>WEIV01025765.1:60079-70604 GCA_013390005.1 Calyptomena viridis
TTGTTTGAAAATAATACTGTGTAATGCCTGGTTAACTCCCTAATCTCCATGTGCTCTATATATTATCTTGAGCAAATTACATTTACAGTTCCTTGCCTTTGATTTTATGAACAAAACCAAAATACAGTGAAGGTTTAAACTGGTACTGTAAATACAGTATTTTCTCTCCAATTGGTACATGTGTGAACAAATGATTAGATAATGAAAGAATTCCAAATATAGAGGAGATAATTTACCAGAAAAAAAAGGTAGGTGGGCCTTCTCACAGCAAAAATTGCTTTAACTTGTATTTCACTACAACTGCTGCAACTGCAATTTCAGATAAGTCTATTGATCCCAAATGAGTCACATAGAGTGCATAAATATGAAACAAGTTTAACCAAAAGGTGTTGCCGAACAGCAGCTGACTGTTGTCTTGAATTTCAAATTAAATTCATAGAAAATGTAAAATTTTTCATCATAGTTTNAGTTTGCAAGTGATATATTAGTTTACTACGTTAATTTTGTTACTAGATTTTTGATTTAAAGAATATAGTTTGACTATTCCCCAGAGAATAGTCTTTGGAGAAGTGTCATCACAAGATGATGATACTTCTCATTTACTTAAAAATGTTAAAGACTAAAAAACAAGACACCGTGCCATAAATTATTATGATTAGTTTTCCAACTGTTGTAATTTTTGCTTCATTTTAAAAAAAATGTTGATGTTTTCCTTCCCTTTTCCTGCAAAGCAAATAAATCTTCTTAAGTACATATTGCTTCCATAGTTTTCTTCTCAGTTTGTATTCTGTGGTATGCTTCTGTTCACAGACTTTCTTCTAATTCATGTTACAATGCATTAATGCCTGTAAAGATTCTTTAGAGTTGCCTTTCTATTTCTGCAATGGTTATATCACATCTGAGAGAGTTTGTAATTGTTTTAATTTTTAAAGGTTCTTAAATAGGAGGGAATTTGTCCCACTTTGTTTGGCTTGCATAGTGTCTGCTCATAGTTGACAAAAACATTAGTCCTGTTCCTTTTTAAATAAATTTCCACGGACGTAACAATACAGATTGACTTCCCTGCCAGATCATTGATTTCTGAACTTAGATTCAGTTTTAGAAATTCCCAACATTAGTAGTGTCTCAGAAGGCAGGTTGACAGAATATCTGTAACTATAAAAATTTGTCTTTGTGATTACACTAAAATTCTGGGTAGATTTTGCTGTAGGGCTTTGATTTTTAGATCAGATTCACCTGGCAGACTCTTGAAAACCTAAGTTTTTCTCCTACAGGTTTTTATGAATGACAGCTCTCAAGAAGTGCACAATTAAAATGTACAGGCAAGAATGGTATTAATTACATAAACCCACACCTTTTCATAAAGAAAGTTTTAGCATAACTATATATTTTAAATGTTACTTCATAATCTCATAATTTTGCTTTGCAACTAAAGCAAAGAACTTATTTGCATTAAAGATACGAAGAAGCATTTTAATTAATCCCACTGAAGTCAGTGGGTTAGTGCACTGTATGTTAGCTGTCAATTATTTCAATTTGATTATTTACACACTAAAGTAATGAATTTGAACCTTATGAGTCAAATATATATTTTTATTTATTCAAAAATTTAAAATTGGGCTGTCGAATGTAAAGTAAGAGATTTAAAAATGAAAATTGAAAGGGAATGTAGGAATCTTGAAGTGACAAACACATTCCTTTCTAATGTGTTCTTTAAAAAACGAAACCATAGACTATATATCTATTTCAGATGCCCTAATGAAGAACAGAGAACCGGATAATCCATTAAACGCTTTACAACTCTAATGTATATATAACCCAAATTTTCCAAAATGATTAATAGTTTTTCAATTTCACAAACCTAGTTTATCTATAAGTATTGAGAGATATAAATGCTAAATATATTTGAAAATCTGATGCTTGGAAGATGCTTTCTAGTGTGAAGGAGCCTGTAATGGTACTGACTCACAAATTATATCAGTGAGACTGGAGTCCTAATTTCCACTCATCTCTGGAAAGTATGCCTCAGGCTGACCTGGGATGCAGTGGCATTTTTAGTGTCCTTTTCTGGAAATTTTTGTACATGATTTCACAGCTACATATGCCACATCCATCAAATCAAAATACAAACTACTGAGTAAAACATAGAAAAACTATATTCAAATGTCACATTTCATATCACTAAAGTTATTGCTAGTAGTCTTGCCAGAAGTGCCAATAAACAGCAAAAAATGAGATGAGAAGAAATGTTAATTTTCATATGAATGCTGTGTGTTTGAGAATCAGCCGAATCATTTCCTGAAAAGAGAATTCCTGTAATAATAGCAGCATTGTCGTACAGAGGTCAAGCACACCTACCATGTATGCAAACACACACACAAATATACGTAAAATACATATTTACAGGGAATCTATGCAAGTCTTTCAGGACTAGCTCCTAAAAATTATTGATTTCTAGAATTCTTGTTCTGTTCTCATTCTTCTAACTTTGGAGAAAAGTCACATTCTCCCCCTTTCTTTTAAGAGGTAGAAAAATGCTGCCTTCAGTTAGCAAAAATTCCATCAAGTTTCTTATGTAAAATCTTTAACTGTTATCATAAAAAAACTTCCAATTTATTTTTTTAAAGATTGTAGCTTTTATGGGAAAGTAAAGTTTCCAAAGGGGATCAGCACAGTTTAGTTGTGTAGAATTGTGTAGAACAATAACAAAAAAATCTAAGCTCAGATATACCTGGACTGTCACCTGGAAATCAGCATATTTACTTGTCTATGCTTTAGTATCCTAAATATCAGGACAACATTTTCTTTGGACAGAGCATGGCTTATGTACACACTTTGTCAGTATCTAAAATTGGGACAAAATGGCCTTCTTATGAAATGAAATGTATTCAGATCTTAAAACTAGGCTGGTTTTGTGCTGTGTTCTGATTATCACAGAAATATCTGAAAAACGAGGAGTTCTGTTTTAAGACCTTTTGGTATCTAGGAGTGCTTTTAGTTTCCAGTTTGTCTAATTAATGCTGGTTTTCCACAGTTATAGAAGTTGTTCTAGGTTTTTGTGGGTTTTGTTTTGGTGGGTTTTTCTTTGTTTGTTTTTTTAAGTAACACAAAATAAAGCACTCATATCTTTTAGAATTACAGCTTTTAAAGAATGGCTAAAAATTTAAGTATCTAGACAAGGAAAGAGAGCAAGTTTAGTTTTTATCTGACTTCTAAGATTTAAAAAAATGGCTTTAGTGAATGCAACTCAAACTCTGGTTGTGCAGTTTGTTTCCTTGCCTGTTCTTCCATTGTCTGTTGTTCTATGTTTGTTGATCAGTGTCTTAGGTCAAAATTAGGTTTACTTACTAGGTCAGAGACCCGAGACTTCAATTTCAATTGTGCATCACCGTCTGAACTAACAGAAAACATTCCAAAACATTATCTCTTGAGCAGTGTCACAAAAATAGCTGAAATGAATAGTATAAAATGGACTCATTTCAGCTTTTCATCAAATCTATGGAATGCTTAATAAGAAGTCAAAAATTTTAGGACAGAGTACCACATATATCTATGTCACCATAATATCCCTTGCACACATCATTCTTTCTTCCGAAAATGCAAAGAATCACCTTTGATTAAATCATTATAGAGATATATAATGACAGTTTCTAATTTATAATTATAAAAACATTAAAAATTGAATGTTCACTTGTGACAAGTGAAGAAACACAAGCACTCTTCTTTGTGGAGAAAATCCTTTTTATCGTGATGCAGAACTATTTTTATACTATAAAATAGTTTATATTTTCTAAATGTTTATTCCTGTAAGATATCTATAACTCTAGTAATAGGCCTGGCTAAGATCAGGTTAACCAATCATCTGAGGGTTAAAAAGTCCATAAGCTGTCCATGCATCTTCTGGTCCAGTCAGGGAGTTGGTCATTCGGTGTTCACGCGAATTCCCCAAACTTGATGAGCTTCCAACTCCTGTCCAAGATGGAGGGTCCTGTCCAAATATGGTCTTCCTTTTCCTATCATAGACTCAGCTGTAAACCCACCAATAACTGGACATGTTTCAGTTAAGCTACCCTATCATAGAATGCCACATCTTGATCATGAGCTGCTACATTCACTTTTTGTTTAATTAATTCTTACTTGATAAAGTACTTCCATTTTACTCCACAAAACACACCACCACATACCTGCATCCTCACAAAACTCCCTTTTACTAGGGCAGCAGAGCTGAAAGGAATCTGAAAAGATTTTCTGGATCCCTCCCTGTCGGTGGTAGGATTCAACTGCTAGTGACTTCTGACATATATTTGTCTGCTTTATTACTAAAATTTTCATAGAAAGTTTGCTGCAGAGTTTCACTGTTCATAGTGAAACTGTCTGTAAAAAGCTTCTCTTAATATCTAAGATAAACTCCCTTTCTGCAATTTGAATTTATTCCTTGTTTATCTTGTCTGGTACAGCCATGTAGAATAAACATCTGTATTAACATTATGTAATTACTTATATTTATAAGTAACATAGCTATTTATAAGTACTATATATTGCTTATATTAATGAATGTTTTTAGACCACTCAAGATCCCTTTTGCTCATCTTTGGTTTCTCTCCAATTCATATTTCCCTTGAACTGCAACAGAACTTAAGTAAATGCTTTACCTGTCCACATCCCTTTGCAGAGGCTCCTCACCCTCAAGCAGAGCAACACTCCCACTGAACTTAATGTCACTCACAAACTGACTGAAGGGGCCAGTCAGTACAAACTGACTTGATCTCCTCATCCAGATCATCAATAAAGATATTGAACAGGACTGTCCCCAGACTGTCTCCAGCCCTTGGGAACCCCACTTGTGACGGGATACCAACTGGATTTAGCTCAATTCGCCATAACTCTTTGGGCTCGTGATATTTGCATCAATGAGCTGAGTCCACAACAGGACATTCAATAAGACAAAGTGCGAGTCCCACCCTTGGGACTCAACAACCCCATGCACCACTATAGGCTGGAAGAAGAGTGGATGGAAAGCTGCTCAGAGTGAAAGGACCCGGGAGTGCTGTTCAACAAGTGGATGAACATGAGCCAGGAGTGTATCCAGGTGGACAAGAAGGCCAATGGCATCCTGGCCGGTATGAAAAATGGTGTGGCCAGCAGGATCAGGGCAGTGATTGTCCCCCTGTACTGGGCACTGTGTACTGGACATTCAAATACTGTGTTCAGTTTTGGGTCCCTCACTGCAAGAAGGACATTGGGGTGCTGGAGTGAGTCCAGAGAAGGGCAACAGAGCTGGTGAAGGGTCTAGAGAACAAGTCCACTGAGGAGCGGCTGAGGGAGCTGGGGTTGTTTAGCCTGGAGAAAAGGAGACTCAGGGGAGACCTTATCACTCTCTACAACTGCCTGAAAGGAGGTTGTAGTGAGGTGGGGGTTGGTCTCTTCTCCAAGAAAAAGGTAACAGGACAAGTGTCAAGAAACAAGCTCCAGGGGAGGTTTAGATTGGATATGGGGAAAAGTTTCTTCACCAAAGGATTGTGAAAAACTGGAACAGGCTGTCCAAGAAACTGATGGAGTCACCATCCTTGGAGGCATTTAAAAGACTTATAGATGTGCACTTAGGGACATGGTTCTGCATTTTATAAATGATAACCTTCTGATAAGACTGTTTTTATGATTATTACACACTCTTGTTTTCTCAAAACGTTAATCGTCTCAAGTCTTTGGAGAATACTCAGGCTGCAAAAATTAAACTTTGGCCAGTTACAATATTCAGAAGATACATTAATGTTATCTCTGCATCTACATTCCAGAGTTCTGCTACAGTTCATGTAGGCATAAATGAGCTTAGTTACCAAATACCTTCAGTAGAGCACAAGCAACAAGAGCTCCACTGCAATGAGATTCCTTGTCATAAAAGCTACTTGGCTTTTAATATTAGATTAAACATTTGTTCATCCTCCTTGTACTGTGTTATGGATAAGCTCTAGTGTCAGGTTTCGAGGCAAGGAAGAATATATACAACACAGCAGGACAGGACTCTGCAACTGACTGTGCAAAATTTTACGTTATTTGGACATTAGAGATTGTTGGGTTTTTTTCAGCATATTCAACTGTAATCAGAGGTGAGAAGCATGTAACAATCTGTACAAGCATTTCTTGTGATCCTGTATGTATGGTATAATTATTCTTTTCAGTAATGATTATGTTACCCTTTACACTAAAATATATCCATTGAAAGTAAATTTCAGTGGACACCTTAGATCTTTTTTTCTGCCTTCTAAATGTAGATTGTTCTATGGAATATCTATTATCTGTCATTTAGACAAGCAGCGTAGAAATTGAAGTTTCAGTTTGCTCTATAAGTGAAATGAGTTCCATTTTAGGCTACTTACATTCTAAAATAAAAGAAGAAATCAACTGTTTTTAGAATCGATAATAAATCTAAATTAAGTCAAAATCAATATGCCTTGCTTCAGTTACAGAAAAACAGTCTGATGCTATCCCATGTGGACAGAGGGCATTATTGCAAATGGTTTGTGTGGTCAGATTCTGGCACTGCAGGAGGACTAGAGAGACCACAGATCTCATTCAGTTGTCATGTTCCTGGAGAGATAAAAATAATTCTCTGAAATATTATCTTTCTGCTTCCAGCAGTTGAATAGGCTGATTAATTTAAATGTATTTCAGATTAATTTCTTTCATTAACTATCTCCATCTAATTATGGTCCTAATCATTGTCCACACACTCAGTCATGTACTACAGTACAAGTTCATTAAAAAATAAATAATTTTATTGCTTTGATTTATTGTAGTTACCAAGTTTGTTGATTCAAGACATAGCTGCTTAGCTATGACATTTTTGATCCATGAAAAATTTTCTAGCGAAACATCTCTTTCCATATGCTTCTTACAGAAATCCTGTGACTTGTCATGACTTGTCTTCAGAACATTTTCTAGGTTAACTTGGCACACAAACTTGGCTTCATTAACTCAAACAGAAGAAAATTTATTATTTCTTACTGTCAACCTTAAGGTTTAATGACAGAGATGAGGAAATATTAGGGTATTCTGCCTAGAATTTTATACTTAGTACCTAAAAGGCAATTTCTCTTTTTAAAACAGGTAAATAAATGTTAGTTATTTATTTCTCACAGTGCCACAATAAAGTGAGTAAACATTAGCAACCTTTTTCTACAACGAGAGAATATACTTTGTAGGAAGTATATGATTGATGAGGTCACATGGGAACAATTACCATATTTGCTGTATATATGATGCTTCCCACCTATATAACCAATTGCCTGTTTTACCACCATCATTGAAGATAGACATTAGCAACCTAAGTAAGTTCTATTGAACCATAAATTTTGAAAATGTCTGAAAAACATAAGGGTTGCAGTATTCTAAGTTTCTGCCTCTAACTGACTGTTTCAGGCAGATGTGTCTGTCTGGGTTAATAATACTTTCTGTTGAAATTTCATCTCTTTGCACTATAGCTGCTGTAGAGAAACCAAAACCAGACTCTTCCCAGAGGTGCACAGTAAAAAACAAGAGACAATGGAGAAATTCAGTCTAGGTATAAGGAGAAAAAAAAAAAGCCAACAATTTAAAAGTATAACAAAAATGGGTCCTTGACTGCAGCTGCCCAGCTCTAGCTAGGTTAATCCAGTATGAGCTGGAAAACAAAGGAGTACAGATGAACCTTGTTATGTAACCACTGCTTAGCTTCACACTTTCTGTAACATTTGGTGGCAGGAGACCAGAGGGTGACAGAATCCCTGGGGACAATCAGTAATTGGTCTTAGCTAAGGAGAAAGTTAAAGAGATTTGGCTGGGGCTGTGTGATTAGCAAGGTCATTGACATCTTAAGTTTCCAACCTAAATTAGAAAGCAATAAATAGTTAAGACAGTAGTCCCTAGTGGCTGGGTAGAGGGAAACAATATGAAAGGATATCACAACATGTAAAAGGCAGAGACTTAAGTGAAACAGTCATGGCCAAGCTGCCCATCCAGGACCCCTGATACTGAGTGGGCAGTGATTGCCTGTTCTCCCTGATTGGTGGTATTGGCTGGCCCAGAGGAACTGGGACCTGATTTGTGAATGTGTGATGAGTGTGTGCGGCAGAATAGGAATCTTAGAACAGAAATCATTGATCAGCTGCTGCATCTGTTTTGTTTGAAGAGTCCTTTTTGAGAGAATGTTATACTGTTAGTATTTTACACAGTAACCTCTCCAAGTTTCTTCTTTAATGTCTCTGATCATCTATTCTGGGCTCTTTCACGTTGAATGGAAATGTAGGTACACATAAATTGGTACTGTATTGGCAAAATAGTGTCAGGACATGGAGACAAGGAGACATGGAAAGTGGATCCAGCATGTCTTGTATATATCAAACAACAGCACATAAAATGCCAGCAGAATCTGACACATTCTATGTGTGTCAGACTTAGTGCTTACATACAAGTGACAAATGCTTGGTGAGTCCAGAGAATTCTGAGCCTGGGATGCAGAGTCATCACAGGTCTATGACTGGCTATTCATCTAAGACTTTCAGCTATTTTGTAGCACCACTAGAGAAACTGCTTCAATTTGTAGTGTCCAGCTTTCCCAGCACATGAAGTCCACTTTTTGGGGGTTTTTTTATGCTCAGACAAAATTTTCAGATGGAACCAAAAAGGAACCATCTGAGGAAAACCAGTTGCACATCCCTAATCTGTTGATTTTGAATTCTGGGAGTAAGTAAAGGATAAGTGTTTGTATCCCCCATGGTAACTCAAAGCCAACATGGTTCATGTCATGCTGTTATTCTTTGTGTTTTTTTTTTTTCTTTCAGCTAAACTTGCTACAATGCTCTGCACTTTGTTTCATAACATAACAAGTAGACCACTTTGTTTTATTTATACCCAATAGTTAGCTAAAAGACTATAAATATCTGGCAAAGAAAAAGAACTAGAAAAGGAAAAATAGGTGATTTCTGGTCTTTTTGGGTTATGGCTGATCAGAAGGTAAAGCAATATATAAAAACTAGGAAATAGGAGCAATATGGATGATATAATTTTATTGTTAGGCCAAGTCCTCTCTGTGTGAGGAGATCAGGAAATCTTCAGGAGTCACTGTCCAGAAACTTGCAAGAATGACAATAAAAAATTATGTGGAAGATTGTCTGTGTAGATTGGGATTTAAGCAAACAACAGCCCTATGTTCTTTATTGTCACAGTTTCCTTGGTTCCAAGAGGCTGTGAATGACCTGCAACATTTTTTTTGGTAACTATCTCCCACATTGTGCCTCCTGCAGTGGCATTATGGTGCAAAAAAAAAAAAAAAAGTCATATATATATGTGTGTCATGTAAAAGTATTTATAAATAGCCTATGATTTTCTTACAAGATAAACTTAAGACCTTTAATGGAACCATGACGATAGAAGGGATTTAAAGGAAATTTCAAAGTGATTTATACCCGAGAATAAATATTTTATGAAATTAATTAAAAGGCCTGTGGGATAATTAAGCAACATTACCGGTAACAGAAATTTAAACTTTCATACAATATGCAGCATAGAATTAATTTTATAGTGGATTATGTATATATTGTTTCCTTCATCTTTAAAAGAAGGAGTATGAGACACATTTTAGAGGTAAATGCTGACTGTTTTCCTTTGAAGTATCTTACTGTCAGATGTTTATCTTAACTCTAACCTTCTTATCACTTAATATTATATTTTACTATGTTTTATTCACATTCCCATGGGCATTTTATGGTACTGAGTTTTTTACTAAAAATGCTATCTTCCCACACTATGTTCCCCTACAATTTAGGTTAGGATAGGATTGTGTGTTGCATAAAAGATTCTATTAGGTGATTTTTCAAAAATCCCGAAAGATAAATTTGCTTTCACCACTAATCAGCTAAAAGAATACGAGTAACTATAGATCCAAAATCCAAAGAGGAAGTAACTGGTTAGAAAACAAGACTTAGACTCTATGCATGTTAATACTTAGCAAAGTGTTGTGTCACGTAGCTGTGGAAAGTTTTCAAGTAAACAACCTGAGTCAATATTAAGTCTATTTTAAAAAGTGTCTATTATCTGGTCAGCTGCTTTACAGCAAAATTACCAATTTCTAGTCCCAATTATGCCCAAGTACTGACAACATTGCTGCCTGCGAGATAAAAGTATCTTGTTATTAGAAGATCTATCCACTGTGAATGATTTAATTTTCTGCTCCTGAAATCATCCTAAATTAAGTTGTTCATAAGAAAGTGACTGCAGACAGAGGATTATTATTTGGACAAGCCTCTATGAATGAAAATTCAACGGCCAGACTCTCATTTGTCTGCCTAAAGATGTTGTTATATTTTAGGTTCACTTCATTTTGAAAAGTTTGATGGTAATAGAGAAGGACAGTCTTCACTGGAGCTTGTCTGGGTTAGGAAGGTCCAACATCCATCTCCTTCATCTAACCTAACAGAGAAAAATGATAAATCCTGCTGAACAATGGCAATATTGACCTTCCGTGCAGAGAGACTTTAAACAGGGCCTT
>WEIV01025765.1:77191-101615 GCA_013390005.1 Calyptomena viridis
AAATTAAGTCATAAAAATCTTGGAGAAAAATTCTTGAGCCTCAGTCATGGTGCCAGTAGGTGGGATGAGTTAAATTGTAGAATATGGATGGTGCTAAGAAGTTCTGTCCATGTTGGGCAACAACTTCAGTGATGCCATTGGTGGCAAATATTTTTGATTTTTCTTTCTTCTCCTTTTTTTTTTGTCTGTATTGGTCTTGTGATTTTTATACCATTCATTTTCTTCATCACTGGAAAAAACCATCATTCTGGTGGTACACTTTTATAATACTATGTAGTACTATGCATGTACATTCTGTTTTTTATATCTTATTTATAAGTTCATGGACAAGTACAAGAAATAATCAGTGCAAAACATCTAACAAGGTGCTCAGACACTTGAGTTCTGCATTTGCTGCTGAACTGATTGTGACTGGCCTGTTCAGACCAGTCACAATAATTCTGTTGTGCTGTGAAATTCTCTCATATGTATTTGTATTTTGAATTAAAGCTGCCTTGTAGCCAAGATTACTGTGAAGCTTCACCAAAGCCAATGGAGAATTAGAAACTCAGGGCTGAAGTTTGTTAGAAACTGCATAGATTTGTGGTGTGTTGCCTACCATTGGATGTAATCAACAACATGATATGTGTGTGTGTGTCTATGAAAGATATAACTAGGGATGAAAATGTGATGTGAAAGATTTAGGCATGGATAGGAAAAGGTAACACTGATCACACTGCTACTTTCAATTCGTTTTCTCTTTCAGAATTTTTTTCTTACTGATATTTGTTCCCTGCCATCCTTTTTGTCTTCTGTTCTTGGTCCTTTCATCCTTGCAGACTCCCAAAGCTACCTGAGGCTTTGCTGCTGTCAGTGTGCCATCGTTGAACCTCTCTGGGCATTGTGTTTCTGATGCTATTTTTAGCAACTGAAACAGAAGTCAGTGTTTCGATTAAGAGCTATTTCTTGGTACCACCATATTGTTGCACAACTGTTTTGACTGCTAAGGTTCCAGAGCAGACCCTTTAAACAATCCAATTCCTCTTCCAGTCTTGCAACTATGAGAGCCAATGATTGTATTCTTGTTCAAAAACATTACTTATCATAAATCCTTGAAAACATGGCATTTATTTTACTGCTTTCTCAAGAGGTAGGGCTGGAGCTTTTTGTGTGACCACTGAAATATGCTTTTAACAGATTTCATTTTATATTGAACATGTACTCAATAAATGTTGCATTGCTTTCCAGGCTGGGATGTTCAAAATAATTCTTAGTAACTTTTAAATGTGACATTTCAATTCACTACTTATATATTTTGGAAAGCAGAAGCAGATTTTTTTGGGGGTAGAGTGTTACATGTTATAAGAGTTTGGAAGACAGATTTTTTTTTATACTGGTGGAACATGTGGTGCAAAACCATTCAGCAGCTTTTTAGAAACATAATTAAGATAATTTTTCTCCTTTTTCATCAGGGTTTTTGGAAGAACATATCGTTCACTATGAGATCACTTCTGCAGTAATTTCATACTAATTTTTCTCAATCATTGATGTTTTCTTTCACTTATAATGGTTTTTTTACCTGATTTTTGGAGGATGCAGATGGATGAATAATGCAAAAAGAACAACTTAATTGTATACCCCAAGAGTGTATGAGGCAGAAAGCAGGAATATCAAAAATCTTTGTGTCTTTGAGCTTGACTGAATGAAGACTGTCACTCAAACTGTTCTAAAGAATTGCTTTGATGCTGGGTGTAGGTAACAGAAATGACCAGTCTTTGAATAGATAAGTTTCTGACTTCGGAATCTAGTTTTCAGCTACAGTCATTTCTTTTTGTCTTTTAAAATATATCAAGGAATGAAACTACGAACTTTAATCTGGTTTCTATTTCTCAAGTTTTGTCAACCGTTGAAAAGCAGTGGGATTCTGTATCATATGGGGAACACAGTAGTGGTTGGTGGGGGTGTTCATTTTTTTTTCTTAATTTAATTTCTTCATTTTACTGAAGAAGTTAGACACATGCATAAGAATTTTGTATCTTTATCTGAAACCAAGTAAACATAGAGCTCTTAGTTACACCCCTAATCCTTCCAAAAGGCTGAAGGATTCAAGCAGCTTGTAGAGCCTTTGAGATACTGGAAGCTTTGACAAAGGCTGGTATGTTTTTGACCATGAGAATGGAGTGACAATGGCACTGGTTGCTCCAGTTCATCCATAAACTATATTTTTTAGAAAAGCTTATTTGTAATTGTCCTGAGTTTTCAAAACTATCGGAGCCGTGGGCTGTTATGTGTACCTTTGTTGGTATACAACATTTAAAGGTACTGATTGAAGCAGACCAGATATTTTTGTCCCTTTGCATAAAGGAAATAATTTTGATCTTACACAAGTCTGAAAACTGGCAGAAAGACAGTCATTAATTATACTGTTCTCCAAGGTGTAATAGTATTTTTTCTCTCCTGTCTGCTGTGACACAGTTGTTCCCAGATCTAGACTTGTGTGATCCAGAACAACAATGCAACAAGCATTGCAAAAAGAGTAGGAAGAGTAGAAAGTGAAGAAAGAGTATTCTTTCCCTCACTGGTGAGGAATGGCATTTGTAAAAAAAAATATTATTTTTTAAAAAATCTCATTCTTCAATTTTCATGGGACTTCCTTGCAAATCTCTCCCGGTCAGCATCTTCAGTAACCTCATTCTCATATGTGAACTGAAAAATGTGTTAATAATAATAATATTGGAAAATATTTCCATATATCTTTGTTTTTCCATATAAGTCTCTGACTTGTAGTTTTGTTTGGAGTCCATTTATTAATTTTGACAAAACAACCACTTTTTGTGGTGCCCACCAATAAAGTAATGAACAATTTCCTATATCCATCAACATGCTAGGAACTTTTTTATGAAAAGAATTATGGAGATAAGTGGAATTATGGCTTATCAGGTATTAGGAGAAAGTTCTTCATGTGTCAACTGCTGCCAAGTGTTTTACAGTCATAACAAACACCCTGAAGATAAAAGAAAAAAAGAGTCTTTACACTTCATTGATGTTTCTAGTTCATATTGCAATGTTAGTGATTTCTAAGTCTTTTATCAATTAAAAAAGTACTTTTCTTTTGCCAAAAAGCAAACAAAAATCATCTTTCAGTTGAGATCATTCTTGAATTGGTTCCTTGAGAAAACAAAAATTGTCTCTAACTTGTTTTCAGATTTAACTGCCTATGTAGAAATACTATTTTTTCCCTTTACTCCCTTTGGTAAACTTGAACCACATTAAATATACATCTCAGGCTAGGCTATTCAAAGAAACATTTAGTACCAAAAAACATATCAGACAACAGAGACAGTGGTGATGAAATCAACACAGTTCAGCTTCTAAAGAGGTCACAGGCTGAATTTTATCTTTTATGTATTGTAAGATCTCCACCAGAAGGGGTATCAGACAAATAATGCTGTAATTCTGTGATTTGATGTAGCCATCATTTAAACATCAAACCTTTTCTCTCACAGGACTCTTCTGTTGTATGTGCCATTCCATTTAGTTGGAATTGCGGTTACAAATTGAACTAGACAAAATTATCTGAAGTACTATTGTATCCTTAGTTGGAAGCTACAACCCCTTCAGTGTACAAATTCTGAAACTCAGCTAAAAGACAGAAAATGACTGAGAGTCTGCTCCCAAAATTAGGCAGATAAGGTTACTTTCAAACACTATTGGAAAAATAAGCTGAACTGACTGACAGCGGTGTCTCAAGTCCCTCTGCCATGACAAGATGTATCTTAATTAAATTCAGCTGGGATGCAAAAAGACAACAGATGTAATTTGGGGAATATAATTATTTTAGTTTCTGCATTTGGCCCATTTTCAAGAAAGTATGCAGTGTGTGAAGTATGTAAAATATCATATGGTGGGATAAAATGAAAAAATTATGCATTTTTTTGGAACCACTCGCTCAATGTATTCAAGTCTTAAAAGTTTTATTATGTGAGCCATCCCATGCTCCTTCCAACTGAGTATACAGATAGTCCTATAAGAAAAATAATCTATTGTTTTTGAATGTCATAAAATTTTGGAGCAAGATCTAAGTAGTAGTTGCTTATTCTCTGCATATGAGAAAAAAAAATCTTATTAGTTTGTTCCATACAGTCAGTCCAGAGCCTATAGTCTCATGACAAATCCATTCTCGTTATCGACTAATTATCAACCATATATCTTTGAGACTTAATATGTTTAAAGCCATTAAAAATAAACCTTTGGTAAAACACAAGTACACAAATTTTGTGGATTTGTCTGTTTCAACACTTTCACACCTAATTTAGAGTCTTAAGGTTCCTTTGTTAGGTCCTGCAGTGATACACCCAGCAACATTGCCTCTGTTTCTCCCTTTGCATCCCACTCTTCTCAATAGCATCCTTAGGAAGTGGATAGACCTCCAGCTTTCCAGGAGCTGGGAAAGTCCATTGCAACTGTAGTGATTTAGTCTTCACAAGATCTGCAGCAATACATCTTCTATTTTATGAGACACCAGTTAATCCTGGATAAAGAACAAAAGCATTTTCAGAGAGATTCAGGATGTCAGTACAACTACAGGTAGAGATACTCTCTGAATGAACTGGGACAGCCATACCAGGTTAAGTGCTCTGTAGTTCAAGGTGATATAAGCAAAGGTTTTTTGTCTGCTATGTAGAAATGGTGTCTGAACGTCATTAGAGGTAAGGAGTTTTAGAGCAAAAAGAATAAGGAAACGACGTAGAAACCAGCTTTATATCCATTATTTTAATGACTGACAACTGATTTAAATTCAACGTAGCTAAGGAAGTGCATATGAAATTATTTCCAGTGTGCCAAAGGTAAAAAGGAAACACAGTGGATGATCTGATATGTACATACATATAAAATAGAGCTAAATATATGCATTAGTTGTTTTAAAAGCCATAGGCATATGATGTACCAGACTCCGTGGAAAAACTCAGAGCCACTGAAGTGCACTTCAAAATGGAAAATATCTTATTGCTGCTAAAAAGGCAGAACTTGATATTGGGGCAAGTCCTGCTTAATATCTTTATTGATTATCTGGATGAGGGGATTGAATGCATCCTCAAGAAGTTAATTTCCATGTTGGGCAGGAGTGTTGACCTGCTGGAGAGAAGAAAGGCTCTGTGGAGGGATCTGGACAGGCTGGATCAATGGGCTGAGGTCAATTATATGAGATTCCACAAGGCATAGTGCCAGGTCCTGCACTTGTGACAAAAAAACCCCACACAATGCTATGGGTTGGAGGAAGAGTGGCTGGAAAGCTGTTCAGTGGAAAAGGACCTGGAGGTGGTTGACAGTGGCTGAACATGAGCCAGCAGTGTGCCCATGTGCCCAAGAAGGCCAGTGGCATCCTGGCCTGTATTAGATATAGCATTGGGCATTGGTGAGGCCACACCTTGAGTGTTGTGTCAAATTCTGGGCCCCCCAATTCAGGAAGGACATTGAGATGCTGGAGTGTGTCCAGAGAAGGGCAATGGAGCTGGTGAAGGGTCTGGAGATTAAGTTATATGAGGAGCAGCTGAGGAAGCTGGGGTTTTTTAGCCTGGAGAAAAGGAGGCTCAGGGAAGACCTTATTGCTCTCTACAACTGCCTGAAAGGAGGTTGTAGCCAGGTGGAGATTGGCCTCTTCTTCCAGACAGCAAGCAACAGTATAAGAGGACATAGGCTAAAGCTGCACCAGGAGAGGTTCCATTTGGACATCAGGAAGAATTTCATCAATGAAATCAAGGCTGACCAGAGAGACGGTGGAGTCACCATTCCTGAATGTGTTCAAGAAACAACTGGACATGGTATTTACTGCCATGGTCTAGTTGACAAGGTGGTGTTTGGTCAAAGGTTGGACTTGATGATCATGTAAGTCTTTTCCAACCTAAATGATTCTATGATTCTAACAATTAAACAAGTAAGTACTTCCTTCTCCTCCCAAGCTCCTAATATTTATTGTAGTGGCCAGAGAAGGACAATGCCACAACTTTTTTTGCCCTTCCAGTCACGGTGTGCCTGCTCAGCTTCAACTATGTCCCCTGGAGGCAGCAGATGGCACTTTTCAACCACTTTACTTGGCTCCTTCTCAATGCAGACACGATGGCAGAAAAAAAACCCATGTTGCTTATAGAAAGCAAGTGTTAATATAATTATGAAAATACTTGACAAACAGAGGTTTTAGAAGAAAATTCCTGTATACTTTACTTTGAAATTGACAACCTCACCATAGAGTAAGGTCTGGAAAGAATACAAATGCTTTATTTCAGCTTTATCTCAGAGAAAAAGCTTTATCTTGGGGAAAAATTTCTACATAAATGAAACCCGAGCAAGGTAGTCCAAAACACAAATAAAATAGCCATTTGTTTTCATTAAACAAATTGTATCAGTATTTAAACCTCACCAGATTTATTCTATTTTGTGTCTGACAGTGTTTCCATACAGAAACCCTGCTGATGTTGATTCACTACCAATGCACTCATTTGGAAAATCACTTTAAAATATGGGATAGCAGAACAAGTACTTATGCAATGTAAAGAATAATAGTGACATTTTATTACTGATTTGAAAACAGTTTAGGGGGGAAGAAAAAAGAAAGGAAAATAAAGGTACATTTTGTTCCTAGTTCTAATTACCAGTGTGTGGAGATGTTGAGTCTATAACAATCTCATGGGAAAAAAAAAAAGGTGGGGGGTTGTTAAATGTCAGTTTTTATTTTTAGGACATCAGGTATACCATGTTTTCAGATTATTCACTTTCTGAAAGTGAGTCGCTTGGATCTAAATGTGTTCTATTTACGTATGCAGGTTTAAATACTTGTTAAAAATATACGCCTTATGAAGGTAATGGTAAGTAGCATTCATTTCTAAATCCTTGCTGTTACAATGGGAGAAATATTCTCTATTTCATTCAGGTTAATTAGATCATTCCCTAAATACTATGCTGTCATGTACTGATTGTTCCCATGCAGCACATTAAAAACATTCTCTGAACTGCAATATTTTTTAATGGGTAACTCCAAGGTAAAGTCAAACAGACTTAGTATTCACTCTGTTTCTTCCAGACTCATCCTGCTTCCACAGGATATCTTTGTATAGGATATCCGGCACTGTATTGGGAAACTGACTTTGTAGTTCAGCAAGTAATGATGTTTCATCTCAGAGTAGGGATTTCCTGAATGGAACTTGCAAAACTATTGAGAGAGGTACCACTCCATCCTTCCCTGCAGAGTCAGATTGTTATCACTGTAACACTTCTGCTGTGACTTCCCTATGACTCAAGAACTGGCAGCTAAATATGGCACCTATTCTTTTGCTTTAGGGTCAGTGAAGATTGTCTCTCACAAGCTACTTTTGGAAATCAATGTTAAATCATTGCTTTTACAGGGGAAAAAAAAATACTCTACTCAAATGTGTGCTAGGGAAGGCAATACTTCACAGTTTTACTGAAATACAGAAGTAAGATGACTGTGGTAAATTCAGCCTGGTGCCGCCATGCCTAGATTCAATTCTAACCAGCTGAGTTGGCTACTCATTGTGAATTCTGTGCCAGTATTTGCCTGATAGAGAACATCATGTAGACTAAGATATCATGTCACTGATATACTGTGAAATAACTGTCCAGCTGTAACACAGATACATCAATTCCCAGTTTCATGTTGCTTTTGTTATTTGACTAATTTCAGTACTTTTTAAACAAACAGAGCATTTACCAGTGAATTTTATTTTATTTGACCAGGCTTTTCTCCAGTAGGAAATGTTGAGATAACTAATGCAGTATAAACATTGTGACATGATATCTTGCATTATTCACAGAGATAACACAGCACCTCTAAACTGCTTCTGGTCCTGGTGAGACACATGAGGCAGCTTCCATCATTATTCTGATTGGACTGAAAATCACAGAGAAGCATTATTGCTACTATGGTACATCTTAGCCTCCTCATCCCCTGTCTCCCCACAGCACTTCAAGGTTCCACTGAAAATCAATATTTTTTTCTCTTTCTCCTCTCTCTGATCTCATTTAAAACTTCCCTATTCTTTACAGATGTCAGCATATTCTCTTTCAGATTGTCTACCTCATTGGGGTTTTTTTTGTAATCAATGCTAAACTGAAGGTTGCGGTTTTGCTGAGGTATACCTATTTGGTTGATTGGCTTTTTTCTCCCAGTTGTCTAAAACAAAGATATCTCCCTTTAAATCATGCTTTACTAAAGCAGTCATAGCAATCTGTTGCTTGTGGAAGGATAACAAAGCCATTAATGAAAATGGTAGCATTATTCTTAGCATAGCAGCCTATATTAACACTATACCTTTTATTCTTGAGAGTTTACTTTGTGTTATCACAAGTTATTTAGAGACCATTGGGAACAAACTTTCTTGAGAAAAGTTTTTTCATGCACATAATTTCAGTTAAAGATGTGAAAGTGTGTGAAATAGCAGATTCTTTCATTCTGTAGACATGGCCAGATCTAATATATCACAGAAATAGTTATTATTTGCCTCTTTAAGCTCTTAGTTTGCTCCTTTCTGTAGGTCTTACCTACCTAGAGTCAGACATCACCAGTGTCTCCCTCTTTAAACCTAGAGAAAATATAGCTTAAGTTCAGTTTTCTCAAAGCTGGATATTGCTGTGGATCTCAGGTTTTGTGGAATTTTGACTTGTTTTTAAGAGTGATAAGTATAAAATGTCTCTATTCTCTGCAGATTAGCTCTAGTTACTGTCAAGAGGAGAGATTTTTAGAAAGGACTACAGGGCAGCAGATTGTATCCTGAAGACTTTTGCACTTTGATATGATACAAATGTTCACCAGCAGAAGTTTCTCTGTCAGCATTAGCTCTCAGCTGCACCGATATCAAGCCCACCCAGCCAGCCCTTCCTGATCCTACTGCAAAGCTATGCTATGTCAGCTCTCAGTAAAATGAATCATGCAAATTTGTAGCACTGTATGAATGTTTTGTATTTTCCAGCACCTTCTCCTGTGTTTCAGTTTTTCTCTCTTCATAGCTGAGTATCTCTAGTTAATTCTTTTTGTCTTCACATGACATAAGAGTAACTCATCACTCTTAAAGGTACTGAATGTCTTTCATTGTGCTTATTGGAACATTTCCAGAGAGGAAGGAGAAAAAAGTGAGGTAAGTAAATGTGGAAGTACAACATGGCCCAAGTAACAGGTTATTATCATCACGCCTTGCCAAAGTTCACTGTAGGCAAAACAGGGTGTGTAATAAATTTTTATGGGAATTTTGTTTGTTCTTCTGTTCTTACCACACTCCTACATATTCAGTGTATATGGGCTTAAGCCATGAACTTTGGAACAAGAACTGAGCATCTCACTGCACTTGCTTTTTCTGTGCCATGAAGCATGCTTGGAGGTGGCGGATTTAAATATCTTCATATGATTAAAATGTGCATGTGCCAAAAGAGTTTATCCTTTTTTGCCATTACTAAAATCCATTACCTATGAATTAATGAACGTATTCCAGCAAAGTTTCTTATGCTTGAAATGTGGAAATTTTAAATTTTCTTTTGTGGAAATATTCCTACTCATCTGTAATTCCTTGCCAATAGGAAGACTGAACACAGAAATTATTCTATTTTTATACACTGTACAGTCCTTCCTTCCTCCTTCTCTCTCTTCTTTCCTATGTCTCTTGCCATTGATCTTTATTTTTTAAGCAGTAGAAACCTGGCTGTAGCTATTTCTGAATTTTTAATATGTGTAACAAAAAAATTATTGGTAGGATTGGAACTCTAAACATACAGTGGGTTTTCACCACTGTTTATGTCTGTCTATTATCTAGATACACGAAGATATGTAAAGTAGAGTAAGATGCTGTTCAGTACCTTCTGGACTGCAGTATTGAAGAGTGTGTCTGTAGGAATATATCTGAACCATGGTAGTCAATCTGGATTTTGATTTTCCAAGGCTAATGGTGAACATTAATATTCAAAGTAACAAAATAGACTTTTACACAAGGCATTGAGTGGTTGACAAATTTCTTCTAAGACTTCAAGTCTTGAACTAGTATTTCACTTCTCCCAGTGAAACTGTGTATTGATTGAACTGATCTAAACTGAACCTTAATGACTCCATGGCATATTGCAATTATTTAGGCAGTTAATTTCATGCAACACTGCTGCAAATAATGTAGGTTATATAATGTGCAAGAGCTGTGCTGTTAAAATGAGTATCTGCAGCATTGTGCTGTGAGGGGGTCACAGTCAACACATTGTGGTGAAATGTAAATGTGGAGTAAATAATAGAAATACATACTATTAAATAGTATGTATTAAGTTCCAGAGACTAATGCATAATTATTTTAAGCCATGAAAATCTCATCATTGCTAAGAGAGCATTTGGTATGCTCCCACAAGGAAAAGTAAAAAATTTTAAAAAAGGCAGGGAGCCTGTACTGAACTTATGCAATTTAGTAAATTATCTGAGTATATATTTGGTGTTCAGCACTCCCCGGGTTTGGCTGGGCAATGCTGCTGATTTCGCCTTGTGGCACACTGGAGAACACAGAAGCACAGTCCTGGCTAGCTCAGCTGCTAGGGAGGCCAACAAGTTACAAGCCCTTTAGATATGGATTAAAAAACAAATCTGATGTTCCAAGTGACCTTCAGGCTGTCCCTGTGGGTATGCACATGGTTGATGATGTGCATGCCAGTCAAAGTTTTCTTTAAAACTTGTTGAATAATAATGCTGTTAAGGAGAGCTGTGCAAGTTCATTGTCATAATTAGAAGGCCAAATGCAAACCTTTTTGAAAGTTATCTTCAATGTTTGTCATTTATATGGGGACTGGTTTTGCAAATTACAATTAAACCAGATTAATATCCCATTAGAGGGAAAGCCACACAGCTTAGTCAAGTGATAAAAAGATTAGAGGGTGACCTGCACTTGCAGTAATGTGGACAGACTAGTTATTTTCATTCTGTTGAATTTGACACATGTCTTTGGGACTGAGTTTTAATCTAGACTCTTGTTTTCACTAACTTTTCACTCTTCATCATAATCCTCATAAATCTCTCTCCCTACCCTGGCTAACACTGGTATGTTCATTTCTCACTAAGGCTGGAGTGTTTGCACCTGAGACAATTTTGGTTAATAAACATATCCAAAGTAATTTCAACTTGGTGAAGAGAGTATAAGAGCAAGGAATGTAGGATAACTGATAACTCAGTCTATTGCAGCTCTACAATATATAGACATTTGCAACGGAATTGGACAAGAAGGATGAAACTGTTGGAAAGACTGTATTTGATTATTCTAGAAGGGACTCTCTGGGCTCGATATTTTTAAACTACTCTTTCAGCATTGCTTTGAGGCTTTTTGAGAACAGACTTCTTGGAGGGGATCTGTTGAAAGGCCTCTGTGACACTAAAGATCACCAAATCCTCTGAAATAACAAATAAAATGCACTGTTTGTGGCTAAACGGACTAACCTCCCTTTTGCTAAACATTAGAGAATCCATGTCTCAGCATCTAGTTTCCTGCTTCCTTTGGCTGCTATAGAGAGTGAAAAGCCATACCTGGACTTAGCACTACCACCCTAGTGGTGGCAGTGGACTTAGACACTACATAGCTCCATCTTAGGACTGTACGTTTGATAATTACTCTATTTAAACAGGATGGAGCCCTTTACATGATGATAAATCAGAATAGTAGATTTTCACTAGTGAAAAGTGAAAAAGTGACCCATTTCTCAAAGCCATAGATGCTTTTCAGAGATCTCACTGTGATTATCATGATTTTCCAAGTTCCCTTTTGTGCCCTAAAGACTCATGTAAGACCAAAAAGAACCTTTTTTTTTTCTTTAAACAGTCTTTTTCTGAGACACATCATCTTTGGTTTTGTTCTTAACCCTGCAGTTTAAATATATTCTACAGTTTTACATCCTTGTTTCTCCCCTCCACACGTGTATACGCACCCTGATATTTCTTGGTACTGCTTTTGAACCTTTATAGCCCTTTATAGATGAAAGAGCCAAAGGCCATTATAAGACCAGTCAGACACTAAGGCAGGTCTAGAATCTATTTTTAGCACACTGAAAGTCCAGTAGCATTTAGGAACTTCACAGTTTGCAAAAAAATTTAATAGTCTATTTTGCAAATGGAAGTACAAAGTGGTATCATTGTCATCCAGAAACTGAATCCTTTAATGTTGTGGATGAACCTGAGAGATTGTAAGATTAGGGTATCCTTTTGGAGTTCCCTTTCCTAACCAAAGGCTCTGGAGTTGCAGATGGGCTTCAGAAGAAGCAATTAAGACTGAGCTTTGAACAGCAGGAAAAAATGGTGGGACACAACCATGTCACCTCATATTGCTTATAATTCATTAACAAAGATATTTGAATAGTAATGAGATCCTTGCTTAATACTGGTTTTGATGAGAATCTGATAGGACATAAAGCCACAAAAGTCAGACTTCTTTAAAGATCACAGTTCACTGAGCAACTTAAAAGCTTCAGTAAAACAAAGCACATGCAGCCCTCTGTTCTGGTGTTGTGCACAAGATAAACTTCAAATAGTCTCTGCAGAAATAATGGCTTATTATGACAACTATTCACATCTAGTCACTGGACAATACTGTAGCTAAAGTAAAATGCAAAATGTTTTCTTTTTGGAGAGGAAACTGAACAATTAGTTTTGTCAAGTCAGCTGGTTCAGAGCCTCATTGAAGGGAAGTGAGTGTCAATGAAAGGTTCAGCTCCCATGCATAGATACTGGCAACATGTATGTTTGTCCTGACAGAAAGCTGAATGCCCAAGTCTGGGAAGCATGAGTCCTGGTAGGGCATTGCTTTTGCTTAGATGGATGAAAATGCTAAAAATATACAATTTCCAGAACATCTAGAACACAGCAGATGTTTGAATTCAGACCACAATATGGTACGTGCAGATCGTAATTAACTGGCAAATGCTTAAAGGCCCAAACACCTCTTAAAACTTTGTGTTTTGTGGATTCACAATTAAACTGTTGGAAAAAATGCAATGTAGGTTAATAGATGGGATAAACAGTTGTCTGTTTATGACATGTGAGAAGTCACCTGAGAAACTAGGAGTTATTCATCTCCATTATCTGCTGCCATGGCTCACAGCTGCAGGGTTCTTACCGAGGTCAGACAGATAATCAATTCATGGCCTGGGTTAAAAGGTCAGGTGGCCAAAAGGATTCATTTGGTGCTTTGTAACTTTCAAACCTGTAGACATTGCCAACCTACAGCATTAAGTGAATAATTAGATGAGAATGGTCAAACAGAAGTGGGTGCAAAGTTGAACTATGTGTGCAGGTATTGTGCTGGGAGAGCACTAAATAATGTTCTGTATGGTTTAGGAGGAGGGTACATCAGTTTGAGGATCTCCAGAATAGATAAATAGGCTTTATAACACAGATGAGCTTGAGAGGATCTTGTCCTTCCGCTGTTTAGGAAACTGCACAGAAATGAAATCATGGTTCAAATATGGCATTGGTTTGGGCAGTGTGAGTGGGAAAGGCATTGACTTGGGTTCTCCTACTGATGTCCTGTATGATCATATAACCTATTGCCTCCTGTGTTCCTATTGAGGAATAAATCTTTTTTTTTTCCATACCTGTAACCCTAGTAGCAATTAAAAAAAAAAAGTAAATTTTTATTAATAAAATCTGGAAAAACTCTAATTTGTTGTTCCAGGAAAGTGAGAAAACTGCATATACTTTTGCTCCACCAGTCAGAGTTCAGCATTATTTCTTTTTAAATCACAGGACCCACAATGTTTATTTAAAAGCAATTCAGAACTGCAAAGTTTAATTTATTTTTCTTATATACAATTAGAATCCAAAGAGTCTCAGACAACATTAAAGAATTTAATTACATTACAGACACTAGCAACATTAAAGATTGTTGTTCCTTAATTCATTTACTTTTGTACTACTCTGTTACAATTTTGTGCAGGTTTGGGCAAAAGCCTTACATCAAAGTATTTACCACTGCTGGTGGTAAATACAATCCTTTATGTGTGAACATCAAAGTGTGTGTTACTATAGCCAGTAGGGAACAACTGGTATGTGAATGGATGGCAATATTAGATATAATGCAGAGAAGTAAAAGGCCTTTTATTATCTGCTCAATTATTTTAAAGGATTTTTGTTGCATTTAAAGACCTCATTCATGCTGGCTGATTTTGACTATATATGTTCAGAATCTACAGTACTGCCCTTGTAGTTTTGCATCAGTTAACAAATGATTTAACTTCCACAATAGCTGATTATCTTCTATTATCATATTATCAGTTACAATCCAATAATACTGTTTCACATTCCAGAAAGTATTTTTAAATACCTTTTGTCGGGGGAAAGAACAAATATAAATAGAGAAAAGTCACCAAAATAGTAGCAGACTCTACATTTTCTGCTAGTCTGCCTGAAAGATGAGAAGAAAAGATTAGATCAAAAAGGTTGGGAGACCAAACTACTCTTTACCACTTTCTCTAGGGTGAGTTAATCTCTACAGGTCAAAGTTCAGCTCTGTGGTGCAGCAGGAAGGAATTGTTGATGGAGTGATAAGGCAGGTAGTCAAATTATGAGATTTGCGTGTGCTAGGAAATGTGTGGTTATAAATGCAAACATTTAGCAGAAAGATAAGAAATTATACTCATGCTCTTCAACATCAACAGCACTAAGAAATATTAAAAGAGTCATTCCTGTACTCCGTCAGCTATGTTTGCTTCTGCATTACTAGTTTTATAAATATACTGAGGACAGTTAGCCATTTGTAATGAATTAACTACCAGAAGAAAAATCTCAGTTTCTGTTGAAATAATTAAGCAAATTACATTTTTCAGCAAAAGAAAGAGCATAGTAATAATAGAGAAAATATTTAAATGTCAATGTATATTATTATTAACATGCATTATTAATTGAATATTAATAGGGATAAGCATATGTCTTGAGGTGACTTTATGNCTCCTCCTTGAAAAGGAAGAAGGAGATGATATCAACAAAAGGACTCTGAATCTTCCAGGTTCTCTCTTGCCACTGTGGGGAAGGGGGAGCTGTGGCCTCTTTTTTATCAGAGAATATTTATCTCTCTGAACATATTTGTCCCAAACCAGGACAGCATATTAGAAAGAAAACCTTTAATACAGCATTTTAAATGCAGGCCACCCAGACAAAGAAAGTTTATGACTTACATACGTCTCAAGGAAGATTGCTAACCCCTGAAATTCTGGGTATCATCAGTTAGGTTAAACATAAAACATAGAAGACTAGAAAGTTAAGGATATATCTTAATATTTAAACTGAAACTTATATTCAGTAAGATGAAAGGACAGATATATATCATACAAATCCGTCCAGTTGAACATAAGCTTTCTCTTAGAAAGGAATGGTTGCCATATTTTGTGGTACACATAAAGAAGGCCTCCAGTTCAGATATGCACTGATTTTAGTTAATCAACACCCTTGCCTCCTGCCTGCCTGCCCTCCTCTGCTTTCCCAATCTCTTAAAGGTACCTGAACAATTCTGGAGCTGTGCCAAAGCTGAATTTGAAGATATCATGGAATGATGTGGTGGACTGAATGCAGAATCCTGGTCACACAAGGAGAAAGACTCAGTGACAAAATTCTGTAGACAGACTGCTACAGAAATACTCCTATAGTTATTGTGAAATTTATTGTGAAATTAATTTAGTGACAAATGACTTATTTATTTTATGTAGCCTAACTTCAGAGCGTCATTGGAAGATTTTCACATGATGTGGTTAACAAAAAAGATTTCCAAGGAGTAGAATTAAAAATGTCACTGTAGTAACAGGAAGAGTTACTTATTTGGCATGTCATGTGATGGGAAATAATTGATGGAAACAACACCAATAGGCAGAAACTGATAATATAAGTTAGAACTCGAAAACATGATGCCATAATATGTTCATGAAGGTAAAGAGCTCCCAACACATTTACAGCTGTGTTAGTTATGCCTTCCACAGTAGAACAATACTGTATGGACTGCCAGACATTTAAAAGATCATTATCAAAGTCTGTTCCACAACTGCCTGATTTTACTGAAGCACTACAAAATAAGACATCAGCTTGGCAATGAATATCTGCAGTGCCAAAACTAGAAAGGACAATAGTAAATGGAGATATAAAAAAGAAGCACAACCATGACTCTTAGAATCAAAAAAGTGGAAGAACTGTCTCACATTCCAAAGCAAGTACAACTTATAAAGTAACTACAACATTACTTGCTTCCCCCAGCTCTCTGCCTTATCCTTCTCTTGCATTCTTTTTAATCCCTTTTGCATGGATAGTTCAGCTGCCCATGCAAAATAATTTAGCCAGTAAAACTGGTAATTTTGGTTCCTTAGATATTTTGAAATTTGTGCCATTAGAAGTCCATCTGCAAATGGCAGTGGAAGTGAAGCAGAGCCTTACCTGACCTAGGGGAAGGAATTACTGTGAGAGGGTCAGAAGCAAGGATCTCCAAACAGCTCAAAGCAAGCCAGTCCCTCTGCAGGGAGATTTCAAGACGTGTTGAGCAGGTAAGTGTCAAGGGAAAAAATGGCATGGAGAAAAAATATTAAGACATGACAAAAGACATCTTGCTTCACAAACAAAGAATTGAAAGATGCAAACCTAAAACTGGCTAAGGTCAACACCCACTGAGAGTCAGTGATTAAACTACATTTTAAACTCTATATAGTGTAACCGTATATTTCTGCCATCTTAAAAATGGTCCTAGTAAATAACTAGTATCTGCTTTACATTTTTCAATGTTGGAACTATCTGTAATGTTCCATGACTGCCTGAACTACTCGGTTGATTTCCACTCATTAACTATTCTTTGACAGGTTAAAATGGAAAAAAAAAAAAAAAAAAAAAAAGAAAAAAGAACAGGAAAAAAAACCAACAAACCCCACCATTCAGTGCAACGCCCAGGAACATCTTTATTTGTCATTTGGAGGAGAACAGGCTTTTACCCCAGCCAGATGGAGTTCTCATTATCTTGTTCCAGGAGTGCTGGGGTGTGGAGGGTACAGCTGTCACTGGACGTCACCCAGAGCTGTGTGTTACTTCCAAGCAGAGAACAGACAAGCTCCTGACAGTTCTGCTGGTACATGGGTCATCTGGAGATGCATGATAGTAGGAAGATGGACAGTTGCCTCAAACTTGGTAGAGACCAAGTGACACATTACAGCTCAGTTTGCACCAGCCCATGGGACTCTGCTTCTGAGAGCAGAGTCTGAGAAATGTGTTTTTGAAGACTGCTGATGTGGCTTGCATCCTTAAAGAAACACGAATGTTCTAGTGGCAGCTCACAAGGGACAGACCACACTCAAGCCAAAACATCAGAATAATACGACACCTCCTGTTGGTGGTCTGCTAGGAAGGAAACACCAATGCAAGAAACAAGCTTCTTTTTTGAAATCTGAGGGACTTGGATGTCACCTCAAGAAAATTTTCTCTAAGTTCTGTGGTGCCCCAAATTACAGATGTTCCATGGATGGTAAAACAGTTGTGTCTTCTGAAGGCAGCATGTGTACTTTCTGATGCTTCAGACAGTTATTATACATCCTGTTCATGTTCTGCCTTGTTAGAATAGACTAAAACAGTTTAAACACTTTATTTTACAAAAGAATTTATTATACGAACGTAGTAAAAATACAGTAGTATCCAATCTCAGCAGTTAATATGTTTGGGAATCCCAAGACACAGTGAAAGTTGGGGGTTGAATAGAAGAAGTAAGAAAATAATGAAATGATAAAATTGGCAGGTTTTTCCTAGTGAGTAGCTGTCTTGGCTTTCTACCAACGCTGTTATTTCTGTGTCTGCAGACTGAGGTGACATACACTGTGGATCTTGCATGTTATCCTGACTAGACTTTGGAGGAGGACCTGCACTGATTCATGCCTGTGAGAGACAAGATCTATTTTTATTTCTTTCATATAAAATGTAGAGAAACTAGTCTGTGTGTGAGTCATAGGGGTTATATAGCAAGTAAGAAACATGACACTGTTATCAGTTTGCATTTTTTTTAACAAAAACGTATATCTTGACAGAGTGTGCATACCTGGCACTTTAATGTCACAGATAGTGGAAACTCAAATGTAGAAATCAATGGAAACTTTGAAGCAAATACTTCCTCTGAGAACTTATTTTATCAATGAATTAAACTTCAATGGATCTGTGAAATTTTAAAATTCAAGTTGCAGCAGAATCCTTCCTAAGGGTAAAACAGCATGAAAGGAGCACCTGGAAGTTTCCTTAAGAGAGTGTGTTAACTATTCTGAAAGATAAATAAATTGTTCTTTCCTTGACAGCACCAACATCTATTTGTGCCATGTCTTGCAACACACACTGTGATGGAGGTCTGTATCTCAAGTTGTAGTGCACCTACAAGAATGGAGCATATGCCTGCAAAATCAATGAAATACATTAAAAATTTAGTGAATTGTGCCTATTCCAGACCTTACACTCAAAAAGTGTGGGCACTGTTGGGTGGGAAATTCTATGCTTGAAAGGAAGGGTTGTTCTTTTTCTTACATTCCTAAAGTCTTTGATCTGGTTTGAAACTTGGAAAAAAATCTGGGGAGATTCACTAGAGAACATATTCAGGCGAAAGTGCTAGCAGTCTTAACACGCTGATTAGCAGTGTATAGCTCTGTCTTGCATCTAGTTCTCTTCAGGCAGTTATGAAAGAGACACCTATCATATCACGCTTGACACTCTACACATGACAGTTTACAGAAGTTTGCAGTAGAACAGAAGAATTATTTGACTTTGATCTGAAATTATCAAGGAGAGAGATGAAAGTGAAGGATGAAAGGTTAGAGTCACATGTCTTGTTTACACTGAAATCCCTCATTGTTTTTCCATAAATAAGTGATATAGAGGTGGCAAATTTACAAGGCAAAATTAAAAAAAAAAAGACATTTTAATAAAAAAAAAATGTTAATTAGGTTGCTTGAAAAGTGTGGAATTGCTCATTTAGCAATATAAAAATCCTGAGTGCATACATATGCATGCAACTTTATTTGACCGGGTGGAGAGTGAATTGTATTGCTTATAAAGAAAATAATATTCCTGAGGAGAAAATAAATTATGAAATATAGAATGAAGCAAAAGTTGATAGATGATTATGTGGAAATTATTTTTCTGTATCCTTTATCTAAACTTAAAGCAGAATATTTTTTCAATGTCTTTTTTTTTACAACTGTAATATGTCACATCAAGGCACAAAGATGATGGCCCAGTTTAAAATTGTTATTTGGTACATGTTTATCACACAAATTGTGACTTGATTCTTTTAGCCTCTAAATTAAAGACAAAGGCTAAGCTGGAGCAATGTCCTTTTCCTCATGCTTTCATTCTGTCTGTCACTCTATTACATAGTCAACAACAAAGGTGAGTCTTGTTTGGTTTTGAGTCTTTGTGTATTTTCTTTCATTTTGGTTCATTGGTTTTGGTTTTGGTTTTATTTTTAAATAAAGCTTTTCCTATCTCTGGATATAGACAGCCCCTAGGAAACAGATGTCTCTTCCACTTCTGTGAAATGGAAATAAAGATGACTATATGACTATGTAACCCCGTTCAGTTTGTTTGAGTTAAGAGGCAGTAGCAGGAAGAAGTGTTTTTGCCTTTCCCTTTGGTCCCCACTATGGGAGCATAGAAGGAGACATTGTAAGTCAAGAATAGCCAACACTGTAGGGCTTTAAAAGAATATAACACATACTGAATGCCGTCATGCAGTATCCTCTGTTCAAATTGTACACATTGCTTCGATGAAAGGGTAAACTCCAGGACTCTATTGTTCAGTAGCTAAAGGTATCTTCTTCCTTAGCAATATATCCAGTGTATTGGAATTTCTTCCTGCCACTCACACAGTTAATGGGAACTACCGCAGTAGAGCATGTTACTGGCCTGTGTGAGTTTGTGTGTCTTCTCTGCCAGAAACTTCTGAGGAAATTCTTCAGGAAAACTCTGAGGGGGAATAAACACTTCTGTCTATGTTTAACCAACATGACTTGGTTTATAACTGATTAATGCAGATTTAAAGAAAATATTATTATATTTAATAAAGCAACTTTGTTTATCTTTTCTATTGTAATAGATTATTGTGACGGTGCTTTTATGGGTTTATACATTTATAAGGGTTTGATATATAGTTTTGTTAACTTTCATATATACTCTCTGTAAATAGACTGTTCTAATCTCCCCTCCCCCTTTCCCATTTGGTTACTCCTGACAATGTTATCCCTGCCCTCAGTTGTATCCCCTCCTCGGACCCCTCCTCCCTTATTCCATATTTGTATCCCAGCTCCCCCCTTCTTCTAGTCCTTTCCCTATCAATCTAAAGTTACTCAGTCCTGGATAGGGTTGAGTAGAAGGCCTCTGGCTTCTGCCCCTGTCTGTTACCTCCAGATTCCACCTTCCCTTGTCCCTAGTTGGTGTTTTACTTTTCCCCTCCCATTAATCACACCCCCTAGAAAAGGTTGAGCCCGAGGGTCCTGGGTGCTCTCTGCAGTAGGCTCCCATTGGGACCAAACCCTCAATAAACTGAACTCTGTTCTACCTACTCAGAGAGACATTTTCTGCTTCCTTTAGCAAGCAGTGGCTACAGGTCCTTCATCCTGGAGTGCTGTTTAGGTAAAGGGCGAACTGACCACACTCAAGAAGCCTCTTGCGAGGTGTGTGGCAGGGCGTTACCACCTAACTAGTGGCTCCAGAGTCGCCGGAGTGCCCGAGCTCTAAAGTGGAGAGATGTTTGGTGCTCTGGTGCCCAGACATCTGCCCCGTGGCCCTCAAAGGTGGCTGCGAGCCAGCCTGGGCTCAAGCAGGGTCTGAGGAGAAGCCACCAGAGAAGGCACCGTAGCAGATTATCTTTCCTAATTTAATAGAGTGGTCTCATTAGCTATAAAAATGTCTAATGTTTTAGAATTTGTGGTCTCTTGTGCTTTTTTCCATTTGTTTTAATCTAGTTATTAAGGCAGACATGAAACGTAACACCCTCTCATTAAAAAAAATGTAATGTTGTGACATAAACTGACAGAAATACGTAAGTCCCAAGATCGCGTTCTTCTCAGCCTCCTCTCACAATGATATATTATGAAATAAAATAAGATTCCTCACTCACAGTGTTTAGAAGTATCAGGGTTAACACAAAGAGAAGTCAGAAGAGTTTTGATAGTTTATTCCTATTTTTCACTCTGGAATTCCATGGATAATCCTAGCACATTGTTTCAGGTTACCTACAGGAATATAAATTATTGTGATTAGAATGATAGAATGAGTTCTTAAATGTTGCTTGGAGAAAGGTCTCTGACAGAGGTGGCATTTTAAAATAGTAACAAAGTAACCAAAAAACAAAAATACACTAGAACCAGAAAGAAAGCAGAAAAAAAAAGCCTTTTTAATGTCTTAAATTACACTTTGGGTTGCTAATATCATTACAGAGAGCTGTGTTACACTTAAAATGTACTTTTTAAATAGTCATGCAAAACTCTGCAAGCAGATTTTTTTTCTAATGGTATCACAGAGAAGATCATTCTAATGTGTATCCAACTGTAATATAAATGCAAAGCCAAATAGCAGAAATAAATTATTTCTAGTTAACGAGAAGCATAATTTCTAGACACAGAGTGTATCCAGAAACACTGTTTCCCAAAAGCATGCTCAATCTCAAACATGTCACCAAAGGAATAAAGTACATTTGTGTAGAGGTTTTGCTGTGATATTTACCCTTGATATTTCCCTGGTAAATTGAGTTGGAATATACTTTCTGAAGTAAGGTAGCATTTCAGTTTTGTTTGATGTGTAAGCATATTTACATAAAACACACCCACTTCATTTTCAAGCAAATTTCATTTCCTAGAGTCTGTCTCAGTTTACAGGAAATGAGTTGTACAGTAATTCACAGCTCCAAAATACTGTATATGTGGGGAGTCTGGGGAGGGATAAGCAGAATACAAATGCCGGTGAAGAGTAAAAGCGATGAAGGACAGCTTTTATCATCTTGGAGTTTAAAATCAAGCTATATCTGCATGGGAAGTTAGAAAGACACTTTTTTAAAGGAGAAAACTGGAAAGGAAAACCTAGATGTTTTAATGACTAATTGATGCTAGGCCTTTCATTTTATCATAAGATAGTGTACAAGGAAGATCCCTGGGAGGATTTGGAATGAGATACCTAGCAAAACTGTGGTCCCAGCTACAAACAACTAGCTTAGTTCAGCTTTGCAGGTCTTCACAAGTTTAAAGCTAATTATAACCTTGACAAAATACAAGAAATTAAATCAAGACTTTGGATTGGCTGCTAAAGCAGGCAATTAAGTCTTTGAAAATGCTTGTGGCAGCAGTTTTCACAAACTCATCTTCCCAGCAGACATTATCAAAGAGTGATGGTTTTTCCAAGTTCATTTTAAAAAAGTATGATTGTAATACACATAATGACACCACATGCACAAACAGTTCAAAATTTAGAATGTATGTTTCCAGGGGTAGGGCATCTACCACCTCTCTGGTTCTTCTTTAATAAGTTCCCTTTAGTTTGAATAACATTATGTCTGACCTTTTGTCCTTTTTTCCTGAAACGTTCTGTATTTCCTGGATTTGTACTGGGAGTACGAGTAATTTAAGTTGCCCTGCAGGGTATATGGAGAAATAGAAGCAAAGTAGGACAAAGATTCACACAGTTTGAAATGCTCAGAAGTCTTCATTCAGTTCTAGTTTAGGGAAGTTTTAGAGGACTGAAACTGTTCTTTGAACCAAGTTCAACATGCTAGTCCTCAAAAGATATGTGTCTCACATCATATATCAAAAGATATGTGACTCTTTCCCTTCCCATTCCCAGCAGAGTGCCCCATGGTGGAGGTACTCTGGGTTATCCCAAGCTAGCAGGGTTTGTATGATGTGTTGTGTGCTGTTGCAATTTCAGCTAAACATGGAAAACAATGTGGTTTGTGAGGAATCTGTAAACAAAAATATGGTTCTAAAATTTGGCCATGTCTAAGGCATGGTTGTTCTGGCTACCTGTCCCCATTCATGGCTAGTAGTGTGGCTTTGTTATGACACTTCAGCATGACTATGCAAGGTGGTATCCCACATTCTAGTTTTGGTTGGCTATGTCTCTCTCTCCTCTCATGGCCTTTGTGGTGTCTGTCCTTAGCAGAAGAATCAGTCCTGAGCGAATGGAGGTGGCTGCCAGCAGTCCTGATGAAGGTGCTGTGGCTGGAGAGAAGGGAAGTCTGAGGACATGTGCTTGCACTTACCCTACTGACCATCTCAAAGTGGGTCATGCCAAGGAAGTCAGTTAATCCTATCCAGGGGCACCAGGTGCACCGCAGGGAGCTGCAGCTCTACAGGCCATAGCTGTTCAGCAGATCCAAGCACTATCTCTATCCACAAACTCACTTCCAGAGCTCTGTGTTCATGATATTAAAATAGAAAAAATAGAATTGTTCAATACCACAGAGTAAACACAAGGAAGTGGTGGTACCATATCTGGCAGGAATGACTTTCTCTGTGGAGGAAGAAGCCACGAGGCGGCACTGGAGCATCGCTTTCCTGTGGGGAGCTGCTAAGGTGCAAATAGGGCCAAAAATCTCTAACCTCTTTCCCACTGTGTCATGGGCAAGTTTTGCAACTGAGCTGGTGTTAGGTAGTAGGTTGGACTTGATCTCAAAGGTCTTTTCCAACGTAGTTAATTCTGTGATTCTGTGGAAGCTCTGTGCTCTGGTAATTATGATTGTTCACTAGACATATAAATGAGGCAAAACCCAAAACACTGAGTGCTTGAAGTGGCTTGGCTTTCAGTGGGTTTTTCTTTTTAATGATTGCAAATCTCTGTGCTTGTTTCTGCATGATGGAAACTTTGGCAGCTTCAAGGGAAGTTGATTTAAGATCCTTCTAACAAGATTGCAGTCACAAACCCCAGGACATGCTTTGAGTGTACTTGTGCCTAGGCATCCCCAACCCAAACTCCACATCAGATACATTCAGATAAGTTTGGAAAAGCTTTGCAGTGACTCATCACTACTTTCTTTGTTTAGCAGGATAGAAATTCAGATACTTCAGAGGTTTTTTCTTTACAAGAAAGAAAGAAAGAAATTAGTAGAGAATCTGTTGTATTTTAGCTGAAATTGTATGCTGCAAACCTGTCCAAAAGCCAGAGTCATTGAACAGTGAAGAGTAAGGATTACCCTACTTGTGTTGAAGCCTGAGAAGCTGCTGCCTAACCTCTGCAGGGCCTGTGCTCCCAGGGGCCTCAACAGGATGCATCTCCCAGTAAATCCACAGCAGTAACAAGTCTCATTGATTTGTCATTCTTCTGCTTCAAAGCATAGGGATTACCTTTATCAACTCTATTTGGCATCAGTTAATGCTTGTAAGCAACTTCAATCTTTCTTTCTTTTCTTTCTTTCTTTCTTTCTTTCTTTCTTTCTTTCTTTCT
>WEIV01025765.1:106187-122834 GCA_013390005.1 Calyptomena viridis
TGCTCGGGCTTTTCTCTTTAGATGCGGTAAATCCCAACATCCCTCAGCTTTTTAATATTTCATAATACTGAGTTCAAGCAGACTCAAGTGAATGGCCGTGCAGGCTCAAGAGTGCTGCTCCCTCTGGGATGACATTTATTAGTATGGCAGGTCTCCAAGGTTGCTCCCTGAATAACATGAAGAACAGGTGCTGTGCAATCTGAATTGGTTTAGCTGTAGTAAAAGCATTCATATCAAAGAACAAACATTGCTGAAAGTCCAGTTCTGGTTTACCTACTGGATAACATTTTCAATGGCTGTATTATTGAACAAACCTGTTGTTTGAGCACCTCCCAGAAATAAAACTTTCTGTGTATTCTGACNTCAATGGCATCCTGGCTTGTATCAGGAATAAATTGGCCAGCAGAACTAGCAAAGTGGTTGTCCTCCTGTATTGGTGAGGCCACATCTTGACTGTATGCAGTTCTAGGTCCCTCGCTACAAGAAAGACATTTTGATGCTGAAATGTAAATTATATGAGGAGCAGTTGAGGGAGATGGGGTTGGGGACCTTATCACTCTCTACAACTACTTGAAAGGAGGTTGTAGCAAGGAGGGCCTTGGCCTCTTCTCCCAGGCAACAAGTTACAGAACAAGAGGACAGAATCAAGCTATGTCAGAGGAGGTTCAGGTTGGACATCAGGAAGAATTTCCTCACTGACAGAGTCATTAACCATTGGAACAGGCTGCTCAGGGAGATGATGGAGTCACTGTTCCTGGAAGTGTTCAAGAAACGACTGGATGTGGCATTAAATGCTATGTTTTCGTTGACATGGTGGTGTTCAGTCAAAGGTTGGACTTGATGATCTTCAAGGTCTTTTCCAATCTTAATAATTCTATAATAACTAAATATTTTCTATCAAATATTCATGACAGGCAAGGTAGATAAGGTTTTCTTGTTTTAAAATACGTCTTTGCTTGGGAACAGCTCCAGTTGACAATAGTGCAGTATATGGTGCTAGCTAAAAATTAATTTCTTATCTACAGAACAGAAATAAAAGTTTCTTATACAAATATGAATTAAACATAACAATTTCTATAGTCAGTGAAAAAATGTGTCAGCTTAGTAGATAAAGCAATAAGTGATCTTCTGGATACATCTGGCTTCAGCTAGTCTCTGGATGACCATTGTTCTACCTCCGTAATACTATATAGAAATGAAGAAAACAGAAATATACTTTTAAAACATTAGTGTATTAGAACAAGGTACTACAGCCATGGTAGAATTTAGGGAACTTACATCTTATTGTAAAACAAACTAAGTGGAAATGCTATGGTCCATCTTGTACTCAAGTGCTTTTTGGCAACCCAGCTGGTTTGGATAACAGCTCTGCTCATCAGGTATTATGGTGTCCAGCGGTGTAGTTGATAAGTTGAATAATGCACCTGAAGGAAGACCAGATGGCTAAATGCTGCCCTTTATTTCTTTCTGAAGGAATATGTGGTCTAAAAATAGATTAGGAACAGTGGAAGATGTGTAAATAGATCCTTCCTTAGCACAAGCTACCCCAGTATTAAAATATCCCAGTCTTTCATACTGTTCTTTGCCTCTTGTCTGCATTTCTGTCAAAGTAAAATGCGATATGTGGGGAAATGATCTAAGATCATGGTATTCAAGTAACAAGTAAAGAGAAAAGATACATTTTCTTTTGTATCATTAAAGGAGAAAAAAAAATGTAGCCCTATATAAGCCCCTGGAGTTAAAGGCTGTGTTCAAGGCAGTGTTCAAGGTTGAGTTGGATGGGGCTTTGAGCAAACTAACATAGTGGAAGATGTCCTTGACAATGGCAGAGCAGGGAATAGATGATCTTTGAAAGTCTCTTCTGACCCAAATCATTCTAGCATCCTGTGATTCAAGCATAAATCAACAGCTTGGAGCTGGTAGTCATAATGTTCAGTCTTTGCTTGTATGAGGAAACTAATATTGTAGTCAGTGGGACAAATCCTTTTTTGCACTTGTAGGGTGTAGATCCAGAGCAGTTGCACTGCTTTTCATAGAGAAAGAATAGCAGTGCAGTTTGGGGCAATCAGTTGTTAGAATTTAGAACTGCCCTTTAAATATTGCTTATTGATTAACCAAGTTATTTCTGTACCGCTTGCCTCAGGCATTTGAAGAATTAAAATTAGGTTGAAGCAATCAATACAATTTATTGTCTGTTTCCTAAGAACTGCTGGTCAGGATTTAATTAGACACTAATCTACATCAGAATAAGATTTTACTGTAAGATTAGTTCTACTGAGCCCATTTACTACATTAGTTACTTCAATTAAATACCAGGAAATCTTCCTGGAAAAATTGCCACGTTGCAACTAAGCACTATTGTTATTGCTGCTATTAATTAGATGGCAGCTTAGACTTTAATAAGTCAATTCAGATGAACAAAAATCCTTATAAATCATAAAGAAGATGCTAGTTCTGCTATAGCACTTATGGAAAACTTATTGACAGAATAACACAACAGTACATATATTATTACAGCCTAGTAGGTCATGCTTTTCCTTTTGATGCCCACATTATATTTAGCTTGTCAGCGTGCTTTTAGAATACTTACTGTGTAGGAAAGTAGACCTAATTTTACAGTGCTTTATATTGCTCTTTTTTTAAACTTTCCCTTTAGGAATACTCAGGATTTAGAAGTCTACAATTTTCGCTTTTTAGAGCATTTTAGCAGAGTTCAGTAACTCTTCACTTTCTGGCAACACAATCATCATTAATCGAACTATTTGTACTTTTCCATCCTGAGTAGCAGCCATCAGTATATTACATACTCTTATATAACACCACCACTCTCTTCTATTCCTAAAACACAGGAAAGGCAACAAACAAATTTTTTTCCATTGCATTCTCTCTATGTAAGTGCAACTATAAGGTTTCCCTAAAATCATAATGATTTTTACAGTGATATAGAGAACTAATCATGTGAATCTCATGGAATACCAGTTATTTTTTTTTCCAAAGATCTCAGATACTCTGAAGCATGATATGGTAAATGCCTTTTTAAGAATTTTTTTAGAAATTCCTCAGGCCCGACTTCTCCTTGTGATTCAGAATCAAGAATTGTGGACACTCTTTAGTCATAATTGAAGTAAGATGTCCACGGGCACAAACAAAAAAGTCTTCAGCTGTAAAAATCTAAAAAGATCCGTTTTTCAGTACTGTTCTACATCAAGCTTACATTAGGCCAATAGTAACACAAAATGAGCAAATAGGGAATTGTTCAAATAGGCCAACTACTTTGAAAGGTCAGTTTGTCCAGTAAATGGAGGTTTTTATTTGACACAGACTTTTTTCTGATTCAAAAACATACTGTAAATTTTGCTTGGATTTCAGAGACTTATGCAAACTATACCATTGTTCCTGCAATTAGATTAGTAAGTCCTGTCAAACAAATGCGAAGCCTTGTAACTTTTCATTGAATTCTGGATGTAGACTGTTCTGATACACAAATAAGATCTAAACAAGCCAAAGCTGGAATTGTATCTCTCACCTGAAATGCTATCCTTTAATTGAAAGAACTTAGATCTATGCTTTCAGCTATTGCCTTCCTCTAATTGTTTGATATCAAGTGTTCAAGGCCTCTCTGCTTGTCTGGTGTATTTGGTGTACACAGGATATCATCCCCTTGTCTAGTAGCCAGGAAGAATCTGTGTGACGGTGCTTTTATGGGTTTATACATTTATGAGGGTTTGATATATAGTTTTGTTAACTTTCATACATACTCTCTGTAAATAGACTGTTCTAGTCTCTCCCCCCCCTTTTCCCACTTGGTTACTCCTGAAATTGTTATCCCTGCCCTCAGTTGTATCCCCCCCTTGGACCCCTCCTTCCCTATTCCATATTTGTATCCCAGCTCCCCCCTTTTTCTGGTCCTTTCCCTATCAATCCAAAGTTACTCGGTCCTGGATAGGGTTGAGTAGAAGGCCTCTGGCTTCTGCCCCTGCCTGTTACCTCCAGATTCCACCTTCCCTTGTCCCTAGTCGGTGCTTTACCTTTCCCCTCCCCTCAATTACACCCCCTAGAAAAGGTCGAGCCTGAGGGTCCTGGGGGCTCTCTGCAGTAGGCTCCCATTGGGACCAAACCCCCAATAAACTGAACTCTGTTCTACCTACTCAGAGAGACATTTTCTGCTTCCTTTAGCAAGCAGTGGCTACAGGTCCTTCATCCTGGAGTGCTGTTTAGGTAAAGGGCGAACTGACCACACTCCAGAAGCCTCTTGCAAGATGTGTGGCAGGGCGTACCACCTAACTAGTGGCTCCAGAGTCACCGGAGTGCCCGAGCTCTAAAGAGGAGAGCCGCTTGGTGCTCTGGTGCCCAGACATCTGCCCCGAGGCCCTCAAAGGTGGCTGTGAGCAAGCCTGGGCTAAAGCAGGGTCTGAGGAGAAGCCATCAGAGAAGGCACCGTAGCAAATCTGCAGCTCTTAAAGTGAATAATTCACTATAGCAATGCACAGAGCACAGAACCCTAGGGCACCGGTGGTGCTCAGAAAGACTTCTGATGTGTATGGTGATGCCAAACTGGTGAAGTTTAAAATACATCAAAAATATTATTGCAATAGGAATCATCCTTTGGCCATAATATATTAGCAGAAGGAACTGTCACTGGAGACAGCCTGAGCTCCAGTGGTGTGTAGTCACTCAGAAATCTAACAAAAAAAATTGTAGTATGTTTGGTAAGTTTTTCATTGAGAAATGTTTCTGTTGCAAGGTCTTCTGGGACATTCTGATTTGCAAAATGTTGCAAACACATCCACATTAGAGTTGTGGTGTTTCTTTTTGTTTTTTATTTTCACTATGATACAAAATAGTTGCCTGAGAAAAAGAAAAGTTAGGGGACTCTGAAACCTGAAAGTATATAGATTCTGAGTTTTGGAAGAAGGTTTGCAAACATTATATGAGTTTGCTTATGTTATGCCTGCTGTATCAAAAAGTTTCTCGAATGGTTTCTCGAAAAGTTTTTTGAATGGAAAAAATATTAAATTTCTGGATTAAAAAGTTGTTTTCTAACCTGCATGTAAAACAATACCAGTATGAAAGATAAGTTTCATCTTCACAGCATCTGTGTAGAAACACAGGCTTAACTGCCCTCCGAAGACTTCTGTCTCTCTTCAGAGTTTATAGAGGGATTATACCAATGTCCAGGTAGGACTAGATGCTTTTCTGGTAGATGGTTAAGTTAGGTTATTCTTGTTTGAGCCAGAGCATATATTTTAAATCTATTCAATTAAAATAAAAATGGCAGAGATGGAGAGCAACCACATTCTCGATGTGTGTCATTGTATCCCTGTTTATTTTTCACCATTTTGACTATTCTGCTAGATTTATTGCCCAGTGCTGCCTTCCAGTATTTTGACCTTGTAGATTGAAGAGCCTATGATATCAAATGTATCCTTTCTACAAAAGTAACCACAGATTCATTATCTTGTCTTCTCCTTATTCACAGTCCTTCATGCTGTGTAATGGGAACCTGAGATTTCCTGACTGAATCCAAAGAGCTTCGATTGATGAAGCTCTGAAATATTTGGTATTTTGCTATTTCAAAGGTCTCCCTTCTTTTCATATCCTGCATATGTCCTTCCCTGAAGGAGCTCACCACAGAGGTCAGGGAGGTAGGGATTCCGTAGTTTACACAAGCTTTATCTCTGGTGCAGCTCAGGTGCAGTTCCCTTCAGACCAATCTGCCAGAGTCCTCTCTTTACCTGAGCACATGCAGAGAGCAGTCTGTGACAGGTCTTTGCTGTGTGAGGAGAGGTTTATTTGCTGCTCCTTAGTTTATTTAAGTGAACTTCAAACTTCTATTGTAGGAATCCTGGAGACTAAGACTGTGTGTGCGTGTTTATATGAGTATGTAATTCTGATAAATAATGGCCTTCTCTAATAACAATAAAGGAATCACAGGGACATAATCTTCTTTATGCATCATCTTCTCAGGGAGAACTCCCTATCTAAGAATAGTGAGATTTTTTCCAAGCTAAGGACTTCATCTTCAGATATTAAACATATAATTTACAAGTTTTTCATATTTCTAATGGTTTTAAAACTGAACGTGATCACAACATCATTTTTTGCTTGTAGTTTTCCTCAGCATTTGCTATGTCTTTGTGCTAAAAAAATACATAACAGAAAACAAATTTGTGAAGTTCACTTGGGGTTTCAGTGTCCTTGTTCGCTCCTGTCATCAAAATCATGAAGGATTTTCTGTTACTATATTGGTCCAGGTGCCATCAAAGTTTCATTATGTTTCCTTTCCCAGCCAAGGAATTTCCTGGAACAGTAGTCATCCTTAGTGAAAAATATTGCCAGACACACATAGCAAAACACACTTTGAATGTTTTGCATTAAACAAGTTTTATTTGTACTTTCTGTCTGTATATGTGACTCTCTATGTGTATGTACACTTTACATATATACACTTTACATATACACACAAATTTTGAAGGTTCAATAGTTCTTTGCTGTGGGTTTAGATAACTGGTTGGACACTGTGTCCTCAAGTCCTGCATTAAAATGCAGCAGAATACCCCAAATCTAAACAGAACCTTGGAGAAATTGGAATCCATGTCTTAACTTCTTGCTGGCATAGGTACATCTGTTATAACAAACTAAGGATGCATTTAATTATTCTTGAGTGCTGGCATACTCTTATGTTATACCCTTAGCCAACAAGTAGTGTAGCTCCATATCACTTGCCAACCAAGAATGTTTTTGGCTTACGCTAATCCCTGAACTATGACCAGAAGGACTCTGGGACACTATAAACTGGACTGGCTAAAAAATACTGAGATAGAATAAACAAAATCAAGTGCCAGTATTGTTTCCCCTTAATTTATTTAATTTACTTCTACAGATATAGTGTAAGATTATTAAAATTTTGAATTACTTAATTCCCTACTTTTGATTTTTGTTAATAGTGCATGACCTCTTCCTCTTATATGGTGTTTACGCTCCTTGTGATGGACCTTGCTTGGCTGCTATGCAATGAGCCCTCAAATTCACCAGATTCTTTTGAAGTTGCTGAAGATACTACCCAACATTGTCTATAAAATGACTTAAACAGGTTCTATCACTTTGAAGTCAAAATGAGTAAGTTTTACCATCTTTATTTGGATTTGACCTAAGCTGACTTGCTAAAAAACATTTATTTATTAACAAGATATGCACACATCAGTAGCAACCAACAAACTTCACGCAAAATACTTCAGGGCCAAGTCACCACAGTGCCTGTATTACTAACAAGGAAGGATAACATCACACAGTACATGAAAGACAAGTATAGTAAATATTTTTTTAAGAGAAGATAAAAAGTGCTCCAGAGAAGAATCTGTAACAACTTGTTAAATGGCAAACTTGCAAGCTCTGAGGGAGAAGGGTAATGCTAAGAAGCAAGTACTATGGATGTCAGGAGTAAAACTTGTCAAATTAATCCTTTGTGCTCCTCAAATTGAACTGGAGCCAGCAATATTATGATTTTCAAAATGAAACAACAACAAAGGCTGATTTTAGCTCTCAGTTAATTAGTAAGTGTTGTGTGCTATATCTTAGGGAAAATTACTGCAGTCTGTTTGACATTGGTGAAGCCAAGCTCTTCACTTGAGAATCACATTGGCTTTTATCTACCACACTTTGAAAGTGTGTGAAGGGAATAAATGGAAAAGACCCTACAGAAAAGTTATGGAAACATAAAATACGAAGTATAGGTAAAAAAAAGGGACTTGCTTAGCCTACAGAATAAAAAGTATTGAGTGAGTGGGGTCTTTTATGTATGTAAAGGGTTGTTTATAGAACGGATGGGATCAACAGTTCCAAGAGCTGTCTGAGGAAGAAATAATTGAAATTTCCAGCAGGCAGTTTGGATATTTCTTTAAAAATCTGAATTATTAAATATGAGAACTTTGAAGAACTATAATTGGAATCCCAGAAAATGAAGCTTTAAGTAAAAGCTGAGACAAAAATCTCTCTGGGTTAATTTAACTGTATTGGATTTTATTTTGTATTTTAACTGTATACATGTATAGCGTATATATGTTATTTGTATTTTAACTGTTCCAACCTTAGGAACAGTTCTATTTTAACTGTTCCAATCTTAGGATTGGAACCACCTTACATTGCTGTAGGAGAAGGGCTGATATCTGACTCCAAATAGCATCATGTAATGAAATCCACCCGTCTTTGGAGTAGCACCTTCTCTGATTAATCTGTTTTAGAGAGAGCTAGCTAATGAAGTGCAAAGGGAGTCTGGGAGTGAACAAACAATTTAACAGGAGAGGCAGCACACTGGGGTACAACTCTTCCCAGAGCAAGACAAGCAGAACCTTCTGAGTCTGTGTATTTTTTTATTCATTATGTGGTTAGGGAAGGATTGTTTATTTACCTAGCACTGATAGATAAAGTATAGAACCTATTTCCAGTTCATTCAATCTTTTTGAAGACTAGAAATTCATTACGAATATTTTGAAATTATTTCAATATTAATAACTTACCATGGCGTGTCATTATTAGGTGTACAGGTACAGAAGCTAATTCTCTCTCTGCTACTCTGAAATTTGAAGAAAGCAAGTAATTGTTCAGAATATGAGTCAAAATGTCAAAATTGTTCAGAAATATTTTTGAGATAATTTTAATCTAAAGTACATCCATAATATTCACATCAGAAACAGTAGTATAAATCTGTTAATGAGGTTAAGAGCAGGGTCACAAGCCTAGTCTTTTATTAGCAGATAATCTAAATCAGTGCTTCTCCATTTACACAAGGGGAAAATATGTGGTGGCAGATCGTGTAATGATAAGGAGATCTTTCTTTTGGTATAAAAGCAACCTTGCAATAAAGTTGACCTGGTTTTGTTTTATTTTAAACAGAGAGTTTAAAAATAAAGATCAAAAATCTCTAAAAAATGCACAGCTTGGTGGAAGATTGCTTTGAAAATTACTTCCCTCATCTGTGCTTTTCTGTTTCTCTGACACTCATCTTCATTTCCAGTCTCTGTTTCCACTGCAGTATATTTTGTTTCTCCTGGACAGCCAATGAGTGATGCCACATTAGTGAATAAACCAGTGCAAATTGCAATATGTTTTCAGGTCTGTCCTTCAGTTTGAACAATAGCTAATATGAAGAACCACAGATAATTAGTAGAATTATATCTATGTATATATACTGAGAAGATACAATACAATAGCTGACAGCAATTTGTCTTCTGAAAGCTGTTTGAGGAGACAGCTGAACTATGTATTGTATGTCCATTGCAGCCAGCTTTCTAGGGAACTGCACAAAGAAGGCAAAAATGAGGAAATACCATTCTTTCTAAGAGCAGGTTTGACAGAGTCTTGTAAACTATGCCTCTAATTCCAGTAATTTAAAAAAGAAATCTAGCACTGCACAGCTTGCAGGTTTGGGGTCATTTTTTGCCTGTTTTTAAAATGGAAATCTACAATTCAAAATTTAAATGCATCTGTGCAGTTACTGAATATGAAATTGTACACCCAGCCTATCAGTAAAATAACCAAGTCCCCATTGAAATAAGAGACCATTCAAATGGATTTATTTGGATGGAAGAATACTTGCATGAAAAGTCTTTATATGAGAGGGCAGCCAGCTACTCCACACTATACTTTGGATGTCCTTTCCTGACCATCAGTTCTGTTTTCTGATGGAGTCCTTCATTTGCAATTGGTGGACTGAAATTCACTATCATAGCAATAAAAATATCTCACACAGTGATCACATCTTCAGACTGCTAAGCTGCTACCGACACCATTTTGCCTTCTTGTCACCGTCCATATGTCAGAGAAATGCATCGGTTAAGTTTGCTGGGCAGAATTCACTACACTGATCTTGGGTTTCCACTTGAATTATTTTGATATCTGCTCATTTTGTCATGTGCAGTAGCATGAAGACAGTGAGGCACAAAATGTCACAGAATCACAGCATCAATTAAGCTGGAAAAGACCTCTGAGATCAAGTCCAACCCTTGACCTAACACCACCTTCCCAACTAAACCATGGCACTAAGTGCCATATCCTGTCTCTTCCTAAATATCTCCAGGGATAGTGACTCCGCCACCTCCCTGGGCAGCCCATTTCAATGCCCAATCACTCTCTCTGTAAAGAATTTTCTCCTAATGTCTAACCTAAACCTCCCCTGGTGCAGCTTAAGACTGTGCCCTCCTGTCCTACTGCTGGTTGCCTGGGAAAAGAGACCAACCCCCACCTGGCTACGACCTCCTTTCAGGCAGTTGTAGAGAGCGATAAGGTCATCCCTGAGCCTCCTCTTCTCCAGGCTAAACAACCCCAGCTCCCTCAAATGCTCCTCACAGGACCTGTGCTCCAGTCCCTTCACCATCCTCATTGCCCTTCTCTGGACACGCTCCTAAATTGAGGGACCCAGAACTGGACACAGGACTCAAGGTGTGGCCTAAGTACCGAGTACAGGAGAAGACTCACTTCCCTAGTCCTGCTGGCCACATTATTCCTGATACAGGCCAGGATGTCATTTGCCTTCTTGACCACCTGGGCACACTGCTGGCTCATGTTCACATTCCGGTCAGTCAGCATTCCCGGGTCCCTTTCTGCCCAGCCAGTCTCCAGCCACTCTGTCCCCAACCTGTATGGGGTTGTTGTGCAGGATCTGGCACTTAGTCTTGTTGAACCACATGCCATTGGATTCAGCCCATCCATCTAGCCTGTCCACGTCCCTCTGCAGAGCCCTCCGGACTTCCAGCAGATCAACATTCCCCCTACAGCTTGGTGTCATCTGCAAATTTGCTAATGGTAGACTCAACACTTTCATCCAGACCAACAATAAAGATATTAAACAGGACTGGGCCCAACACTAATCCCTGGGGGACACCACTAGTGGCTGGCCACCAATTGGATGCAGCACCATTCACCACCACTCTCTGGGCCCGGCTATCCAGCCAATTCTTAACCCAGTGAAGAGTGCACATACAAAAAAAATAAAAACTTAATTTCATTCTACCAGATCTTATGTGTGTTTAATACTATTTAACCCTGTGCAGCCAAAAACCCACCATATTGTGTACTCTAGTTATTTTGACAGAAATTTGATTATGAATCTATGCCTGATCTAGATTAACTTTGTACTGGCAGATGGTTTGTTAATTCACAAATCTAATATTAATGAGTGTCAAAGTAGTGCGGCAGAGATCACAACTACCTGTCTCCTGTTTTATTAGTTATTCCTGAAATGTAGAGGTCAGTGTGATTAGATTACTGGTTAATAGGAGCTGATGACTTTGAATCAGCTCATTAACTGTTATGGGTAATGTTAAGCACACATTCCAGTGGCATAATTAAGCTAAGTACTTAGAAGTTTAGTAATGGAAGCAAGTGGAGATTGCTTGTTAAATAATAACTGTGTTTACTCTCAAGCTTATTGCCAGTTTATTTTTTTCATCCATATCATTAACAGATGTGGTCTGATGGTGTATTCTGTTTCATAGACAAAATGTCAGTTGTTGATAGCAAATGAAAATTCACTCAGGAAAGCAGAATTATAGAGCACAATGTTCCAATGGCAAATAAAAGGTTGGTTACATCTAGACATTACTTTTCCTTTTTAAATTAATTCTGTTGACATTTGCTGAAATCAGTTGTGTTTAGAGAAAAGCTATATTTTTCTCTCTCTAAAAAATTTTTAGTACAAACATGCTAAAATAGATTGCAGGGATCTACTTAGTATTAATCGTCTTATGTGTATCCATTTTAAATAAATGTCAGTTGTACACACAAAAAAACAAATCAAGATCCTCAAATATGTGTTGAAATGTAGTACACTGGATCCTAAGAACCATTTCAAAGAACACATTGTGGCTTATGATAATGAGCTGTTTAGTTGAAATATACACACTTGAAAGAAAAATACTTGCTACTTTAAAAAGGAATTGTTTTCCTGCCCTCTCTCTTAAAATACAGCATTATTCCTTTTTTCTGACTTTGTTGCTTTTTATTTATGTTCAGGTAAGTTGCTGAATGTATTTATTGTCATAAATGCAGTGCCATTGTGTTAACCAGGACATCTGAGCCCTCCTTAAACACCTGGCTAAGATTACTGTATATATCCTGATAAAATCACAACACTTGCAATTGTTCCTGAGTGACTTTGTCCCAGGGAAATGGACATATCCCATTTTCCAGAATGGAAATATCCCATGGAGGGAAAGGGAAGGAAACATAATCTATCAGTCTCCTCATTACCGTTCCAACATTTGTGTCTTGCACTGAACTCAGCCATTCACCAGGCTCCCGACTGCTGTCACTCAACAGCCACCAGAGAGTGTGCTGAATCTCAAGGCATTAATTTTCCTCTGTGCTGTGATGAAGTAAATAACATTTGTTGTGAAGGCAGAAAACCTGTACAGAATCCTGAGGTTTTGAGTTAAGTTTTTCCAGAAAAGAAAGAGATACATCTTCTTAGATGAGGATGAACTTTGCTGGCTGTGACCCAAAGAACTGCCTTCCTGCATCTCTTGTGGCCAGAGCCGACACACATCTGACAGCTCTGAGTTAATTCTAACTTTTCAGTGTCCATGAATAAAAGCAATGGATACCAAACAATAGCAGCAAAGAAATTATAAAAGTAGGCCAAACATGAGAGTGATAACTGCACAGAAAAACTTAGCATGTTGTTTACACCGCTCTTGTCACGAGAAGACTGCTCGGAATTATAAGGCTGACCTAGTTTAGGGTTTGACATTCTTGTTAAATCCTCCAGGGCAGGTACTTTTTAAAGCAAGATACTTTTGTTCTGCCAAGGTACACCTACAACATACTGATTGACAGTAGTAATATTTCTTTTTAAAATAGGTTTAAAAGATAAAAGATATTTTTATGAAAAGCTGTTTACAAGGTATTTAAAAGATACCTCTAAAAGGTATTAAGGACAGGTTTATAATGGTTAGAACAGAAAATGTGAAGAAAAATGTCTGCAAGGCTTGAGGGAGAGGAATTGCATATCCACAGTATAGAATTAATGATGCTATATTTGTAAAGTTTATTGGTACAACTTTTGTATACCATCAGCTTTCTTCATTTGGAGTAACTGAAATTAGGTAACTGAAAAGAAACTGAAGGTCTTTGTCAGATAGTTGTCTTTAGAAACCACTGGTTTCCAAGTAGTTTCATTAAAATCCACATCCTTAAAAGTCAGGGAATGAATTTCAGCCATATTTTTGACATTAGCATATTTTACTTTCAACTTACAATAATTAATTTCAATAAAATTATTTCCATATTAAAATCAGATTTTAAAATATAAATGTATTTCCCTTTATCCCTACAGTTCCCATTAGATACTGGCTTATATTTATGATAAACAACTGTATATACAGGGTACTGTATGTATTTATTTGTTTCATCTTGGAATAATGTCTTTTGGAATAATAGGGTATGCAAGAATACTGTGGGAAAACACAGATCAAGCAATACTAAGACAAGTTGTGCACTGCAGTTTCTCACATATTCTAGCAGTTTTTAACTGGAGAGGAAGCTGAAATAGCACATAAGACTAAATGGGGTGAATTTCAGCTTCAACTCAGAATTCTCTAACTGTTGGATCTTATCCAGTTTTCTCTGAAATCACTGGAAAAGTTCACATCGATTTCTCTGAGAGCTAGATCAGACCTTCTTAGACCCTTCAGTTAAATCCCCTGTTACAAATTCTTTGTTCTGCTTGATCTCTCTAGTCTCATGGAACTAATCAGTTCAACAGCTGTAGCTAAAGGATAAAGTTTACCCTGTGCTATTTTTTTATGTAGTTTTTAGGGCTGCCATTCCCATTGTCCTTGTGTAAAGGGAAGGAGGTAAAAGCATAGAAGGGAGAGGTTATAGTTCACTTTTTGTTATGAGGTAAACAAGAGAAAGGCACAACTTCAGATCTAAGTCTAATATTTTGACCTTGAGAACTCAAACACTGAATCCTACTCTGTACTTTTGAAAATTAATTCAGCAGGAGTTCATTTGTTTCACACTTCTGACCTTAATTTAACTGTAAATATTTTGCTCATAATTTTGATGACTAAATTAGTAAGTCTGCAGCTACAATACGATCCCAGTGTGCAACTGTTCCACTTCATACACAGGCATATCTGAGATCCACCCTGGTAAGCAAAGCCCATTTTGACATCTGAGGAACTGTGCCATGCTACCCATATGTTCCTTACTACTAAGAAGTCACCTTGCTTCATGTGAAATTTAAAAGGTCCATTAGAAATTAAATTTGAGTAGCTTTGATAAACAGGTGGTGTATTACATGAAGAAAAACTCCATTTATAAAATAAAATTATATATTGCATTACCATTTGTGTGCTTTGCAATGTTCAGTGTATTTTCACCAAATTATTTCCCTCGTAACCTTTACTTTTCTTTGCAATAGTCTACAAAGTCCTTTTACCTCTTTTCAAAGATACTTGATTGCTAAGTATGAGTCTCCTTTATTATGCTCGTGTTATTAACTGTCACTGCCATAAGCAATAAAAGCAAAATGGCAAAAAACAATTCTCAATAAGCTTTGAATTTCATATTCTATTTTTCATCATGACGTGTGTTCTTCATAGAGGAAAACACACTAGCTGAAGTAAATGTAGAAAGCTGATCTGACTAAATGGTGTGAGATCTGTTTCTGTCACAGTAAATTATTTCAGAGTGGAACACCAAAATCCATTTCAGAACTCTGTAGACCTTCCTATTATCTCTGTTATTCCTGCTGATGTTAATCAAAACTATTGTGTTATTAGCAAAGTACTTAATACCATTTTGATTACCATTCATTTTATCTATCTCCTGCCATCTGTTTTATTTTATGGTTCTCTCATGGGCATTCAAAGTAATTTCTCAAATGCTATTTGTATAGCATTTATTATTATAGCAAAATATGCATTTATTTTGAGCAGAATATAAATGCATATTCATATTTTATTAAATTTGTAATATTTTAATATACAGTTAATTTTGGAGTACTTATTTTAGAGTTTATAAGAACTTTTTTAGTGTTAACCAAAACAGAAAAACATTTTCCTAAAACAGCAAGCTTTAAATGTCGTGGACAATATAGAAAGTTGAACCTTTTAGTCTCAAAAGCCAGTTCCTGACACTGACTTCAAGTGTTAGGAGTATAATAAGAATATGTTTATCTACCTATAGAGAAATTCATAACACTAACATTGAATCTTAGAAAGATAAAAAAACCCACTAGTTTTAACTAGTTAAACTAGTTAAACTGTTAAAACTAGTTTTAACAGTGCTGGAATCAATGAATTAACAAGTTACTCCAGTGGCTAATGCTAAGCATTATTCACTTAAATTCTCATTATTATACAGTTAAAATTATGCCTTTGAGTGGAAATCTCTACACATTTAGGTCAAATTACTGCTACAGGTGTTCACCCAGCACTTCCTTCTTTTTAAGCTTTCCAAACAGTTTAATAGAGCAACAACAGAGAGGTGAACAGAGCACATACACTGAAGAAAGGTAAAGAGTGTGTAGATGCAGAAAATATGAGCAGTCGCTGCCACCAAGAATGCAAGTGTAACATTTAATTCAAGCTTTTTCCCAAAGACCTCAGCCACAGAAGAAGGAGATAGCACAAAGATACTTCGGCAGTAGGAAACACTAGAAGATGAATGCTTAAAAGGTCCTTCAGTAGAAGTAAAGATGATAAAAAGCTCTGTTGTTTCATAATCTGTCTTGAAGTCAATGCCGGTATCACTAAACAAAGACAAAGACAAAATCTCAGTGATGGAGTATTTAGTTAAGTAAACATCTACAGACAGCTCTGGGACAGTCTTGAAAAACATTCTGGCATGGCCTAGTGAGCCTCCTCACTAGTATTTATGAAATACAAAATTATTCTGTTGTTTGGCTGACCTCAGTAAAGGTATCAGCAATTTCAATGGTGCATGAAAAAAGTGTCCAAAGCACAAATTAGTGAAAATGCTCAGGAAAAGCTTTAATGAAAAAAAAAATTAAAAATNTGGGGTCTTCTCTATTGTTAGATCTGGGGTTTTTTGCAATTTTGTTTTCTATGTAGGTGCCAGGTTCTCTGATTCAGAGCCAACCAACTACAGGCTCTCATAATACATAACTGTGTAAATTTGTTCTCTTCCTCTTGAAAATGTGATCATCAGGATCCAAAGCTTTGCCACTATGGGATAATGCACAGCTGATAACTAAGTAGTACGCAAAAAAATATTTTGATTTTCAAAAGTCCCACTGTTTGGTTCCACCTTCAAAAGCTGATGTAGTATCTGGGAGAATGGTATTTCCATTGAACTAGGCACCCTGCCTGAATCCCAGGTGGCAGAGGTTATAAATCAAGCTTCATAAAAGCTTTTGTTCCTGTAAGTTGAATTTTGCCAACAAGCCTATATAGCCTCTCCCTTGTAGGTACTAACCTTTGTTTCAACAAATCTCTGCACTTCCCACCCATTTTATATCATTCCAAAACAAACACTCTTGGACTTAATGATCCTAATATTCTCTTCCAACCTTGATGACTCTATGACTCTGTGATTCTAAATCCCACAGCTGAACCGGCCCCAACTCTCACCCCAGAACAAACTGAATGGCCTCTCCCTACCAGTTACTCAACGCAGTGGCTT
>WEIV01025765.1:131181-153824 GCA_013390005.1 Calyptomena viridis
CAAATCCACTAAGAAGCAGTTTGCAACAGACTGTTTCCATGGAGAAGACCCCACAAGGAAAGCTGGGAGGACTCTCTCTCTCTCTTCTGAGCAGCAGCAAAGAAAACCTCTGATTGTAACCCCCCCACACACACCTGCCTTCCCGAGCTGTTGGGGGAAGGTGAAGGATCTTAAAAGGGAGGGGTGGGGGGAGAAAGGTGTCTGTAACAACTATCAAACTGCTCACCCTTAAACCCTTAAGCTCTGATTTTAGTAGTAGTTGTAGTTGTAGTAGTAGTAAATTCTTAACATTCTAAGTTAGAGCCTGTTTTGCTTGTGTGAAGTAGTTAATAAACAGTTGCTTGTAATCCTTATCACAAAAGTCGAGGGTTTTTTTTCCCTTCTCTGAGAAATTTTAGATCTATGTGTGGGCTCTCGGCTTTTAGCCAGAGTCAAACCATGACAGTACTCGTACATTTATCTTACACCAATGAGTTTTTATTTCAAGTCCTACAAGTTACTTGCAAAATCAACCTATGATTTAGCAACCATGTGGATTACCAACACGAATCTAGATTTTGCTAAAATGAAGAAAAATTTACAGTATCTCTGAGAACTCCCTATTCTCTCCAGCACATGCCTTGTCTTAGTTCTGATTTCCATTTCTTTTCTACCCCAGTTTGGAAGGTTCTTAAAGCTTATTTTCAAAAATACATGTTTTGTAAAGGTGAGTGGGACTCCTAAGTCCCACAGATGGATACATAAAAAAATTAGTAGATGTGATAGAAGCCAGGAGCAAACATTATACAGATTAACTTTAGTGTTAGTTTTCCATGGGAAGTAGTGGAATTTACAATCAGTCATTATTCAGATGATGCACAAAATATGAAAGAGGAAATGGCTGATTGTACAGCAGTCCTGCTCTTCTTTTTTCAAGCTCGTGATTTTCTATCACCAAGTCATATGATAAGAGGCTGATCTTGCTGCTCATCTTGTTGAAAAGTTGTTTTGAAGTCTTCCATGAAAACAAGGTGGCCTGGTATGTAAAGTTCTTTAACAAATTACCACTTTGAATGTAGTATTTTTAAAATCTCCAATACTGCCAACAGTACATTTTCCTATAATGCTATTCTCATTTACATTGTTCCTTTAACAGAAGAGTTAAGCCTTTCTTATAAAGCTTTTTTAAAACCCCTGAAAATACGAATGATACTTCTCCGTTTGCAGGTACTCTTCGTTAACTTCAACAACTAGTGCATTAGAATTGCTGTCAATATTTGTGACAGCACCTGCTCATCTATTTTTCTGATGTGAGAGATTTAATTCTGTAAAATTGCAAAACTATAGACATTTTAATAGATGTAGTAGAAGCACTTTTTTAGCTACAGCATTAAGAAACATAACAGGTACCTATTAACAGCGCTGTTAAAAAAGTATCTGCCAAATTTTGATTGCTTGAGAAAAGAAAGTTCAAGGCCATGGAAAAACAATATTACCACTATTAAATTCTCTTCCCATTTGTTGTATGTATCTTCCACATCAGCAATTGTTCAGCCTTTAATCCCTAAAAAGCCATCTGTGTTGTGTTTTACCTTAGCCAATGCTATGCTGAGCCTCATAATCAACTCTTCATTTCCTCTCACTTCTATTGTTTTATCATCATCATTTGTTAATTAAATTAATTAATTTGCTTAAGTTAAAAGCTGCCTTAGGCTGTTAGTGGTTTCCTTTGAATTAATACATTGCGTAAAGTTCACCAGCCTTCCAGATATCACTTCACTGAATTTGAATTTGTTCCAAATTCAACTCTGCTGCTCACTTCACAATTTCCTACCAAAAAGCCCCATGGTTCTCAGCCATGAACTATAACAATTTCCTTTCATCCTCTACTAGGCTAGCAGAGGAAAAACTTTTCTCTCAGAAAAGTTAACCTGAGGAATCATTTACAAGGTACCATTGCACAGTCAAAAAGTGGCATTGTGCTATCACAAGTCCTTCCATGCTGACTCTTTATGCTGGCTAAAAACCAGCATTGTTCAGTTTTTTAAACTTTACAACTAAGATGTGACAAAGGCAACCTATGTCCTCTGACAGGTTTCAGTGCTTTTTTTTTTTTCTGGGGTAAAGCCAGAGACACACAACAGTGTTTTTAGTGGCAAACTAATGCTTTCATGCTTACTAGTTTCAGCATTTAGTTCAAGCCTGACAATTCCACAGAGATAATCTCCTCTTTCTTCAAACCTGCCCTTTCCAGTCACCTAGCTTCTCCCTGAGGTTGCTTCCTTAGCTCTAATGAGAGGAATTATTCTCCCAGTTTTCTACCTCAATACAGCTCTTAGCACCCAAATGGCTAAAAGCCTAATTTCATGTCTTTCAACAAGTAGTGCTCTCCCTGGTCTATGATTGTCACAGAAGTATACATATGCTCTTGAATAAAACAGCATCGCACTCCCTGAGACACAAAACTTCCCTGAACTCAATAATTCTTTCTGAAACTATTCTGTATCCTTCCACCTTCTAACCCTATATACAGTCCTTACTTGCATGTACCAATTGTATTCAGATATGTAGGTTTTCAAGTTCTATTTTTATGAGGGATTCAATGATTCATGGTTCACAGACCATGAACAATTCACGCTGTAGTCAGAACTTCATTGTTCCATTGGAAATGATCTGTTGGATTGTCTTGTCCTAAGTATTACTGCCTGAGTTTATACTATTTTAATGAAAAGATATCAAAACTCCTGTAAAAAAATGTTGTTGTAGGATTGTTATTTGTCCTGTAGAAACTGAAAAGGAGTCCCTCTGTTTGGATGTGATCCACACTATGGAAATGGAGAACCCCTGTTTTGTGCAAAACTGTCTTGAATGCATTACATATAGTTACCTCCAAAAGCAAACACAGAAAGAGACTGTCAAACTCTGCACCAATAGGAAAAGATCTTGGAATTTATTTGAACATACAGTGTACCAAAATCTTTCTTTTTTCTTAAAGCTCCAGGGCAGTTCTTATGCTGTGGATGTGTAAATAGATGAGAGAGCAAGGCAAGTTAAAGCCCAGAAAGCTTTCCCAAGCTGCATCACCATCCTGACAGCAGTCTTGATGTAAGCACAGACTGAGTAGCCTTACAAAGCCTGCTGGAGTAGAGAGTTCCTTCCTCTGTCGTTCATTACAAAGGAAGAACCACAGGAAACTTCTTCATTTGCAGCCTCCTACTTTCTTCCTTTGTGGACTGGCAAATTCAGATATTCAAATTCAAATGCCTCATAAATGTCAAATGAGCTTTCCAGAGCTACTGCATTTTTCTTTTTCCAGTTTGTTTGGTATTTCAGATAGAGCATTTTACCATTCTATTTTTTTGATATTAAATGATAAACCCACAAAGAAATATAGTGGAGTTAAAAGCAGAAATAATTCACAATGTGCATTAATGGACAGAACTTGGATAAATACAGATTGATTCTCAAATAACTTATTAACAGGTGTTTGAGACAGTTTGTGAAGCATTTACTCTCTCTGACAAAAACTTACTGATGTGAGTAGAATTTGATGCAGATCTAAAAACCAGGTCTTGAATGAATTTGTTCTTCATCTTACTTTTGAATATTTGCAAAATCAAGGGATTTATAATTAATTCTCCTTATTTATTTCAGCATGCCAAATTAGGGACATATTTTGACAACTATGATGGTTTTTATTTCATATTATGAATATCCCTAATGCAGTCACTGGAATTTCTTGCAAAGTACAGTATCAAATGATAATACATCTATTTCACTGTGAACCTTCCCAGAACAAACCCATGAAATCCAACATCCATAGACCTTTTTTTTCTTAATAGATCACACCAGTTTGAAAACATACATAAAGTAGTGGCAACTGGAAATAAAAATCCTTTAGAATTAAGTTAACATCCAAAGTTTACAATATCTACTCTACTTTAGATACTTCATACATTTTTTCTTTTTTTTTTTTTTTAAGATCACAATATCTAAAAATATGCAGATACTGAGTTAGCATTCCATATGATAGAAATAGACACAACACCATCACATACCTGTGCTAGAGTGACAGGTATATTCATATGTAGTGGGGGGACAACTGAATGTGTAGATGTATACAGACAATCAAACTTAACACATAGATTATATGTTACCAAGAGAATAAAATCATTTAATAGAACACATGAAAGAGGAAAAAAATTCTGGGTTAAAAAAAAAACCCCTAAAATAATTTGTCAACAATAATAGAAGTGGTCACTTTATTTTACTTCTCTCTTCAAGTCTTTTTCTTCTTATGAATGCGTGTTCTTTTATTGTCAAAAACCTGTAAGCTTCACAAGCCTGGAAGCTGCTACAAACCAATGTTGCTACAACAACAAAAACCTAGCAATTAACACAGAAGAATTTCCAAATATTTTTCTTACCCTCAAACATACAGTACATCACCACTGAAATGCAGCCACTTACAGAGAAGGAACCTGCCAATTTTTCGTTAATATCAGACAACATACAATGGTTTAGAATGTGATATTAATGATTTTTTCATTAGGCAAAAATTCTGTGTGAAGTTTAGTTTCCCAGGGTCAAATTTCATTACTGTCTTTTAAAAGATTATTTTTACGTGAAGAACAATAGGGGGTTTAACATCCCTGAGTTTCAAGAGCATCATAGTATATTCAATAAGCAAATGCTCATACTTCAGTGCTGACTAAAGCAAGATGACACTATGTGGTCACTCCCACAACATCCTGAGAAACCTTCCATCTGTAATCAGAACTCCACTCTGTAACCAGAATAGATTTTTTCAAGATATCCTCATACAAACTTAGTGTTATTGGGAGCAAACCCCTGTAATCTACGGGGATCATTAACAGCAATGAGACAGGTGTGGTAGACAGAAGTCTCTGAAGCAATTAATACTTAAGGAAATAAATCAGAGAGAAGTCTAAAAGGCACCTCACTGGACACTGTTGTCTGAATCAGTGTGATTTATGAATCAGCTTTCAAACTCTGAAAAATATAGAGATTTCCAATTACTAGTCAGTCATTTCATGTTTCTCAGTGAAAGCAAAAACGTGCTTATTTTTACCCCATGTAAGAAAGAATATCAGAGTTGTTTGAGAAATCGCTTTACAAAGTGGTCTTCAAGGGCAAAACATAGTTCAGAGAAAACCCACAAGAACTGATTATGATTTAGAAAATAGGCACATAGTGGGAGACTGAGGATATTCAGATACTACAGCTTTTCAAAGAGAAATAGATGCCTCTGGCTCATTACTACTTTGACCATTCACCTCATATCATTTTAACAGCTTGAAAGATGGACTCCAATGCAGCTGCCCAAGTTTTCTCCACAGTTAATGGAGGAAGACCTACAACAGTCTCTTATTCTTTATCCAACCCTGCTTTAGGTGTCTAAGACTGATCAAATGAACTGTGTATGTCTTTTCATACACAGAAAGGAGGCTGTATTTGTCAAAAGCCAAACTCAGATCACAAAGATTGGGAAAGGGTGGCTGAGTTCTACAGTTCATGTTTAAATAAGAAAATCCTTGATTGTCATTTCACTTAACGTGGTAAAATTTACTGTCCTCAGTTAATAAAGTTATTACAAAACTGGAAATGCACTGCAGTGGATTAAGTCAGTTAACACTTGGAGAGGCTCTCAAAACCCATGGTGAATTTCCTCTGAGCTGGAGAAGCCCGTATATTTTTTTTTCAGAAAGTCATGATGTATTTCAGATGGAAGCTATAGCTCAGTTTTCAGCTATTTGGTTCGAGCGGGGAATTATTATGGGAATCTATGGCTACATTGTGTGCTAAGTCAACCAAGATGGGTCACAGAATCACACAATTGGTCAGGCTTGAAGGGACCACAGTGGGTCATTTGGTACAAACTCGCTGCTCAAGCAGAGTCATCCTAGAGCACATTGCACAGGATTGTGTCCAGATGGTGCTCAAATATCTCCAATAAGGGAGACCCCAAAACATCTCTGGGCAATCTGTTCCAGTGCACTGTCACCTCCACAGTAAAGTTCTTTCTTACATTCACATGGAACTTCCTGTGAATCAGTTTCTGTCCATTTCCTCTTGTCCTATGCTTGGTACCACACAGAAGAGCCCAGCTCCATCCTCCTGACACCCTCCTTCCAGATGCTTATAGACATCAATGAGGTTCCCCCTCATCCATCTCTTCTGAAGGCCGAATAGGCCCAGTTCTCTCAGCCTTTCCTCCTAAGAGAAATGCTCCAGTCCCATAATCCCTTTTGTAGCCCTTCACTGTACCCACTCCAGAAATTCCGTGTCTCTTTTGTACGAAGGAGCCCAGGACTGGACACAGCACTCCAGAAATGCCTCACTAGGGCTGAGCAGAGGGATGGGATCACCTCCCTTGACTTGCTGGCAATAACACACCCCAATATACCATTGGTTGCCTTGGCCACAGGGACACACTACTGGCTCATGGACAACTTGTCCATCAGAACCTCCAGCGCACTCCACAAAGCTTCTTTCCAGCAGATCAGCCCCCAGCATGTACAGTTGCTTTGGGCTATTCTTCCTCAGGTGCAGGACCCTGTGTTTTCCTTTGTTGAACGTCCGAAGATTATTCTCTGCCCACCTCCCCAACCTGTTCAGGTCCTCCTGAAGGACTGCACAGCACTCTGAGGTATTGGTCACTTTTCCCAGCTTTGTGAACTTGCTGTGGAGGCACCTGCCCTTCATCCAAGTAATTGAATGAGTAAGTTAAACAATACTGGGCCCAGTATTGAGCCTTGGGAGACACCACTAGTGACAGGCCTCCAACTACACCCTGTGCCACTGATTACAACTCTACAACCCTCTGGGATCTGCTGTTCAGACAGTTCTCAGTCCACTTCACTGTTCACTCATCCAGTCCACACTTCTGAGTTTGCCTATGAGGATGTTGTGAGAGATGGTGTCAAAAGCTGTGCAGAATTTGAGTTGCACAATATCCACTGCTCTCCCCTCATCTGTCCAGGTAGTTTTTTCATTGTAGAAAGCAATCAGGTTGGTCAAGCATGATTTACCTTTAGTGAATCCATGATGATTACTCCTGATCACCTTCTTGTCATCCATGCAGATAGATATGGCCTTATAGAATGAAGCACTCCATCACCTTTCCAGGTACCGAGGAGAGGCTGACTGGCCAGTAATTCCCTGGGTTTTCCTTCTTGTCCTTTTTGAAGAACAGGGTGGCATTTGCTTTCTTCCAGTCCTCAGACACTTCTCTTCCATCATTCAGAGATGATTATGAGCAGGCTTGCTATAGTATTCATCAGTTCTCTCAGCATTCACGGATGCACCCCATCAGGGCCCATATGCTTGTGGATATCAGGTTTGCCTAGGTGTTCTCTGACACAATGCTCCTTGACCAAGGGAAAGTCTTTCTTGCAACATTATTTTACTCTGGCCTCCTGGGTCAGAGATTCCTGAGGTCTAGTATTGTAAATGAAGAGCGATGCAAACTAACTCTGCCTTCTCTGTGTTCTCTGTTACCAGGGTCCCCCCCTCCATTTAGTAATGGGCCCATATTATCCTCTTTTTCCTTTTGGTATTGATGTATTTGAAAAACCCCTTCTTGCTGTCCTTGACATCCTTTGCCAGATGTAATTTCAGATAGGCCTTGGTCTTCCTTGTCTCTTTTCTATTTACTTTGACAACCTCCCTATATTCATTCCAAGTGCCCTCATTCTCATTCCATTTCCTCTCTATTTCCTGTTTACGCTTGAGTAATGGCAGGGTTCTTTATTCATCCACACAGGTATCTTGCCCCTTTTGCTCAATTTCTTGCTCATCAGGATGCATCATTTTTGAGCCTGAAGGAAGTGATCTTTACATATCAACTAAATCTCTTGGACCCTTCTTCCCCGCAGGGCCTATTTCCATGTGATTCTTCCAAGAAGAATTCTGAAGAATTTGAAGTTAGCTGTCCTAAAGACCACAGTTGTAGTCTTCTGTGCTGCCCTGCTTCCTTCTCGCCCAACACTGAACTCCACAATCTTGTGGTCATTACAACCAAGGGTGTCCCCAACTTTCACAACTCTCCAACAAGACTTTCTCTGTTTGTTAGTATGAGGTCGAGCACCACACTGTTCCTTGTATGATCTCCAACCACCTGTGAGAGGAATTTGTCATCCTGGACTTTTTGCAGTTTGCTGCATTACTTCTCCTGCAGATGTCAGGGTAGTTAAAGTTCCCCAAAAGAACCAGTGCCTCTGACTTTGAGGCTACTTCAAGCTGTGAAAGGTGCTTGTGGAAGGCCTCATCCTCTTCCTCCTCCTGATCTGGCAGCCTGTAGTAAACACCCATGACAGTGTCACCATGACAACACATGACACAACAGGGTCAACATGACCATTTGGGCAAATCATTAGTTATAGTAATCATTTTTATAGAAATAGTAATGCAAGTAGTCTGAAACTACATATTTTGAAAGAATCTTTCTCAGATTTACCAAAGTCTGAAGACTACAGAGGTGCAGACCGAAGAGTTAGATCAGTGTTTTTCCTCTCATGATACTAGAATTCATCCAGTTTGAAAACAGTCACTTTTTATGTAGAGTTATTCCTGCTGTTCCCCTCCCCAGCAAGAGTGCTGACAAACCTCACCTAAAACACCAAGGCATAGATAGCCCTGAAATCTACACCCCTTCCACCTATAATATATCAGGGAGCAGTGGAGGAAATTCTGAGCAATGACCGCAAGGGTAAATCTAAAAGGAAGGAAAAAAAATTAAAGTATTCTCTTTGGATTTAGTTATCAAAATTTGCTTTGTAGCTAAGGTAGGAAAAGTAAACACGCTTATGTATATAGACAAATCTTTTGTTCATTCAGGAATCTGCAGCATTTTTCTTTATCAGAAATATAACATTTTGTTTGTAACAGTTTCTTAGTGTCGGTCAAGTGGAAAAATTTTGAATTAACAAGTACCTCACCACTCCATCTCAGGATGCCCCTTTCGAGCATTTGGGCTGCAATACAGATGTTTTATGTAGCTGCTAGAAATTTTTTAGTTGATTCTTATTCTGCATCCTCAGTGGATTTAAAATATGTGTCTTTGTTGAATTCCTTCCTGTTTCTCTTAAACTTACATGCCCATGTTACTATGGTATTATTTTTGAATGCTGCTGGCCTTGGACAGCTGCAGTTTCATTGCAGGCTTATGAAAACTCTAAGAAAATGCATTGGAAAGTAATTTTCTTTTTACAGAAAAATTTTTATTTTTAGGAAGAAGTAGTAATTACAAGCAGCTAATGTACCTCTGCTTTTTGCAGCAGAATGTTGAAAGGTGTGGAATTGGCAAATATTGCATGACTCAGCCTGATATCCCTATCACACTCCCAAATAACAATAGCTTGACCTTAAGGAAATGCCATTAGAGAACAGAGACAATCAGGCAGAACAATAGAAAGGAAAGAAGAAGGCAAAAAAATAGAAAAGTCTTTGAAACACGGAGCACCTTTTCTACCCCTCTTCCAGCTAAGTTTTGTTTCTCTAGAGGACAGCTTAATTCATGGACTGCCCATGAAACAAATACGGAAGGTTTTTAAAAAATCCAAGGTAGTGGATTTTTAAGTGCACCTCTCAAAATTAATCATGTATTTGAAGGCCCAAGGACATCTTGAATTCGAAGTCTGAATGAAGTTCAGATCAAACCTGTTTGCTACTACAGTCAAATTGAGGTTTTGATAACTTCTCACTTGTTTTGGTGGTAGCGAGGGAAAGACCTGATACTGCTGAGATCAGAGCAAGAAGATGATCTCTCAAAACCTTCCCATAATCTAGCAGGGTCCTGTAAAAGACAGTTGGATTTACAGCTATTCTCCCTTCAGCACTTGCCTTCTCAGTATTCCCCAGGGCAGCCTCTAGCTCTAAAAGAGCTTGTGAGACCTGCCCAGGAGATGGAGCCAATCTCACTGCTCAAACTCACAGTCTTACAGGCTTTGAAAATGATGTTTTACAGGGAGACTGAGGAACTACAGTTTTTCTGGTTAAACACTGAGTGGATTTGCCTTTCAGCACAGAGTCAAATAGTGGGAGCACTATACAATTCCCATCTCCCCACCCATACCCCTGAAAAAGGAAGAGCAAAAAGCTATTACAAATTTATTATACTTCATATTTTATTATATATAATTTATTATGTGATTATATTGCACTTTAATTTTTAATATTTATATATTGTTATTATAATGCATTGTCTTTCTCTGGCCTGAAGAGTAGTTTTGATAGTACATTTTCTCTCAGTGTGGCCTAATGAGGTCTTCTGTCTCCAAAGTCATCACCCTGGTTAATTCCCAGCTGTCAAAAGGTACCTGTTGGATTTGGAACCCAAAGGTATTTAATTTTAATCTCAACATCATTAATGTAAATTATCTCATTTACTATTTAAAATATCAAAGGAGATTATGTGGCTGATATTGATGAATGATCTTTCACAAGCCTTGCTGGTCTTTAAATACAAGATCTTGTTCAAAATTTGATGAAGATTGCACCTTCTGATCATGCAAACAGTATTTAAAATTCACACTTGTTTCAAGGGAAGAATCATTATATGGTTGTGTAGGTTTTTAAAGCTGGAAAGGATCATTAGATATAGTATGTTATAACACCATCCACAGATTTTTACTCAGCAGGCACCACACTGACCTCAACTTCTACTTGACTAACGCGTGACCTGCCAGAAAGGTCTTCATTCTTGAGGAAGATGGTGTTGCTTTCCCAGCTTTTCCAGAGACAGTCCTCTCTGTTTGGCGTAGTCCTTTTAAAATAGACACAGAGGAATCTTTCTAACCAAACTATCAGTAGGAGTTAAGAGTAACAAAATGTCAGAGAGAAAATGTACTATAAATGCACAGGAAAAAAATAAAAGCATCACAGCAATAACTGTTCTAATCAGCTGTTTTGGGGCAATTAAAAAAAAAAAAAGGAAAAAAAAACCCTAAATGTATTAGTCTTTCACAATTACTGGAGACTATTTATTAAAAATGACCTTATTTCTAAAGAACAATTAAATATAAAATAGATGCAAGCCTTAAGGCTTTCTTAATCATCTCAAAAGGTAACAACGCTTGGCTTTGCACAAGGACTTGACTGAGGCATTCAAACTAAAGGAAGCATCAGTTCAGCTCTACAGGCAACAGTCTGTTACTTCCTTTATAACTTTAAATCATCAGTCTGACTAAAACATGACCCTGAGAGTAAGATATTCTCATTTTATGCAAGATTATGTGTGTTAATGTGATTTGTGCACTTACTCTTTTGTGTATCCTCTGTAGGGTGAGAAATAAGAAGCACTCAGCTTTTGCTTTCAAACATGACAAGGAAAGCAGAGAGAGCATGTTTGTGAGCACGATAACTGACTTGCAAAACTGTAGGGGTGTGGCAAATTCCAAAGAGTACTAATTAGATTAATTAGTAGTATAGATTAATTCCTTTAATTAATCTTAAATTTCTTTTGTAAAATGTAAAAATGGTATCTACCTTTCCCTCAATAGGAAGCAGCAGTTCATTAAACAAGTCCATAGTGAAGCACGTTTAAAGCACTGTTCCAAGAGCTAAATTAATTTCATTTTAGACCCCACCAAAGAATGTAACGTTTTTTTTCTTAAAGTGAATAAATGAGTGTATCCCAATGATCATGATAAAAATACAGGCATATACACACACTGACATACAGACACACAATCTATGGAGATAACTCAGGCAGTTGCAGAAAGCAACACAACTGAGCAACACTGGGTACCAACAGCCAATACAGATGTTGGAGACAGTGGATCCCCCTTAAAAGAGGCTAGACATGCAGACTTTACTGAGCTTGTATTTAGCCTTGCAGCCCTCAGCCTTATCACTGATATGACATTTCACTTCCCCAGCCATTATATGGTATTATGCAAATTTCATCATCATGGCTAAGTTTCGTGAACGAAGATATGGGAAGGGCTCTACCCACACTTGCTATAAGCGCGCTGGCTAAAAAGGCCAACGTGGGATAGACAAGTCTGGGTACAAAACGCACAGCTAAAAGTCTCCTTAGGGGGTATTGGCAAGGCACAGTTCTTTCTGTGTTGCCTTTTCTCTTCGAGACTAATTCTACCTGAGTTTTCAAAGAAGGCAGCAGCGTTATAGATGGTGTGTCTCCATGTCTCCTGATTTGAGGCCAGAGTGGACCACTGATGGTGGTCAATATGGCCAAAACTGTTTCAGGGAGTCCTTATATCTCCTCTTTGGGGCTCCTCTGTTGCGGCAGCTGGTGCCGAGTTCACCATAGAGAGCAATCTTAGGGAGGCGGTGATCCGCCATCCTGGAAATGTGCCCTGCCCAGCGCAGTTGTGTTCTCAACAGCGTGGCCTCAATACTGGTCACCTCTGCCTGTTCAAGGACGGTAACGTTAGTCACATAATCAGTCCAGTGGATGTTTAGAATTGTACAGAGGCAGCGCTGATGGAAGCATTTGAGGAGTCGCAGGTGATAGCAGTAGGTGACCCATGATTCAGACCCATATAAAAGAGTAGACAGTACAATGGCTTTATAACCATTAATCTTTGTACTTTTCCTCAGGTGCTTGTTGCCCCAGACTCTTTTATGAAACTGCAAAATTATGCAAATTTATGCAAATTTAAGAAAGTTAGAAATTATCATGAAATTCTTACATCCAGCATAAATGAATAAGGTCTTAGATTATTATCTAAGTGTGCATATCTTTCTTTACCAATTTCCACAACTCTGCTGGTAATAATGGCAGTTTCCATTCACTGAAGTGTTGCCTGAAAATAAACACAATTACTGCTTTCTTTAATCCCTATGTGATGTCCAGTAGTGCCATGAGATAGTTACTCATGAAGTTTCCTAATCTTTCTATGAAAACTGATGATAATCTGATACATCTTATGACAAATTTTGTTACAAAAGTACAATTAGTTAACAGTAAAGTTTTCAAGGTCACAACAAATTTTACATAGAAATAAATTTCACTGTTGAGCATAGGATGGCACAAATAATACAAATCTAAAATCGGTTTGCTTAAATTTATTTTAGTGGATCTCATAGTGCAACTTTAATGAAAAATGATGAGGGGCTAGACTTGAGTTACTTTTCACTGGAATTCATTGCTGCAGATGAGCAGCATTAAATTTAACAGATCCAGGTCCTAACTCTGTTTGAAATTCTTGTTTTCACAATGCAGGAGGCTTCCTTTCTCTAGGAAATTTCCATTTCTTCTTGTCAGACATTCAGTAGATACACAGAAGATAATCTATAAGAAATACTCTACAGCTCAAGTTTTCAGCTTTCAAATGTAAGATGTGTCTATCATTCACTGACATTTACTCTCCTCCATAGTACACAAAGGTGTAATTTTAACTACAAAAGCAGCTCTACTGAGTGCAAAGGAGAAACCCACATATCGTAAAAGTAGTGTATGTCTATGTGATTGATATTTCTACTGCCACAACTGAGGCCTTGCTAAAATCTTAAATATCAGGATAATTACCATGTGAAAAGGCTTTCAGAGGGTATGGTTTCAGAACAGAATTGCAGAAGTATTACCCTCTAAATACAGTAAAAAACAACTTTGAAATGCCTTCAAAATTACAAATTTTAAACAAAAATGAAATGATTTTATGAAAATTATAACCTCAGATTTATATCAAAATATGTGCTTTCATGTAAAAAGAAGCATATATAAGTCTGTCCAAAACCTAAAAAAAAAAATCTTGTGCAAAGATCTGTTAGAAGGGACTGACAAGTGCTTCACCTCTTGTTTGGTGACCTTAAATTAGATATCAGATGTGAGTTGCACTTTTCTAAAAGTTTTGAATTCTTTCAGGTAATTGATTCTGAAATGCTCACATACAATTTCAAAACTAATTACAAAAGCACATCAACAGTGGTTACACAGCACTATAGCTTCATTATGGCCTATAAAGTATTTTCCCAAACTCCCATTTGGATGCAAATCCAGTCTTTGTGTGTTTGAGTGCATTGATATGGAGGCAATTGGGGTCATTATACTTGTGGTCACATATGGGTCAATGAGCTCTGTGACTACTGCATATACCATCAGTGAGCTGTGGAGAGAACACTAAGTCTTATGACAACAAATAAACACAAGACATTTGTGTTAGAGGAAAAAATTTATTCAGGAAGTATGAATGTTTCTCTGAAAGAGTATGGATCATATTGTTCCAGAAAAAAAACTGGTATTAGAAAATAGAAATTCAGCCTACACCTCAGAAGAGTTTATATAACTTGTGGTACTGGAGAAGATCTGTCTTTTGACTTGGAAATTATTTGTTAACATATAATATAAACATATCAACATATTATTTATTATCAACATCCCAAGAGAGCTCAAAGGGCAAACATAGCTGTATGGGGAAACATAGTGCAATCAGCACTTTGGGGTCTTTAATGAAATGCTGGGTGATGCCTGAATCTTGAACACTGTCAGTGGCAGTTATTGACGTAATGGAGGGAGGGAAGAACTAATTGCTTACAGTGATTGTTTAAAGAGACTAACTGGTTAACTTATTTGGATAAATTCAGCATCTTTTCCACTTCAACATCATCCGCTTGAGTCAGGCACTTCTGCACCTTTTTTTCCTACTGTGAAAATTAAGTGTAGCTCTCAAGTTGTTGTGCATATTACTAATTTGATCCTTAGTTTAGTATGCCCTTGCTCTAAAATGGATAATGGTAGGGATTGACATGGTAGAAAGCACTGTTTCCAAGTAGCTAGTCCTAATTGTACTGATTTACAGAGTGACTCATTGTTATAAGTAAGCCTCTTGTCTCCCCTCCCACATTTACCGTTCACTTAACAACGAATAAGTAAATAGGAATAATACCTGGGAATGGGACCATAGCCACCATTATGTCTACTACTTCAACTGACCACATTGTCGTACTACTTCTACACTAGTTCTTGTGAGAAAAAATTAGACACAGGATTGAGAGGAGCTATAATGATTATAACAACAATTTCCTGATACAACAGCACTGCATGAAATGGACTATAAATTCATTTAGATATTAGACAAGTTAGGATTATATGAAACCCTAGTTGTGGTACAAAGACCAAGTATTGATTCCTGAGAGTTTCTACCTGATCTTGTAAGGAGGTGATCAATCTGAGTACGGTGGAAACTTTGAGATACTTGAAGTGATAAGGACATTCATTCAAGATCTCCAAATTATTTTTTTAGTAGCACAATATTACCTGCTTGGCATGTTAATAGATAAAGAGGCAGCAGAGGGGATCAAGAGAAAGAGTATCTGATAGTCTACTTGGGACGGAGGAAAAGGGTGGAAAATCTGGATAAGTAGGAAGAGCCATAGCTGTACTAATAACCAAAATTTGATGTAGTGAACAACAGAGAACAAAATATCTCAGAAAGACAGTCATAGCCAAATTTATATTCAAAACTGTGGACACTATAGCAACTAATAAAAATACTGGGTAAGATATGTTGGTTTTTGTTCACTTTGATTTTTGGACTGGGTGTTGACATTTAAATAGAGCACTGGATAAGAATTATAGGAAGCAAAGTTAGATTAGACATTGTTGGTGCAGAGACAGCAGAGAAAACAACTTGAGACACAGTTATATAAATGGCTCATCAGGTAGCAATTTATAAAGAAACATGAATAAGTTTGGAAGCAAGAACAACAGGATCTTTGTCATACTCCTTGTTGAACTTGCTGAAAACAAACACCATGTACATTAACTTTTGAGATTTAGAGAAACATCTAAATTTTCTGAGAAACCAATTAATCCTGCAGATTCTTGTGATTTCCTGGTGGATATTGTTAGAATTATATCTGATTTCAGCTTCCACTCAGGAAGTGACTCCTCTACCTAACTGATGCTATCAGCTCTCTGGGAGGGCTTTTGCAAAAGGCCTTCATCTCTGCTTTGCTGCTGATGCTCATTCACCACCATATTTCTCAATGATGGCTGATGAACTGCTAGCATTCTTTGCAGTGTTGTGAATTGAGATCAGCAGCCTTTTAATAAACTGCAATGGTTAATAATAGGTGTGTAGATGTTTATCTAGAATTGTGTCAAAACAGTTTCATGCTGGCATTTAATTTCAGAAATGTGCTAGTTAAATATTTCTGTTATCCTCAGCCTCTAAACACCTGCATAATATTGAACTAGAATTATGGCATCATCAAGTATTAAATGGCACTTCACTCACTCCTCACTGACCACCAAAACTAGAAGCCATTTGTTGGGAGGGTCAAAAACTGTTTCTTATTCACTGAGGTCTTAAAAGAAGCACACCTTGGGGGTCCCTTCCTTCTTTTTCCAATATCCACCTGTGAAATTGTCATAGCAATATTCCCTTATTGCAAAACTGAACACTTCTTCTGTATCCTGACCTTAGCTGCACCAATTAATTAGCTGACATTACAACAGATGAGTAGGTAATCATGTCTGTAGGTGATGCTTCTGGCCAGCTACAATTTTCAAGGAAACTGTGTTTCTTTGCTTTTCTGCTGACAAGGGCCAACCCAAATGTAGCTACAAACTTTTGTGTTGGACTTTCTTTTGTCATGGACTTTGCTTAGGCAGACACCAATCAGGGAGTTACAGAGAGGGGCTATAAAGAAGATTTCCCAATCGCATATGAACTATCCATTGTTAATGTCAATATGGTGTCTCATACTGACCCTGGTTATTCTATAAATGTGAATCATTGTCCCACACATAAAGAGCAAGAAGAATAGTCCCAGTTTCAAATAGAGACTTCGCGATCAGATACAAATTTCTCTAAGTTACTGGGAAGCCTAGATATCTCTCACCACAGCAATTCATTCTTCTTCTTCTTGACAAAATTAGGTTAGATGAATTCAAATTTTGCTGTGAATCCTGCAATTCAGCAGAGGTAGATATTCATTCTATACCTAGAGGGCTGTAACCTCCTACTTTCTGATCAACTTGGTGGGCTTTTTTTGCCATTTTGCCCTTCTGGGTCATTCCCATTCTAGGTGTTAATTTCTATTTCAGGCTTGAAATAATCATACCCTGCATTGTGAAATGCATCTACATCAGAAGGGAATACCCAAAAGACTATATTTTAGCATAGGGTTTTTAGTCCTAGTCTGAGTATCCTTGAGATCCATGGACTATTTCTTGAGGCCTTTAAAAGGCAAGAAAATAAAATCCCTGTATGCTATGGCAGGTATGCAAATGCTTCCACGAGAAACACACCTATATGAATCCACATCTCTATCACAAATATGTAGGAGTTCATAAACAAAGAAATTTGCAAAATGTCATAAGAGAAGATGTTAAAATATGGTTACTACTCAGATCCAATCAGTAGGTTTTCTGCCCCAGTAAAAAACTCAGAGCAAAAATCAGTGTGTTCTCATAAAACAGCCTTGTTGGACAATGTAGCTGGTACCATGGCCCATCTATGTTTAAAACCACAAAATATCACAAGAGGCATTTGTAATTTCTGAAAATCTGTTTAATAATGTGTATTGAGATGCATTATTGTCATTACTGTTTGTGATTTTTGCCATATTATGATCAATTATCATCAACAAGATGTTTTTTCCTGCATCATTCTTGAACTGTTGTTTAATGCTCATCATTCAATATTTAATATTAATTTAATGTTCTACAGTTTAATATTCACCATAAATATTTAGCAAATGTATATAATAGCGAAAATTTATGCACAGTATGGTAAGGTGAACTGAGAATCATAACTTTTTGGTAAATGAGTGGAAGGGAAAGGAGAAATATAGCTGATATTCTGCCATGACATCAATGATATCAAAACAGGTGACAGCTGCATGTGACTTCAAAGTAGAAAAATTCCTCCAAGTGTGGCATTGTTGTCTTTTTGCACACTTATTTTACATATTACCCTAAGCAGCAATCAAACTTGGAAGCATTTTACTTCATTTCCTCTTGAAAAACTGCTTTCAAGATGAAGTCTGGATTTAGGCATTTGAGCAATGTGAATCAAAAGGAATATTTTTCTTTTAGTCTAGCTCACATCTTGACTGAAATAAACACTTCTTTCCTCAGATTACTTCAGTTAAAAAAAATAAACCTCAAGACATGCATATTCTGTAGCAAACAGTAAAGCTAGCCAAAATCTGGTAGCTCAAAAAAAGTGTAGGGAATAATAGAACAGAGAGAAAGGTCAAGATAAGAGAAGCAGTGTACTGTTGTGAGGAAAGGATTCAGTGCCTCTCTGACACCTACATGGAACTATTTCCCACAAAGTGGAGAAGTTTCAACCAGTTTCCCAATAAAGGTGGCGGAACTTACTTCAGTGGCTTATTACATGCACAGTGCCATGATGCTGTTACAGCCAAGAAAGGACTATGGAACCTGCAAGGCCCAGGCATGGGTCAAACAGTCAGAGAAACAAAGCACGTGGGAAAGGAAGTAAGGAGTCAGAGGAAGTAGGAACAGGCAGGGGGGCTCTGTTTACTCTTCCAAGTGACTCAAAAGACTCAGCACATGACACTAAGAGTATTATTCTATTTTATTTAAGGGAATATTTGTTTAGGTGAAGATTAAACTGAGAAATTTCCGATCTATGGGAATAGGGTCGCATGATGTATTGCTACTCACTGTGCAAAATTATTTCTCTGAAACAATACTGGAGGTCTGAAAAAAATGACAGGAAGGACAGTTACATAATGCATTTTTGAATGCAATTTAAAATTCTGTGTGATCATGTGCTCCCAATCCTTCCTTCAAAAAAATCGGTCCAGTAACTCTAAATACTTTATTTTCTGATATTAAGATTTTCTTGTTAATTCTTCAAAGCTGAAAGAGTTCAAAGGGACAATTGTGAGCTCCACTGAGCTACTTGCAAAAGCACTCAGAAAGAAGTACCTCAGGATTTTTTGCTGCTTTCCACACACAACTTCTCCTTATACAGAGAGGAAACCTACTTCCGCAAGTGCAGCAACTGCAAACAGCATTTAATGAGAATCAAGGCAAAATTATTTCTTTCCCATGGATTTTTACAACACTGATAGAAAAGGCCATCTTGTTTGTGTTTTTTATTAAGAATACGTATTTTTAGAATAACTACTTTCTGCCTTCTGGCCCATTGCACTGCTCAGACACTGAACTCTGTATTCAAATTTTTACTGTCCTTCTGGGCAGAGAACATCGGAGAAACTCATCTCTCTCTTGTTTTAATGTGAGCACAACTGATTTTATTCATCAAATAAATAAATAAATTGACATTGAGGGAGGATATTTTTTGTTTACATAGTTTGGAGCATGCTGGTAAATGATGTCTTGTTATAATTTATCTGCTAGAATGTACAGTAACAGTGTGAAAATATAAAAATTATATCCTTTATGACAATTTCATATTTTTTTATTATGGTAATTTGAGGGTGGGTTGGGTTTTTTTTAATATTTGCAAAGGAAGGCAGGACTGAGAAAAAAAAGAAAGTGAGACAAATTTTCAAAACAATTCTTGATGCTAAATGCTCACCTTATGATCACTGATTACTGACTTTCTGGACTCAAAATGGACAATCCCCAAAAAGCTAACTGCTGCATTTTTTGATACAATATCCCACTTTATATGGAAGTCAAATTACACAGGACAAGATCCTGAGGGAAACCCTAAATGTCTGGCCCTCATGAGGTGTTGCAGGGTGTCAGCAGAAAACACGTTACTTGCCCTTGAGCAGGGAGAGCTGACAATGCAAGAACTGTGCAAAAGTTGATGAGTTTAAGCATGTTGAGTGTAGTACAAAATCCTTCTGAACCCCCTTTCATCCCATAGGCACAAAATTCTGGCTAAATACCCAGCCCCTTAACTCCCACAGTTTTCCGGTGGATTAGATGAACTCAGCACCAGTTCTTTCTATAATTTAGGAAAAATACCTCAAAAGGCATACTACTGGTAGTGCAGCATAGGGAAAGAAGTGACTCCTGTCCTGCCTGCTCTGCCTCAGAGCACATCTGCACTAAGCAGGGGGCTGGGGACCCTACTTGCAGCCCTAATCCCTGAGGAGAAGGTCTAGCTGCTTGCTGCTAGCAGTGAGCTGGGAAATAACAGTTAAACTCTGCAATATTAGCTGCGGTTTCATACAAAAAATATTTATATTGCTCTTTCTAGAATGAAGTGTCTGCACAGCTTTGACTAGTAATGCCTGAGAGAAACATTCTGCTTGCAGATACCTTGATATCTATGTCACATAATTTTCTTCTCCTTTTTTTTTATTGCTAGAAGCAATTACTGGCAGAAATTTTGCTTTGGAACAGTTCATCTCTGCATGCTGTTTATATCTGATGTTGTGATCCTCAGCTTCTGACCAAGGTTCATAAAAACCATAAATCTGTTTTATTAACACTGATCCCTGGAGTTCAGACTGTCACTGTTGTTGCTATTGCAAAAGCCAGTTAGGTCAGATGAAACTCTTACAGCAAGTGGAGAACAAGCAATAGGAGCTGCTAATCTGTTAGAAATCAAACACTGTACCTTGTTATACATGACTGAGGAGCTGTGGTGTTTTATGCTGTATGTGCTACACTGTCAAATTTCTAGTGAGCCTAGTTTAGCATTGCATTGAGCTTTGTCTTGACATACTCAAGGAATGCAAATTGCTGCTGTCTAGGCTGATTTAAGCTCACATATAGCTGTGATTGCCTGGAACATCAGAGCATCAGGCTTTCTGCAAGGTTGTCTATCTTAAGGATGCTGCTCCTGTGCTAACCTTGTAGGCCCAGCAAGGCTATGCTGTCTAGGCTTGCTTTTAAGACTTTGCCTTGTTAAACTGTACACATCTTACAGTAGTTATACCTCTGAAAATATTTGACTCGGTGATATTTTGAACTATGCCCTGCAATTCTTCACACCTCACAAACAAGAGCTGCTGTAGGACTTTGTTTGAAGTGTGTGACAGAAAAAAAATACAGGTCCAATTTGGATTCCAGTAGGAAAGATATCTCAGTCCAGCCACCTCTCTTCGAATGTATGACTCATCACTGTATGCTCCTGCCAGGGAGCAGATCATTGATCTGTTGGTGCACTTCTCTGATCTGTCAGTGAATGGCTTAAAGAGCCTCTAGGGTGACATTTTTAGTGCCTATGATGACATTTTGGATCCAGAAACAGGAAATCCTTTGCTGCACAAAACATCTTTTCTTAGTCCCCTCTCATGGAGATTTTATCCTTTTTCTTCCTCACTGTTTTCTATGATGTCCTCTGAAAAGAAATTACTACTTTCTAGTGTTGAGTAATAAACCACTAAAGCAAAAATGGATGGCATCTTTGATACTGTAAAGGCAGAAAAATTGCAAATTAAAATAATGTAGTGTTATATAACTGCTCAGTAAACCAGTCTTGTCTGTTCATTATTTAAAAGATTAACCTATTTAAAAGCAAATTTTTTAAGCTTTGAATGAGAAACACAAATTTTTCAGAGTAACTAATTTGTTCCTGCAACAACATTAAACTGTGTGGTTTTGTCACTTCCCAGGATATTTTATTCCATGGAGTACATACCGTTACTGGCAGATGTATGAAGGACACTTTCCTTTCTTCCTGCACATGCTCATTGCTTGGTGGTTCCTCTTCAGAGATGTCCTCTTCTTTATTTGCTTTCTCTATTTGCTTGTGTATTGTTGCTATTAACAATCCCCAGCGACAGGCATTTTAGTTTGCTGGAATAAATTTTTTTCACTACAGGAGTGGCTGCTGCTGCTGGTACACTGTGATTTGTACAACCAATGTGTGATTCCACAGCCTGAGATGACTTTATAATCTGAGACTATAGGAAAAGGATTATCCAGGAATTTGATGCTGTGCCTGAGCCTGAGGATTTTCACAAAGATCCCCAGCAAAATATCAGTGATGTAAAGTGGCAGTAGAGCAAACTTGCAGCTGAACTCACCGTAATGGTTTAGAAACTCTGAATATTCACTAAACCTGAGTGCAGAAATAGACTTCTCAGTCATTTTTCTGTGGCAATGTCAAGCATGTTTTTCATAAATAATGAATGCATACTATAAAAGAATTAGTCTTGCAAAACAGTAAGCAATCTTGAAACCTTTCCTTTTATCTGTCATTTCTAAAGTTCTGAGATGGGCTACTAAAGCTTCTAGGAGCACAAATGCTGAATCTCTGTAGTGTGTGCAGTAGCTATGCATGGAGACAGAACATTGATTCAGGCAATATTAATATCGTCTGCTAAAAATCAAGATCAAAAGCCTTAAAAAAGACTTTTTTTCTTTTACTTAAGCAGGCAAGAGCATGGTTTAGCATGGGTGCCTCATCCAAACTGAAACCTACAGTATTTCATGTTGAAACACAGTGAAAATGAGTGCGTCAGTTCTTAATGATATTTTTACTTCCTTCTGGCAGTTTGTTTTGGTTTGTTTCTTTTATTTNGATGCACTCCTGGGTTTTCTCTGCTAGGCAGGAGAGAGGAGCACAAGAGCCCAAAGTGCCCTCCATCCAGTACCAGCTGTCTGCAGCTCTCAGTGCTATACAAGACTGGAAATGAGCCTCCACATTTTGGTAGCATAACCAATTTGTAAGGATAGCACATTGTAAAATTAAAATGAAGTTCTAGTTATTTGGTTTAATTACATTTGCTCCTTACATGAAGTCAGTAAAAGCCACCTAGAAATGTGG
>WEIV01025765.1:158747-177202 GCA_013390005.1 Calyptomena viridis
ACACAGCAGCAGTAATAACAACAACTTGTTACTGGATGTATAGCATTAACCGCTAGAAGACATTCTGCACTGTGTATACTGAGAAAGAGGCAACAGCAACCAGGTCTTTAATTATGTTGAAGGAAGGTACATTGACATTTTTCTCTGATATTCTGGCCTGTACTCACTCATTAACATTCAGGTCTTCTGAGAATAGCTGAATGAAAGATGTTTCTTCTTTTAGTCTTTTTGCTGCTAACGTGCAGAAATTAAGGTTCACATGTACGTATTTTGCATGTCAGAAGAGATAAGAACCAGCAGATAAAGTCCAAAACGTCAGTGCAACGACGTTCAACCTGTCCTCCATTTGAGTATGGAACTTATCAAGAACAGGGAGGAGTGAAGAACACAGCTGGCTTTCCAGATAATGTTCATAACCTTATAGGACCTTTCAAAATGTATTGCAAACATGTCAAAGATTATTTCTATCGCATGTTTACTTCATTTTTTATTGCGACAGAGAGAGGACAGTATCAGTGACCAATATGCCCTTCTACTTAGGACTACTACGAAACTGAGGAGGTTAGAAGGGTCTAGCCATGACTGACCTCTGTGTATCAGGAGTTCTTCCCATTGCAAGCCAGTCATAACGGTGCATCCATATCTTTCTGACTGCAGAGCCTGTTCCATTTCCTGTGACAATAATCTCCTGGGACAAGGCAGGAAAAAACAAACCTTAAAGAGATGTTGCAGTCCTATCATTTATCTTTCTCCCTTTGGTTGATTTATTGTCTCCAGAGGGCAAGGAGACTGAAGATGTGTTCCTGAGATCAGGAGGAGTAGGGTCCTTGCCCCCATTTANTTGAAGTTATGGAAAACTATTTTTGTAAAGATTGTATCATTGTTTGTGTCTATATTTGAGACAAGGATCATTACTTGAAAAGGTAAATCTTTGCTTCCCTTAGCAACTGTATTTTAAGTCAACTGGAAATGTGCTTATGAAGAGTGAGTGCACTGTCATATGAAAGAAAATGAAAGACTATAAGTTTGCAACATGAAATTGTTGACACCTTAAATAATTGCCTAGAGAGTTACACTGAAATATAGATTCTGCTGCATCAAAATTGAGTTCCTCTCTTCAAATCATCTACATGCCCCCTGTGTGTCTCTTTCAGAAATCACCAAGTTATACAGAATTTAAAAAGAATTCGAGGCAAGGCTGAAAAAAAAGTCTGTCATAGGCTTTTCCTTTTAGTGATTTCTGGATCAGTTTTTTCAAGTCAAAATGACATTTAAATTTTAAATAGCACTTTGTTCGAAATCACCTAGGTACGAAATAGTCATCTTGAAAGGAACAAAAATAGATAGCACAAACTAACAATAAAGAGTTTTTGTTATAAAAAAATCACTTTTATATTATTTGGATATCACCTCTTGTATGATCTCAAAGTTCTTACTGAACTAGATCCTCAGAAACTTAAAATGCTGACTCACTAANCACAAATGCATAAAAGGAGAAACTGAGAAACCTGGACTTGTTCCATATGGAAATGTTTAAGGGGAGATCACGTTGTCTTCAGTGACTGACTAATGGGGAATTGCCAAAAAGACAAAAAAATCAGACTCCTCAGAGGTGCTCAGGGAAAGGACAGGAGGCAATGGTCTCAGCCTTCAGCAAGAGAAACTCTGGATGAATATAAAGAGAAAAAATCCTTGAGTGTAGTGAAGCACTGGAATAGGCTGGTTCAAAGAGGCTGTGGAACCTCCACTCTTGGAAATTTCCAAGTCATTCCAGTCATGGCCCTGAATCACACAGCCTGACTTCAGATTTAGTTCTGCTTTGAGCATGAGGTTGGTTTAGATATGTGAATATAATGGGTGAAACACTCTGTCCTTACATTGTCAGCTTCCTACAAACGTTTCATGAGACTTTTAGTACCTTTTGAGTCTTGTTTGTAATTATGAGCCATTAGGGCAGTATATGGATGACCATCCTTCTTTAATCCAGCCTAGCTGAAAAAGCATTTAAAATAGGGCTTACGCAGCTCCAAGCTCTCCTCTATCACATAGCAGCTAAATTGCTCATACCATATCTCTGTCAAAAAAAATCACTGGAAGTGTAATGCTATGTCAAGTAGAAATCTGATCCAGCCCCAGAAAACAGTGTTAGCTTTCTAAGTACTAACTGTGCAAAGTATGCTTTGCCCACTAGTTTACATAACACCTTTTTTACAACTTTGCTATGGCTCGGGAAACATCTCTCAGCCTTACCTTAAGCACATGCACTTGCATCTATGTGTGCATTGCATACATATATTTATACATGCATATATATATGTATATTAACCTTAGCAGGAATTGCACACTCTGGTCTCATAACACAAGCCAAATGTGGGTATCAGTCTCGCATATTGCCATTTCTATTGGTGATAGAACACGTAGATCTCTAGCCTGAGTGTACATATTGCATGTGAATAATGTCCTGCATGTAAGTGAGTTTAATTACCTTACTCTGTGCATGAAAAATATGCAATTTTGCCCTATGGTGAACTTGTTTCTGCTTCTCATTACTGACTGTGCTTCGGGCATTTTTGCATTGTAAACAGTAGGAGTCCTAAGCCTCATTAGTTTCATTATTAGCCCTGCTCCTTTTCTGCATTTAAAACCCCGAAGTGAGTACAAAAAGACAGTTTTGAGGAGGCTGTGCAACTCTCCCCCATTGTAGAGCTACAAGTGTGTCTGTTCCACAGGGAAACCTGATGCCTTTGTTTTGACATGGTCTGTGTAGCGTGGTAGGCACTTGAGACTATTAAAAACAAACATAATTTTCAGAAATTCATGGGTCTCTGGTATCTTGCCTGCCCTTTTCCTGGAAAAGATAATAAGATCTCNTTCATAACTTCTTGTCTACATTTCAGGAAAAGAATTCCAACTGTGATTATTGTTTTCTAGTGGCAACCTGCAATGAAGTGTAGAGTAGCAAGAATCACAGCATATACATGACTCAGACCCCAAGTACACATTTAGATTATGGTACTTTCAAGCTAATGCTCTGAAATATGTATGTGCTATCATAACACTAGCTCCTGTCGAAATGACACAAGAGCCAAGGAACAAAATTTGCTCCTCTAACTCCAGGCACACAGTAGTGTCACACATGATCCTGAGCTACTTCACATCACCCAGTACGGGTGGACAGCCTGCAACTCACTGCTGAGAAAAACTTTCTTCTGCTTCCTACGACTATTTTGCATGCCAGAGAGCACAGTCTGTTTCCAGTTTAGAAGAGGAACTAATACTACACTCAGCCAGTATTTGATGGGGAAAAAGTCCTCTTTTTCAGCTCAGTCCAAGAACAGCTGACCCTGTGGTCTGTTTAAAATGGGTTTCTTTTCTGATTTGTCAATAGCCACTGAGCTGTTTCCCTGCTTGGTAGGATACCTGCCTGTGCAGGATGGGAATGCTTTCTTTTAATATAGTGGTATCTGAATCTCTGAGTGCATCTGTCAGCAATCATGGTGAACTCTCATTTAGTTTCACAAACCCTGTGTATCTCCTGAGTTTTCTGCCAAAGGCTAAGCAAAGATGAAGAAAGATGGAGCAGAAAGGCTGCCAAACTTTAAGGAACAAGTGTGATCTCCACAATGTTTAGCAAAGACTTCCATAGGGTTTTCACAAAATTGATAGCATTCGCACAGCAAGAATTCACCCACTAGGTATGGTGGATGACTTCAGCACAGAACATCTGCAGTGGAGAAAATTAAAGGAAGAGTTTCCTTTCATCTGGATCCAAGAATCTGTGATGATTGCTTGCCTGTGCACTGGGGAAAAAAAAAAAGGAGAATAATAAATGTTTGCATATNGGAATAGTCTTCAGTGAAGCAGCTTGCTGTGATTTCACCAGCAAAACACAGATCTGACTACTGGCAAGGTGTTATGGTGACTGTTTTCTGGATTTTTCTACTGTACTCAGTACACCAAATACTACAGTTAAGAGTATCACTAGGAAAGAAAGATAAAGATAAAAGGCTTTTCTTTGTCGCTNGACTTCCATAGGGTTTTCACAAAATTGATAGCATTCGCACAGCAAGAATTCACCCACTAGGTATGGTGGATGACTTCAGCACAGAACATCTGCAGTGGAGAAAATTAAAGGAAGAGTTTCCTTTCATCTGGATCCAAGAATCTGTGATGATTGCTTGCCTGTGCACTGGGGAAAAAAAAAAAGGAGAATAATAAATGTTTGCATATTAGTGAAGTTCTACAGTTCTGCATCAGAAAGAAAATTAAAATCTTCAACTGAAGTAACACACACTATTTTCCATCACCAACAATGAAATAAATGGTGAATTTCCAGGTGGTTATAAAGTATGCCATAAACTAATGACATACATAATAGCATACATAGCAGGTGTTGATTCATTTTTCCCTGAGACAAGCATTTCAGATTAGAAAGAGTCCAGAAGGATCTGCAGGCCATCAGACTTGCTCCAGCATAGGATGAACTTTTGTAACAGTNCACTCCAACAAACCACTTTCCTGGGAAATATTCTCTGTTGTGATCACACTAACATGTGAAATGTTGTGCTATAGTGCTGACAAGCAAAGAAAATTTTCATAATGCTGTAATACCAAAACCTGTTATTGTCAGACTGCTAAAGATGAATATGAAATATTCTTTTATACCCATGAAACTGTTAGTCACTTGGTGATGAAATACTTGAAATGTCAGTTTCAGCCGAATTTAAGTTCTCAGCCTCTTTTCAGACTTCAGCGTCCCTCAGTTTAAGTGAGCTATGCACATTAATTGCACTCTAATTTTAATATTGCCCAGCCCATTAAAATACTGGTGTTGCATTCATTCATTAAGTCCTGATTCCTTGCAAATAGAGCAATCACACCTAGGATATCAATAACTCCCCATCTGCACATCTGTAAGTAGATAGTGTACAAATGTCTTGGTAGAGACCACTAACCTGTTCTACAGGTATGTGTACGTTTCTCTTCCTGTGCTGTTGATGACTCTTGCCCCTCCACAGCTAAGTCAGCGAGAACATCTTAGTGATATAGAATTAACCCCAAATATTCACCAAGACTGATGAAAATCAACTTTGATTAACGTGTTTTGAATGGAGACTTTATCATGTAGTGATGTAATGCTATCTGCTAGTATTTTTAGCCTGATTTCCTAGAAAGCATCCCTAATAACTACTAAAACAGAGCTAGAATTCTTTTTGCATTAGAAATGTGTGGGGCTCATGGAAATGGGATTGTTATCACTATAAAACTTTGAGGCACTCCCAGTGACTTGGATGAGCCTTCTAACACGTACACAAAGGAAATTAAGCTTCTTCTTGCTGGTTCTTGCACTCAAGGTCTTCATCTTAATCTTCAAAGGCATTCATTAACTCAATCTCCACTTCATAAAGAGATTTCTCCCTCCTCTCTTGAAGTTTATTTGTAACAGTTCTACTTCTTAGAAGTGCCAAACCCACTGACCTTAAGCATATAACATGTGAAAACAGAGAACAGAATTTTCTCAGCTACCTACTCACATCTTTTAAGCAGAGGGACATGGAAATGCCCACAAACCAGTCCTCTCTGAGGCCAAAATGTCAACTACATTTTCACAATTGTTTGCATACACACCCAGAAGAATAAAAACAGTGATAAATACAAGCAGGAAACATTTGGGGGGAGGTGGGGAATAGGTAGCATCAGCAGAGAAAAGGAGGAATGGAGGAAAAGGGCCACAGCTGCTGTGAAAGTTGAGCATCAGTCTCACATTTGCTTCTGAGCACTCCCCTGGCCAATGTGAAAACCTAGAAATGAGGAATGATTGCAAAAAGTAGAATACCCTTGGAGAAAAAAGCACAGTGACCACATGGGGAAAAGGTCTTGAACACCCTGTAGGACAGGATTTAGGCCCTAGAGAAAAACCTGGACTCCATGGCCTTTTACAGTTGTGAGTTTTAGTCAAGCTCTGTCATAGGGGATGAAGACTATAGCGTAAGAAAGAAGAACGAAACGACAGTTTTTTGAGGTTATATGAAAAATGGCTGGTTTACAGAACTTTTTTCTGCTGGGAGAAGAAATGTCATTTCTTCCATTGATAAACTCTTTCTACCTTTTTAAATAGCTAAAAATAAACCTGAATAACCCATGATTGATACCCATAGGTGCCCAATTCAGACAATGAGTGGACAAACTTAAAAACCAGGTAGGTATTCTTGTGTGCAGTTTTCGTGTTATAAATATTTGTGTGTCTCTTCTCACCCTATGTGTACACATTATAAAATGCAAGACCCTTCACTTTGTAGAATATGAAATCAAAACCAGGGCCAAGTCAATGTTTAAAAAATACTGAGGAAAAGAATGCAATAAGAGATACTGGACACCTACTCTTCATTTGCATTATGCATGAGTTACTGTCACACCATCTCTGCCTTAAGAGTACTACATGCACAGCTAACAAAATAAACTCCATTTGTATCATGTAAATTTTTTACAGCTTTTCTAAGGGTAGTAGCATGGATGATGCTGTAAATTCTTCTGTTCTGTTTTTTTCTATCTTCTTACAATTTTAATGTTTTTCACTTGTGTTTGCATGCACACCAATCACTTTTGTCTGGTAGATGCGTTAGTACATCTGTTCTGTCATCAGACAACATGCTAATGCCATTGTATTATCTGTTCAAAATGCAAAACCAAGGGAATATTGGTGAAAAAGGTCCTACTTCTAGGGGAAAAGTACAGCAGAAGCTTGCTCTCTAAAATAAGGCCTCAGAAAATAAGAATAAGAAATAAGAAAAAAAAAGAGCAAAGTCACACAAATAGGTTAGTTTACAACAGATGAAAGACATTCCCTTCCCACAGTGCTGCAGGTATCTAATAACAATGTGAGATGGCAAAGACACATATAGATGCCAAAGGTACACCCTCCTGTTTACTTTTGCTTCCTGAATCACATCTTTACTCCTCTGTCACCAGCTACTTCTGCATTCTACAGGCTCTGCTTTAAAGTACAGAAGGTGAGTAAAGTTTCTTTTCTCAAGGAAATCAATGGTCCATTCGGACACCATACAGCCTGTCTGATAGGGATGAGCTACAGAAGCAGAGGCCGCATTAAGGCGGGGGTGTTAGCTTCGCACCAGGAAAGGTTCACAGCATACTCACTGCTCTCCAGCATGGGTGTCGAGTCTCTCCTTTCCCTTGCCCTGAAGGTGATGCATTCTTGCTTCCCAAGCAGGTTTTCCAAAAACTATTGAACCAATTTCCAGCTATCCAGCTGAGATCATTAAAATGTGTCTTTCCCCCCGCCCCCCCAAAAGTCTGAGAGCAGATTCATTATGTTCTGCCTCATATTTTCATCAATTCTAGCAAAGTTTTGAGCACCTTGTCTGAAAATCCTATTTCCAAACATTTGTTTTGCTTGTTACAAGGCATGTTAGGCCTTCTGCTTTAGGTAGGCTAGTTTGATTTTGTTTCTTTAGTGGAGAACCTGATAATCTCCAGTCTGATAGAGACAGCAGCTTTGCATGCTTCAACCTTTGAATCAAGACAATTTAACAACATTTCTAAACACAGGACAAGGCAAAGTAACTTACACAGAAACTGAGCTAATTTTGTGCTAATTTTAATGCTTTCCTCAGAAAAATGAACGAGCAAGGCTTTGAATAAAGGCTAGACAATTATATGCCCTGAAAGTTTGTCAGGCAAGAGCTGCATAATACTATGTTTCAGAAAATCAATACCTATTCTCTATACAGTTCTAAAAGTATCCTGTTTACTTTTACAGTGATAACATAATTTTGTCTGGAAAATAAACCTGATACCTAGCACCCATTTGTTTTTATCTGACAAAGAAGGTAAAGGATTTCATCTGGGACCTAAATCTAAAAGCTGGAGTGAATGTATTTAATACATAACAAAACAGAAGGGGTATATATGAAATAGATTGGGTGAAGCCCCAAATCCTGCAGCAAAATCACCATTGATTTCATAGAGCGATGGCCTTACCTTTCAATCACAACACGAAGAGAGCTGACACTGCAGAACTTTTAGAAGGGGACCAAAGATTTAAAAACTCAACATTCAAGATACAGTCAAGTTTAGATTCAGTTGAACTCTGAGCTAACATTCAGCACATGGTTTATCCAGCAAAGGAAAATTATAGATGTGACAGAATTTAAGTGTGATGTGAAGAACAGTCAAATGTAGCCTCTTTTTAAAACAAAATGCCAGTCTTTCTCTTTAATTTGATACACAAAAAAACCTCTCTATAATTTTCACAGTCTATAATAGTTCAAGGATGATCTTCTACTCTGGTCAGTTGTAGCCTTCTGAAATACTTACCATGCCATAAAGATAACAACAATGAGAATGAGAGGGAACTGAGGGAAAAGAATAGGGCAACAAAAATGTGCACTTCCAGGCAAAAAGCAGCAGGGAAGACCAGAGTTCATTTTGGACAATCCTAGTGAATCTTAATGTGTTTGTTTCCATAATGCTAAAGTGCTTAATGTTACAACTTTTCATATACCAGAAATAACAGAAAAATATGTTTCTTGTATGCTTTCTAAAGCAACAAATTAAAGAAGAAATAGCAAATTCTTTTGCTGGAAAGTGCCCTGGACGTACTATGGAGCTTGAAGAATAGGGAAGGATGCAAATCCTTCAGAGTAGCAAATACTTTGCAGTTTCAGCTGACATAAATTACAAAGGTCTATTGACTTTGTTATGGTGGTCTGTGATCTTGAATAAGTATTTCATTGTCTTCTGGAGGGAACCTGGTGACATCTGGAATAGTAGCCCCTCACTTTCTGCACTGCAGAACACTGGCTTTTTTGAGCATCCTGGCAATGAAAGAGAGAAAGCTTTCTGGGTATTGATAAACACCATGCAGAAAATTACTTTCTTAAATCAAAAATGGCCTCTCAATGAAAATAAGTTCTGAGCAAAAACAAGGCACGGTTAAGGTATTTTTTATTTATACCCTTAATTTCATGGCACGATTACTAGTACTTACACATTTCCAGAAAAATGTTGAGATTTAAAACAAGGCACTTAAAAAATTATTACATGGAAGGCATTGATAGCTTTTCTATAAATACACCACAAAAAGTAGGGAAAGTTAGTCTATTTGGAACTGAGTAGAATACAAGTAATACTGCAGTTTCAAAACTATTTTCAGTTCCCAGTAACATTACATTCCAGTGAGGGCATGTTCACTGAGGCCTGATCCTCATGACTTAATAATACACCTATTAACTACAAACACATAACAAATTTCACTGCAGTCACAGGTAGAATCAAACTGGCTGCTTGGTGGAACAAGGGCCTAAGGGCTAACTGGATCATCAGCATGGTTTTCGTAATATTCTCATAGGAGCTGTCGGAGTCAGCAGCTGGTGGAGAGCAAAGGAGGGTGGCAGCTCGGCTTACAATCAATGTGCCTGAATGTCAGACAAGGTCTTTGAGCAGGAAGGAAGACGCTGACTGGCTGGGGAAAAGGAAAGCCATGTCCACAGCACCTATCTGAGAGTGGAGGACTGAGGGGAGTGAGAATTAGATGGATCTGTACATAATGCAGGAGGAAGAAAGAGCACAGAGATTTGTTCAGGATATTGGAATTAGCCCTCAGGTCTAATGTTCGTCTAGTTTTGAAATCTCAGTGAGCTTAGTGTGTTTGAAGAAACAATTGTCAGAAAAAAAAAAAGTTTTGACATAAGAAATAATACTTTCCTTATATTTTCTTTAAAATCAACAGAACTATTTTAACATACCAGTAAAAATGTGTTTTACCTGAGGAGTTAAATGTTAGTTATGCTACAGTGACAATACCTGATCCTTCAGGATTTAGAGAACAGGACCAATTTTGTACAGATTATCAACATCATTACTAAATATTTATTTGTATATGTAAAGATAATCACATTTATGAATGCTTGTGGTGTTGGGCACTTAAAAAATACTACCCACAAAAATAGTTGAGGGGAGAGTTTCAAATCTAATTCTACAAGGTTGGTGAACATTTCATAGCGTGTTTCAAAGACTCATGTTTGAAGCAATTTCCAGGAGTCAACCCTTTTGCTTCTTTATATTTTTCTTAAATAAAATGGGCTGCTTTTCTTTTTCGACACTGTAATTATCATTAGCCTCAGAAATCACTTTGCAATTCATGAAGGTATGAATTCTTCATGTTCACTGAACAAAACCTTAATATAAATAACACTTCTTGCAAACTCATTCCATGGTAATTAATAGCCTAATTTATATCTGTTTAATATCTGACTTGTATCTGTAAAAGGCAAGTTTCTCCTTGCATTGTTGCTTTCTACTGCTCGAACCTGCACACTGGAAACTGAATAGTCAGCATTGGCCTGCAGTAAATTAAAAGCAATCTGTGATAACTATTTTAAAGCCTTTTGTCTGAAGCAGACAAAAGCTTATTTTTTAGATTTTGGACAGATAGAGAGTTCCCTAGGTTTCTCAAGTCATTTACATTTCTGAAGCTCAAAAAGTTAAAGCAGAAGAGGAGAAGTATCTTCCTACCAGAACACAGCTGGAAAGGTTGCTTGCAGTAGCAGCAAAATATTCAAATATTCAGTAGGTGTTTTCATGAATGGTCATGAAAAGGGAGTGACATTATCCTACAGTTTCCCCTGAGTAACTGAATAATCCTCCAGGGAAGCAATGCCTCTGTAATCCTCCAGTGCATGAGTCAGCATCAATGCGTGGGAGAATTGTTTTCTTTTTCACAGCTCACGAGAGAAATTGGAAAATTTGGAATATTTGCAACCTTTTAAAATTTACAAATGCAAACTTCTGGAGGTCTGGGGGTTTTTTTTAAGTTTTCCACCACTACCTATGGACCCTTTTGCAGTAAGTTAGAGGCTTAAAAGGATATACGTACTGTAAATATGAACCTGGTATTATGACTTCAGCTGTGCATTGAGAATGGAAAAGGGAAATATAATTTACTGCATCTGCTCTGTACTGAGAGGGCAGAAAAAATTAATTTGAAGACTGTAAGGTAGTCTACCTAGTTTCCAGAGCTTTCCTCAAATGTATGGTATATAAACACTGTCCCTGAAAGCACTCCCGGGTTAAAAAGAAGAGCATATGTAACAGATCCTCAAACTCTTTCTTTTCTCTGGTGCTCTGAGCATGCACAGTCATGAATAACGGTGCCTAGGTGACCCAACAGGGTGTTTTACCCACAGCAAGTACTGTCCTAAGTGTCATGGTGCTGGCTGCTGCCAACTTCTGATCCTCCAGGCTAGCTCCTTGCGTCAGTAGATGCCGGACAGAGGGAGACACAGCCCTGTTGCTCTCCCCACAAGGATTAGATAGGGCTGTGCTTTAGGCACAAGAGAAAAGGTGGCACCTTTGAGCTCTTGCCCTACACCGGACGATGTCCCGAGAGATGGAGACATGACTTCAGCAGGTGAAGGAATTGAAGAGACCTTCCTGGGGTGACACAGTCCAAGTTTATTCCAGACTCTGGGGCAGCAGACCCACAGAGCCCTTAGTAACCTCAGGGAAGACAAACCCAGAAAGGCACCGAGTATCTCAGTGCAGCAACTTTTAAACAGGGGAGGGAACAGAGGTATCAGCCAATAGGCAATGGGATAGGAGGGGTCAGGGAAGGATGGACATAGGAGGAGAACCAATAATAACCAGGGGTGGAACTGGGAAGGTCACATGGGCGAATGAAACATCGAGGTTTAGGGGAATTCCCAGGAGGGGCTTAATAATTGACAGGGAAGGGACTAGAACAAAGGGAGTGATTTGGAGGATTGACATAGAAGTGGGAGTAAACTTTTTAACAGAACAAACCATACAGGTGACAGGGGAGAACAAACTATTCTCAATTTGAGAAACACGCCACCACACCTAAGTTTGCATGTGAAGAAAATGGAACATAAAATAGTTACCTGATATATCCTCCATATATCAGTTAATCTGTGGCAGATTAAACTTTGACCTTCTGAATCCCAATCCTCTGCTTATCAAACAAGGCCTTTTCCATCCAACCTGTCCTTTGGTGCATAGTATCTGCTAACAGCTCACCTTTACCGGAGGAGCTACAGGAAATGCTCCAAGAACTGTAACAGAGCAATGTATTTGTTTCTTAGTATGTGCTGTCTGATTAATAATATTGATGGCTAGTTACAATTCCAGTAGGATATGTAACTTGAACTTCTTACGTTTGCACCCTTAGCCATATTACATTGGTATGTATTAGCATTGCTGCTTTAAGGCATTCTATCCATCACTAAATTATGCATACAGTCAGCAGCTGTTCTGATTAGCTATACCCAGATATGGGTTGAATTACAGTGGAAAGCTGCCTCTGCACATATAGTTAGTGATGACTTTATTAGTGCTTTGTACACTGGAAAAGAAAGGACTTTCAGAAAGGAACTTTTTTTTCAGGAAAATGACATTATATGAAATCAGAATTAGTGTTGTGAACAACCACAAGGAATTATTCAGAATCCTGTTCCACTTTCAGTTTATCACTTCACCTCTGGTCTCTCTTTTATAGGACTCCATCATGTGAACCACTTGAGACTTACAAATAGTGTATTCTCACACTATGCAGATTAGATTTCTCTCTCTTCCCACTTCTTTAAAAACTCATTTTAATGTAAAAATGACTCAGATACTGTTCTGCAAAACTCTCTTCTCTATAAAAGTAGGCTTTTGAATTTTGAAAACATGTCCATCCATGTGTATGTGTCAGATCAATGCTTCTGTGAAGCAATAGCTGGCAAAGCTCGAGGTTTCATTAACGTTAGAGCCAAATAAGAGTCATACAATTGTTACAGCCAAACAATTTTCCAAGAGTTTTTCTTACTAGCCCTATACAACCTTTCCTGCATTCTGTGCTGTTTGCTTCTGTCATGACTTGGACAATGCCATAGGAATACAGCATACACAGGCCAAACAGTATCACTGAGAATGACAACTTGAAAAGAAACTAAATCTGTTAATGCTGTTTAGGTAGCAGCAATGGCAGTGCATTTCCTAGATAGTCAAAGTTCTTGACCAAAAATACTGTGTTCTGGTGAAAATGAAAAATTTCCCATGGGAATAATGTTCTTAACAGTAAGGTTTCTATAGGGAATTCTAAAGCTTTTATCTTTATACCTTCCCCCTAACTTTCTCCTTATCATCTTTATTTTTCAAAGTAGCAAATGGAATTCTAAAATAATATATTGAGAATGAGGAAAAGGCAGATTTCTTACTGAAAAGAGAATGCAGTAAATATTACTGTATTTTGAAGTTTCCCCATGAACTGAGAAGAACTCAGAAGAAAAGATATTCCAAAAATATGGGCACAAACTGAGACTTTTGTAAGATATAGTCTCTCCTTGGCCTACAGTTGTTTGATTGAGGCTAAACGTGAGTCAACTCCTCAGCATATCAACAGCATATCAGCTGCTTAGCAAGAACAGATCATTAAGTACTGATCTTGGGAGTTTCACTGAAGATACTGTTTACTAGAACTGCTTAAAGCTTGGTGCTCTGTGTGTTGAATATCGTGTTTAATGATACTTGGGATTTGTAACATTTTTACTTGCACAGTTAAGCTTTTCCCTTTAGCAGCTGAGGAGTCAGGAAGTTACATAAAGGTAAAATATTATGCAATATAAATAATAACATACAATGTGCTTCCATAAATAATTTTACCTATCAGATATTGCAGGTGTCCGCTGCCATGTAATCTAGAGCTTTGACAATATAGCTCAGTATATTTTCACTGGGTTTACTTCTCACTCCAGAACTGTCAACCCTTCCTGTTTTGAGCCTAAGATCAAAATTTGATCCATTTTGTATTTTGGGATTATGTCTGCCATCCATGCTTGCATTTCTACTTTCCTGCTTGCCTATATATCATAAGCATTGTCGCCTGGATATATGTGTAAATGATCACCTGGATATAGACAAATGTCCATCTGGCACAACTATTGAATTCAAACTTGTGGACTAGATTCAATATTTCTTTCTCCTTCCTTCTGTTCAGACTGGTTTGGATCAGAAGCAATAGGAGCAGTGCAGGCTGGTAGAGGAACAACATGCAAAGAACCAAATCCTAATGAACGGAAGCTTGCACAGTTAATAAAACATTCACTTTTTTCTTTAAATTATGTTTTCTTTTGCATCCTGGATCATGGTTTTTGCGAGATTTTTAAACTTTTTTTTAATTAATTTTAATCTGGGAAAGTGAGGAGTGACTCAGATACTGTTCGGCTGCGTGTATAATATCAGGCTGCCACAAAGGACAGCCTATTTCTCACATAACAGCAACATTTTTAGGGCCTTCCTAAGCTTTATTTTCACTTTCTGTAACAGCAAAGACTGTATTGCAGTGTGGAATGCTACAGGGGTATATCAAGGATTTTTATTAAATCATAGTGATGTATATACACAAAACAAAATTCTGCCACAAGGCAAATCTCATTCTTAAAGCCTACAGTACATTATTAGACTTGCAATACACATGAGCTAGGGAAGATCTACCAAATCATGTTAAAATATCTTACAAAACAATTGATTACAAAACATTCTTTCCACTTTCAGGGAGAAGTATTTATGGATGATTTTAACCGAATAGTGGGTTTGATTTTAAAATACATCACAATCCTTGGTTAGCAGTAAGGTGGCCTCAAGAATCCTAGAGTATGGCTCTCAGCAGTAAGTAAAAAAAAATGGCAACAGGATTTTTGTGTACTATACTTTTAATTGTCCAAGACTCCTCCTATTTCTTGATAGTTATTTATGGAGTTGAGAACAAAATTATTAAGGATGCATAAAAACACACTTACATATATAGAAAACATGTTTTTTTCAGTAAGTTTTTTAACTATTTTGTTCTGCTTCTCTTTGCCTCCTCTCAGAAAACACAGGTAATTCAGGTAATTTTCACATTATGCACTCCCATTTTTTCTCTTGATTGCATAGCATGTATTTTTATAATACCACTCTTCAAGAGAGAAAAGCGGGAGACTAAAGAAGGCATAACAAGTTCTATAAAATACTGATTAATACATTGAAGCTACAGGTTCATTCCCAGTGAAATCACGGTGGATATATGCTCATGAGGACATTCTGTATCACTGCAGGTTCTGGAGGCAGAAATGGATTCTTCCTGAAATCTCTAAGTTACTGAAGTTCTGAATATTTTTTTCCCTTAAAAAAGTTTCTATTTGTGAAGATGACTAATGATCTCCTGTGGGACTATATATTGGAACAATTTTCTTGACTTTACCCTAAGTAGGAGGAGAGACTGATGTGTCTGGTATCAAGGAATCAATTTCCTCTATAAATAAATAAGTTGTAAGTATGCAAGTATCCATTCATGCTTAATAAAAGTTTTGGAACAATAAAGTTTACCCATTGATTTTTATAACAATTTATTCTGATTAATTTCCAGCACTGTGGGAAGCTACATTCTTAAGAGAGAAGAGCAGTTCTGCTCTAGAAAGAAAGATTAAGCACATGGATATGCCCTGCATATGGGATTTCTGTTTTTCCTCAGACTACAAAGTTAAATGATTAACACTTTCATTTACAGGCTAATTGATGAAATGATGCAATGAATATGCAAATTGTTTTTCAGAGAAAAGCAAGATGTACGAATTTTCCTTTAGTTATGGGATACCAAAAAAAAACCAAACAAAAAAAAAAAGACAGTATGCATCCAGAAAATGAGCAAAAAACTCTTACACACTTTAGCCAAGCAGGCTAATCTTACTCTGGATTGCATTCACAGGAGCTGACAATGACATGGGAGGTAATTATTCCTTCTACTTGATCCCAGTAAGATGAAAAACACTTTTCTCTCGTCCGTTCCTATAAAATGTTACTGTGAAGAAGATGATTTAAGTAGTTTTTTAGGGCAAATGGGATAGGAACAAACATAAATTACCTTAAATTATACCAAAATTATCTCACTGAGTATAAGAGAAGGTTTCTGTTTGGCTATTAAAGTACTGAAATTGTTGTATGGAATTTGTGCAGTCTCCTTCACCAGAAGTTTTTAGGATGGGTGAAACATCTGTCAGAATGTAGACCATTGACCAGCTTCATTCCTAAGGACTGGAGCATATGGTCTTCCAAGGTTCTTCTCTTCTATGAATCTGATTGAGTTTACCACCAACTGGATCTCTTCTTGTTACACTTCCCCTTCTATAAATTTTTTTTCTTGCTCTACAAACTTCATGTTTATAATACTGAGAATGTACAGGGATTCAACAGGCTTCCTATTATTTAAGTATTCTTCTCACTGCTGCTTTTCTGAAGACAACTTTTCAGTGCCCCTCTCTAAATGCATGCAACAAATCTGAGCAGAGATAAAGCCAAAGTAAGCAGCAACTTACTGCCCTGATGTCTAGTACAAGTGCTGACTCTTCCCTTTTTCCTGGCTGTGCTCCTACTGACAAAACCAGCAGCTTTCTGCTGCCACATATCCCATCTCTTGCTCTGGCAGCAGGATCAAAAGAAAAGATGTGCTATTTTCAGAGTTTCTCCTGTAATACAATCATGACAGAGTATGAAACTGCTAGTTAAACTCCTCAAGGCATTTCAGGAAGGGTTCTTGGAAGCTCCAGTGTTTCTTAGACATTACTGTGCTACAGTGGTTCCTTCTAGTACAATTTGCCACAGTCTGAGCAGTCCCTGCAGGAACTCCTATCAGGCTGCTTCACACAGCATTGTAGGGACAGCCCCAGACATCTGTCATATCTCATAACACGTGCCTTGCATTGGAGGTGCATGACTGGACATGACAGCTCAGAGCAACCTGTAGTACTTCCCTGGAGAGATGACACCAAGGATGCTCTCATTCAGTATTTGCAAAAAATCCTTGGCATGTCATTGCAATGCTGTGCATAAGAAAGTTTAAGGATTTAGGACCTGCAGTCTGAAAAGTACAGAATAAATTAACTGGGACTATGGCTTTGCTCCTTTAATATTAAAAATGTAACATTTTGCTTTTCCTTAATTTAAAGTTGTTCAAGTCCTCAGTCACATTTATGTGCTCATTAGTAAAATCTATAATTTTACCTTTGAGTATGCTGGAATTGTCTCATTTTTAATGACATCCAGTTCTCAGGAGCCAGCTGATGCACAGCTACCTCAGCCTTTGCAGATGAGGTTCTCTCCATCTCTCTTGATCAACTGAGAAGCATTTTAGACCATATCTATTAGAAAAGGCCCTGCACAAAACATAGAGGCTGCTGGTAGTTGCAGTACCTCAAAATCTCTAAGGGCCTTTGACAATTTAAGTCTTCACAGAAGGAGGAACAAGGCCCAGAATACGTTTTCTAAGAGAGTACCTGATGGTAGGCTGGAGTGGAAGTCTCTTCCACTTTCCAGGGAATAATTAAATATTCATTAGGTTTGAGGAAGGAAAGAAGGACAATATGAGATTGAACACTAAGGGACTAGGCCTTAGGCTAACAGAGTACTTCTTTTCAAATATTTAAATTTTGATTTGGAAGCAAGAGCAGAAAGTGAGATTCTTCTCTTCTCCCAGATGAAAATCATAAGAAAAGAGTGAGCTATAGTGACATGTTCATTCATGGGTTTTTTTCTAGGGCACAATGAATACTTAATGCGTCTATGAGGATGGATATAGCTTCCACTAGAGAGACCGAGAAGAATCTTCTCTTTTCCATCTCAGAGCACCATCAGCTCAGTAATTTCAGAGTGGAAAATGTAGGTTCAACCTTTTTATAGCACACGAATGAATCTATTCTAGTTGTACTTCTTTTGCATAAATACTCAGACAAGTCCACCCATGGAAGAGAGCCACATAAAGTATGGCTAAGGCCATACTTCTTTTTGGTGAGAAGAACTGGCAGAAGGGAATTCACACCAAGTTGAAATCTAGTAGTTTGAAACCAATGTGGAAGTAGGAGACTTCATACAGGCTAAAGATGTGATCTAAATTTTATCAGTTTCTGTTGGCTAACATGTGCTACTTGCCTGGCTCACTGGATTTGGGGGAATCACACACCTAGACCCTACACTTTTGCTTTCATTGCATATGAAGCAATGCATGGCATCAGCCACATAACTCAGGGCTGATGTAGCATGACAGCTGGGTTCTTTAATAGCAAGTTAAAACTTCCTTGTGAGCCTAAATCTGGATTTCGCATTTTCAGTCTCTACTGCAGATGACTGTATTTCAGGAAGGAAAGATAGAAGAATTGTTGCTATTTTATACTGTTGCTAAGAAGTTAAGTTTTCTGGACATCTTCCAGAGGTGAGTGTTAGCTCATTGGGTCAGTTGCCAAGAAAACTCTGCTTCTTGTACGTACAAGTTCTACTCTTGTGATTCATGGTGTAGCTATTTCAATGGTTGTAGCTGTAATGAGAGATTATGGCCACACTTGCACTACCCTTCATGTAACATGAATCAATGTTAAACTAAGATTTGTCAAGAAGTCTGGTAGAAGAAT
>WEIV01025766.1:1277-11384 GCA_013390005.1 Calyptomena viridis
TAGAAATGTTTTACGGAATCTGCTTGAACAGCTTTGAAAATTTATATTGTAGTAGACTCAGACACTTCTCAATAGAAAATTTGGTAATTTAATCCATTTAGATACTGCAGCTTTCCATTGGCTCAATTTTTCAAAACTGCGGAAAATCATGAAAGAACTGAATTATGTGTCATGAGATGGATCCAGACCTTTTTTATCACTTCTGTCTCAAAGATTTTTATAACGGCAACTTGAACGACAGGGAAAATCCATTATATAGTACACACATTGCTGCATAAAGCATGAACATACAAAATTTTTCTTTTTACTAAGTCATTGTGACACCATCTGCTCAGCATTATTTTCACACTGTTTGACCTATTCTCATATATCAAAGCAAAAATAGTTAGAAAACAGAAAAAAATATTCACTTGATAGTAATAGATGAAAAAATGGGATTTGTCCTGTCATTGCTTTGATAAAATTTTAACACATCACAAAGTCTTACTGAAATAATTACTTAAGCCTAGAATCTATTTTCTGCATTATCAAGACAGTCTATTCACTGCATAAACACTCAAGTAGTCACATTACTCTTTTTTCAGATCCACTCATACTTTTTCAGAAGCCATACATGCCCATGTCAGCAGTACAGTAAAATGCTGAAACAGAACACTCAAAATACACACAAGTCAACATACATATAGATTTTAAAGCATGAGCAATGAAGACACCAGCAACATTAAACGTCTTTTGCTTTTGCTTTCCTTACAACCAGGTAGAGAGTGGATTGCAGCAGAGCTGCTGTGGTTTCAAACAGTGAACGAGATATATGTACCCCTAGTTCTAACTCAAATTTTCCTTGGTTTCACTCTGAGACTCCATATCAATCTAACAGCCAAGCTTTCTTAGAGCCACCACGGGTATTACAGGAGGATGTGCCTACACTACAGTGTATCCAGAGCCCTGGCTACTCAGATCACTCAAGCTTCTGACTGCAGAGTTGTGCTTATCTGGGTAACATCCTCAGGTTTTCTTTTTGAGGGAATTGGTGCACTGGTTTCTCTCACAAGGCTTAATCAGGATGCAGATTTTGCCATCAGGAAGGTATTGATACAGTCACAGAAAAGATCAGCCATGAACATGTTAAGAGGCAGACCTTGTACTTTTGTTTTTTTTTTTCAAGCAGCTTGCCAAATATGCTTTATTTAAATATTTTGGTATTCTGCTAGAATCAGCATATTCAGTTTTGTGGTAAAATTGAACATCGGTACTAATTAATGCAAGTTATCATTTGAGATGTGATGGAGCAAGTGGACATGACATGAAGGTAAAAGACCAATAAAGAATGACCAAGCCAAGGTAAATGATCTTTGCAGAATGAATGACTGGGGCAAAGTTAGGCATGTCAGTTCAGCGACCCTAGTTAGTGTAGCCATGTTATTAATATCACTGAGTCATTAGCAATCTGTAAGTACATTTGAGAGAGTTTGCAGTACCTGGGGCATTTTCTGTGATGCGGTAAACCCACACTGCCAGTTTACACCAAGTGAGAACCTAATCCACTTACAGCAAATTCTTTCTAATTAGCTGTGCTGATTTGGGCTGAGGTACAGCTAGTTCTCTTCACCATGGCTGGTACAGAGCTGTGTTTTGGATTTGTGCTGAACACAGTGTTGATAATATAGAGATGTTTCTGTTATTACTGAGCAGTGCTTACACAATACCAAGACNACCAAGACTTTCTCTTCTCGTACTGCTATGATGGTGAGGAGACTTGGGGAGCATGGAAAGTTGGGAGGAGATACAGCCAGGACAGATGACCACAACTGTTCAAAAGAATATTCTGCACCATATGACATCATGCTCAGTATATAGAGTGAGGGGAAGAGGAGACATTCGGAGGGATGGGGTTTGTCTTCCCAAGTAAGCACGTGATGGGGCCCTGCTGTCCTGGAGATGGCTGAACACCTGCCTGCCATGGGAAGCAGTGAATTAATTCTTTGGTTTGCTTTGCTTGCATGTGTGGCTTTTGCTTTCACTATCAAACTGTCTTTATCTCAACTCATGTTTTCTAGTTTTTAACTTTCTGATTCTCCCTCTGATCCNTCTAATATTCTGAGACTTGTGACTGGAACACTTTGATGGTCTCCATTATGCTAGAGTGTGAGTAGAGATCATGTGTTTTGGTTTGTTTTTTTGGGGGGTATTGAGATTTTGTTTGTTTGTTTGGGATTGGAGGGGAGGTTTGTTTGTTTCCCTAAAGACTGAAGTAATCTCTGTCTCCAAATTATTTATTACAAATTTCTATAACACAGCTGGTGTTTCATATAAGCCATTGGGCATTTGTTGACACCACAGTGAGCAGTTATATTTACAGTACTCCAGAGGAAGTGGTGTCGTACTTGTTTTTGAAAACTACTAAAGCATTTGCAAAGTACAATGAAAAAAATAAAGTCCCACTTCAATCAGCAAATGCTTACTATTTAGAATTAATTTACCTTCTACTGTACCTGATAGATTAGAGTCCTTTACGTAAACTGCCAGATGAGGGAAAAGAAAGAGCAGATTAAAGTTGCCCTGACTACTCAGACATAAATGGGAAAACCTGGCACTAGACAACGTTGTTCATTCCTGTTATAGAAAAAGGAATGGACACATCCCAGGTCACCTAGAACAGCTGAACCTAGTAAAGGTTATGATTTTACTACTTGAAAGAACGATTTTAAAAATCCCCACCTGAAATGGCAAAAAATGTCACCTCTAACTACTCAGAATGACTGATGCCACATAAATTATGTACATGTTTAGGACTTAAGTGGTGTTTTAAGATTGAGTATTATTATTGAAAAATAATAATAAAGTTCATGTCTGCAAGGGAAATTAATTAAAATGGTAGGTAAATAGACAAGCTAAATGCACAGAAGACAGAAAAAGCTAGAAATATCAGCATTTATGATCACTTAAATGTGCATCTGTAATATTGTGGTTTTGTATACTTTGATATTCCGAGGATGTATTTCTGGAAATAACTTGAATGAGAAAATTTAAAAAATACCTTTTCAAGACAGTGGAGAGATTACACCAGCTAACTACTTGCAGCACAAAGCTTACTAAATATGCAGCAGTCATTATGTGATTTTGCTTTTGGTAGCAGAGCACAGATGGGGTTCAGCAGAACATTTTCAGGTCTATGTACTTATATCTGGCTAGTCGGGTTTTGATTAAGTTGCTTAAACATTAGAGTTTAGCATAATGAGAGATATCTACTCTTAGAATTAATCTTAATTATGGCAGATGGATTTACTGAATGTCTTTAAAATTTGATTTAGGAAAAGTATGTGCTGTTTATGCTATTGAGAGCGTACAGCAATCCCAGTCATCTTGGCTGTCACAGAATTATAAAATCATAGAACAGTTTGGATTGGAAGGGACCTTAAATATTATCTAGTTCCAACCGTCGTGCCATGGACAGAGACATCTTCCACTACACCAGGCTGCTCAAAGCCCCATTCAACCTGGCCTTGACGATATTGCGGACCCTGCTCTGAAAGTTTTACAGGATTGTTTAAGAGGCTCCAAATAATCCAATTAATATAAAAAGACTGATTATTTATTTCAGTATTTTGCAGTCTCTGTCCTCTGCTTAAATAAAACTGGTCTGTACATGTCACAGTTTCCATATTGTAAGACTTAAAGATAAGCTGCACATTTGTGTATATTTTTTGAAGTCACAATTTTAGAGTCCTATGTTCCATGCCCTTAAGAGGTTAAGTGGCATGTCTCAGTCTATTATAAAGTTTGCAAATCCTTTTGTTGTTGCACTGCAGGTCAAAAGTGCAGATCCTGACATGCCACTGGTTCTCGCTTGGCGGTAAAGAGTACTATGTCCTGCAGAAAAGATTTCACAGCTGCCACTGAAAAAGACTAATACCCAGGGCCTGCTTAGGGGCAGACAATATAGATTCTACCTCAACACAATTTCTACTGTTAAAAGCTTCATTTGAAAATAGTCTTCATTAATATTTTACTTGTCGAAAAAACCCCTCACTTTTGGGAGGGTAGAAAGAGCACCAACAGCTTTTCTTCTTTCCTTTGATTCTATAAACATATTTCTACATACTGTAGCTTAAAACACCAAGTCTACCTTTTGCTTTTGTAAATCAGAGTCCAGCAAGAATTTTCTATTACAACCCAACAGGGGAAAAATCAATAAGTGTTAAACTTGTCTCTCTGAGTAGCTGCTAGACAATGTTTATGAAAAATGCTGACTCCAACAACATGGAGGGAGTCCATGCTTATCTGTAACAAAGAAAGAATGCATTATTTTTCCTGTTACCTTGTATTCCATTTCAGAAAATTGGTATCCTAGATGCTAGAGCACTAGCTCAACTCTCCAAGTTGATATTTGGTAACTGAAGTCAGGAAAGAAAGATTTATCACCATAATTAATTATTTTTGCCTTGCATATAGTACACTGATGCCATCTACAGATGTGTAAAAGCATTCTTAAATGCATCCAATTCAATCTATGAAAGTTCTCTCCTGGATATTAATTAATATGCTTATTTAACTGACTGTGACTGAAATATGAATAGTTTAACCACTGGAGATCGGTTCCTCCTTGATTGAGATCAAATAAAAGGCTATGACAGTTCAGCAGAAACTGAATCAGGCCCCGAAACAGATTTTTTTGTTTTATAATACCACTATCATACCACACACATCCTTCACACACACCATCCCTTCCTATGCAAAACAAATTATTTCCTCTAATTTTGCTGCACAAGACAAAATGTTCCCTCGTCCCAAGATGATACATTTTGTTTGATTTGGACAGACTGACCAAATCTTTCTAAGGAGTAAACTGCTCTGCTACATCATATATGCCATTTCAACACACTGTCTCTTACTTGAGATCATCTCAACACAACAATTTTACCTGGGAAATTCCAGAAAAAGATTAGCACTGTATTTCATATCCTTGGGCACAATCCTGCATTGCTTTTACATTCACGGATCATCCAAACCCTTTGGAAAGTTCCTCTTCTACTCATTTATCTCGACTTTAAGATTAAACAAATACAGTCCAATTTAATTTGGATTTTAGTTTGTGGCCTTTATTTTTTCCTTTCTCTTAACTTTCATTACGTCCCCTAGGCAATTCTTTTATCTCAGCTTTCACTAAATTTTTTTTCAACACATAATTTTTATTGCAAAAGCTGCAACTCTTTATTTCTGGAAATATCATATTGTATCCAGACATAATCACTAATTCATTCTCAACAGCTATGCTTTATTTGCATTTCTAGTGAAATTATTGGAAATGCACTGCCTCCTGTACAATATCTGATGAAAGAGGGAGGTTCTAGCTGAGATATCAGAAACCTGACAGCATGAATATAACTGCAGTGTTCTCCCTGCTCAAAGGTTGCACTTTCTGAAATAAATTCATGTAAATAAATTTAACAGTCTTTATTACTCATCATATGATATATGACACGATACACTTAAAAAGTCAAACCTTTTGAAGTTCATTATACTCACAGCCTCTTTTTCTGTATGAGTAGAAACATGAGAAAGGAAAGCAGCACTGAGAACAGGCAGCACGGCTACACTGAAGGCAATTTGTGCCTGACCCTGCTGGAATCATCACTTGTGATGATGGCTCTGCGGATGAGGGGAGACCCAAGTATGCTGCACAACCTGACTTCAGCAAAGACACTGAAATGGCCTCTCAGTATTCTTAGAGCCAAGCTTATGAGATATGGTTTGGGTAAATGGACTGTAAGGTAGGTGTAAAATTGTCTGGATCACTGAGCTTAATGAGTCATGATCAGTAGAACAAAGTTTAATTGAAAACCACTTCAGTAAAGTTAACCTCGGGTTGATGCTGTTTAATAGCTTTATTAGTGACCTTAGCAAAGGAAGGAAATGAACTTTCATCCAGTTGGTGGTTGATGTCAAATTGTGGAAGAGCAACCAACATGCTGGAATTGGGCTGCAATTTAGAGGTATCCCTCAGACTGGAGAAATGAGCCAGCAAGAATCCCTTGGAGTTCCATGAAGGCAAAGTCCTGCTCCTGCACTTCTAGCTAGGCAACTATAGAGGACAGCTGGTTTCTTGGTGTGTATTCAGAACAGACTGGCATTACTGTGAGAACCTGTAGTACCACAGCACATATATTAGGCAAGACTCTCGATTATTAAATCCAGTATTAATATCATCAGGTTAAAAACTAGAAGAAGAAAAAATTTAAAATCCTAATCACCTGGACTAACCTAAATTCATGAAACACTTTGTCCCATTCTAGGTTGGGTTTAACAATAAATGATACAGCTAACTCCTACTCAGAGCAGAAATCCATATAGACATACTTTGATAAAATATAGCTTTATAGCTTAGTAAGAAAGGAAAACTTTTTTTAAACATTTTAAGAACCATTTGTTTAAATTTCTGCTTTAAATGCAGATAATAATAAGAACAACCAAGAATTGAGTCAACATTTTGACTAGAAGATTTCCACTGATATTTTAGGAACATCTAAAGCATGGATGAACTTTCCATGATGTCAGATACCTCAAACAGGTCAGTTCCTATGTCTGACACTGCTTCTTCATGCCACCCTGGTAAGTATAAAAGCTCAGTAACTGTTTGGCTAGATGCAGAAGCTATATATTTACACATGTACCTGTGCTGTTAGAAAGAATAGCATGAACCAAAATGGAGTTAATATGAAACAGAAAAGAAGCAAACCATCAACTGTGAAAGAAGTGGGGGAAAAAAACAGGGAAAAAGAGGGGTGAAGCAAAATGAATAAAGGAGAGAAAGAAGGAAACAAGAATAGAGAACATTGAAATTGAAAAAATTGATTTAAGAGGTCTGAAGCTGAGAACTCATTGTCTGAAAATAGAAGAAAAACCTGAATATATTAGTTGAGCACAAGAAAATTAGACAAAGGGTTCACAAAGAAAGACAAGCAAATCTGATATATAAGACAGAAGAAAAAAAAATCTTCATGAAAAGTCTTTCTTTAGAAAAAATGTGTACAGTGCCAAACATTATCACCATACAGGAAAGATGAATTTCAGTTAGCAGAATGTTAAGAGTACAGCTGCCAGGATGATGAAAGGAGAATTAATACACCAAATCAAACATACACCAAGAAGGATTTTGTTTTTTAAATCTCAGCAACAATATAAGATGAAAGGAGTAAATATCCTTCCCTAAACTATAACAAGAGGTTACAATTCCCTGTTAGAAAAAGAGAATTACTTAAATAAAAGGAAAATGTTAGCAAAAGAGAAAATTAGGGTAAACTGAAAAATGAAAAAAAAAAATGAAGGTGCTATTAACTGTTAGTAAAATACAGTTAATAATAGTATTCCAAGCATGAAAAATAGGGAAAAAAAACTAATTAATTTTAAACTTGGACTTATTAAGGTTATGAAAGGACTGATACAGCAGAGTTGCTGCTGACAAAAAAGCATACATTATTAAAGTTGCCATAAGTGTAGAAGATCTTCCAGAAGATTTATTATGAGGAGATGAGGGCTTATATTGCTTAGGAAGATTTTCCTGCCTGGAAAGAGGCATCTTTCCCAGAGAGAGTTTTAGAGAGAGTTTTTTCCTCCTGCATTCCAGAGAAGCTCTCCCTGGTATGAGAAAAAGATAAGTTCTTGCCGATGTGTTTGAAGGTCCCCAAAGTGGGGTAGGCTGTGGACAATAAAAGCCCTTAAGAACAGGGGACATATCTTTCTCAAGTCTCGGTACAGTTTTGTATTGAAATGTTAAGTGTTCTTGGCTTTCCAGACATAAGTTCTCCTAAATCCTTCCACTGGTGGCATTTTGGGGGTACTTGCATGCATTTAACCCTTAGAGTCGCCTACTCTAATCCTATGCTTCTTATGTTGGCTTCCCAAAGTGTCTACAGAGCTGAAGCCTTTATTTATACTGTTTCTTCAAAAAGGCAGAAGGGCTGCCTAGACCCAAGTGAGGAGTTAGGATCTAGTTCACAGATTGGCTTTGAAAGGATGTGCATTTTTAGGAACGGTTAGAGGCTCTTATAAATTTCATTAATGATGAAGAGAGCTGTAAGGAGAGAGAAAGAATCTCTGTCTATGAAGCAAAGAACACCCTTCGATTAAAAAGATTTGAGAAGAAAGTAGGGGGAAATACAGAGTGAAATGTCCAAAAACACTAAACAGGTGAAGGAAACATTTTCTTTCATGTAACACTTTATTAAACACAAAGCATTGGTACCTACAACTTTAAAGCAAAGTAGGAGGTACTGGACTTAGCACTGCTGTTCCACTGTTGCCCTGTACTTCCTTGTGGTATGGTAATCATGACAAAAAACATTTTGTCAAAATTGTTGGAAACAGAAAAAATCCTGTATCCTTCATCTTTAAGTGCATCTACATGGCAAAGTGAATATTCAGATAGTCATTAACCAAATAATGTCATTTCTTTATGTCATACTATTTATGACAAACTGTGTGACTACTTAATACATCCCTCTTTTATAATTGCTAAATTACTGATCTATTTTGTTTCCTACTGCAGAGCAAAGAAGTAAACAGCTACATTTTCCCAGTAGTGATAGATTTTGGTGAAGTTTTTTGAGCAGATGTGTATGATCCATGGGGTCACAACCTTCCTTCAGGCATCCACCTGCTCTGGCACGTGGTCCTCCATGGGCTGCAGGGGTACAGCTGCTCCACCATGGTCTTCACCATGGGCTGCAGGGGAACCTCAGCTCCGGCACCTGGAGCACCTCCTGCCCCTCCTTCTCTACTGACCCCGGTGTCTGCAGGATTGTTTCTGTCACATATTCTAATAACTTTTTTCCTCCCCCTTTCTTAAATATGTATCACAGAGGTGTTACTACCAACACTGATTGACTCGGCCTTTATCAGCATTGTGTCCATCTTGGAGCCAGCTGGCATTGGCTCTGTTGAAGATGGGGAAAGCTTCTAGCAACTTCTCAGAGAAGCCACTCCTGCTGCTCCCCTGCTTTATGGGAAATTACAAATAGTCTTTCTAGTCCATTAAAAAGAGTAAAGAAATGATTCAGGGAGGAAAACAATGAGAAACTCAAGCTGAAACTGAACATCTGATTAATGAATAGAACAAGAAACCTAAGGGTCAGCTGTGTATTTCCACTGCACATTTTGCACTGAGCACCCATGTGTGAGAGACCGAAATGTTAAGGGTTAATGACTCAAACAATCAGCTACTTGCAAAAGCAGCAAGGTGTTTTGCTGACATAAGGTTTGCACCCCTCAACCAAAGGGGAGGAGGAGAGTTTTTGGTTGTGTGGTGGTGAAACATCTCATCTGCATAAGAACAGTGCATATGCAGAGGGGATGGGCACCCACCACGAGAGGATGACCATGACAAGCCAATCTTTGCTTAGCAACAAGCTGGGTTTTGAGCCAGGTAAGGGAAAAGGCCGATAAGAAGCAGATCCTGTGGGAGGAGGTGGGATAATGCTTTTTATCATGCCAATGTCCAGTGTAAAATTCCTCCCTTTCCCCTAGGGAAGGTATCTGGACATTCACATTCACATGTATGCCTGAAGGTATTCATCCTTCTGATGGGATATAACTGGCTCAACCATGCTGGCTTGTGTGAGAGGCAGCTGTCATGTGTCATAAGCCAACAAAGACCCCCACAAAGTGTCCCCAGACCCAATTCTGGAGCCTTCCACCAGAGGACTGCATATGATCCACAGTGATAATTCAGACAGTGTTACACTCTCCCTCCAAGGGTGGTACCTGGGCGTTTTCACCTGAACCTGAGCATATATTAACCCATTGAACTCTGCATTTCATGGGTTTCCCACACCCCTGACAGATCAAGACTGTGACCACGACCTTGATCAATGGACATCAAAATAGCAACAATCAAGTCCCATCACTGGATCCATGGATGGTGATATCTTTCCTCTTCACTATCTACCCTTATCATTTCTTTCTTTTCCTTAAATATTTTCTTAAATTATATCTTTATACTTTACTACTGTTACATTATTGTAGATAATAACCAAAATGGCTACATACCTACTTTTCATTGCAATTAACTTATTCTAAAATAAATCCTACCTATATATATGTGTATATATA
>WEIV01025767.1:3236-25078 GCA_013390005.1 Calyptomena viridis
CCTTACAGTCTAGAGGAAATCACTAAAAGGTAATAAAACAAGAAAAACATTTTTCTTATAGAAGCAATGGCCAAATTAAGTGACATAACAAATGTTCACAAGAATCTTTCCTAATGAGGAAAATTTAAGTGGCTACATGTAGCTTTGTGCACATGAGCCAAATGTCTAAGGTTTCATTGTGGCTGATGGAGATTTAGCCTGTAGGATCAGTGGACCCTCAAGAAATTCTTCCCAAACTGAAATAGACACAAGCATACTGGCTTTAGCCAAAACGCTAGAAGACAAACCCCTGATATTTCCTACTCCATGTAGAAACATTCTGTTGTGAGAATATTTTAGGTTGACAAAATGAGAGAAGAATGTAGTATTTTCCCAATGCTTCCTGCCTCTGCCTCCAGATACCAACGGTGAAGTAAACCCACTGCATTGCATTGGCCACTGCTACAGTATAAGAAAGACAAGGACAATGGAAGTTGGAGAATGTTTGGGCAAATGGCTAGTGGAAGGGCAGAAACAATAAGTTTAGGAATACAACCTGTGGTTCGACTTAGGTTTATGAGGCAGGCTATGAGTTTGTCTAGTTTATCTATTTCCTACATCTATTTCTAGTTCATGTATTTCCTACATTTCCTTAGATCTGTTAGTAATATTGAAGTGTTATTCTGCAGTGCTGAGTCTGAACTTGCCCATTTTTCCTTTTAAATTCCTCACTCTGGCAGGAAGGGCTATTGGCTTGATCTTCTTTGAAGATAGATTTTCTTGTTGTCACAGCTGATTTAGAGATTCCCATGACATTCAGTTCCCCTCTTGTTTCCCGTATCGCAGATGAGCAAAGCGTTCCCTTTGGAGGCACTGACAGGTAGAGCTAATTTGCAGTTCCCAGTAATTGACCATTTCTTAAAGACTAATGATGCGGTTCACACCTAACCAGCCTTACAAAAAATGTGAGAGAGCAAAGCAATTCAGAAGAATGTATATTTCAAACCTCATTAAAGGCTTTCATTGGCAATTCTTTCTTAAGCTTGACAAAGTTTCACTCTCTTTTATGTTGCCACAATTTGTAAACCTAAACAACTAGTTCAAGCTAATCCTATTTATTAGATGCTTTAGTACCCAATTGCTATACTTTCTATGGATTACTTTCTGTAAATTACGAAAAAGTTACTTTGTTAAACAGAATAAAAATTCCAGATCATATCTATCACTATTCCTTTTTTTCTCACTGCAATGTAAGAAATCTATCATACTTTTCAAATATACATACTGTCATTAAAAAGATTGTGTTTGGTTGTGTCCAGTGATTGCTATATGTTGCTTTTCTGCATTTTCCAATACATGTTTAATGAAACATGGGACAAAAGCCATAAACAAGAGAATGGCATAAGATTGAGGAAGTGGGAGTAAAGGAAATAGATGGGAAAAGGTTAAATACAGAAACCAAGACAAACACATAGATCTGTAACAGGAACACTACAAAAAAAGAGAGTAAAAATAAACCTTGAAGAGAGAATTGAAAAAAAAAAAAGCATAAAATGAAGATAAAAAGTCTTGGGAAATAGTTTTAGAGGAAGAAAATTAGGTTGGAGAAGAAAGAAATAAAATAAATTAGTCTAACATAATACAAAACACTGCAAAAGTCCTTGGAAAAAACCCAGGCAAATTCCAAATGAAAATGGGTGAAACAGAAAAAGAAAAAANAGTAATATTGAAGTGTTATTCTGCAGTGCTGAGTCTGAACTTGCCCATTTTTCCTTTTAAATTCCTCACTCTGGCAGGAAGGGCTATTGGCTTGATCTTCTTTGAAGATAGATTTTCTTGTTGTCACAGCTGATTTAGAGATTCCCATGACATTCAGTTCCCCTCTTGTTNCATTGTTGTTTCACTGATTTCTAATCTGTAAAAGGGTCATGGTACCCATCACATTTGATTTCACAGAAATTCATGACCACACCTTATACATACTATGTTGTTGATTTTGATAGCACTTCTGCATATTTGCAAGAGTAATATGTCAATCTCTGTATTTGATGGGTCATATTCATGTGGAAGCACCATTTCTGGTCATGTGATTGTTCTAATCATTTCTTATCCAGGAGAAAAAAAAAATCTACACCTTTGATCGATCTTATATAGCTGTGACACACATCACTTCACCCCACAGTTTCAGCATCTTCTGGAAGCTTTCTTAGTGACACACACATCTAAATTACATGGAAAATATTTCATCCAGCTGTATTTATCCAACGCTAGGTAGATAGTCACAACACACTACTTCATCTGCATATAGATTTTGAACTTGTTCCAACTAACTTGCTGGCGCTATTTCAAAATACAGACACCAAGAATTTATTTTCCTCAGCAGCTGCATAGGTACATTATTTACGCATAACTAGCTTCAGACTATATATTTCTCTTTTCTTTACCAAGAAGAAAAAAGACTTTATGTTAGTAGAGGGAGAGTTGTCCCATAATTTCAGATTTGACATGAAGAAAGCATGCTAACTGGGTATATATTACTCATAAATTCATAATTTTAATACAAAATTGCTAGTGACATTGACTTTGGAGTGATCACAGGACTTGTGTTAATGTTAGATATGGCACCATGTTTTCCCTGGTAAAAGTATTTTCCTTCTGTATCCATCAGAAGAGAAACTTCTGAAGTGGAAATTTCTCAGTCATGTGGGTTTTACAGTATTATACACAATCTATCGTTGTGTCAACAGCACTTCAGGTAGCTAAAGTACAAGTTCTCCCCCTCTGATCTACTGATGAGTTACAGCATGACCTAAAAGAAGGTATCCATGAGTAAGCAACCTTCCTTATGGAAATTTATTTTCCAGGAAAGTGTTGTTTCAGGCGTCTCCTTAGCAGAGGCAAGCAGCCAGCAGAAATGCCACAGCTATTCAACACCAAACACTTGATACAATATCAGTACAGATTAGTCTAAAATAAGTTCTAAAGCATTCTTAAATTAAAAGGCAAATACTTTTGATAACAAGTGCATACTGAGTTGTTTAATGCCCCATGATTTATTTATGAGGATTTTCAACATAGTGAGGAAAAATCTTCGTTGAAAAATAAATGAAAACCAGCATGACATTAATATGACCAGAGAGAACCTCTTGCTCTTGCCTTTGGGATACGATCAAAGGACTCACTTCTGTGAATATAGTTCTGAAAAATAATCATGTCTGACAATCAGCATATGGCCCCAATCCTTAGTTGTACTTGAACAGCATTCACCACACTATCAGTGTGAAGCAAGCCTAAAAACATCGCAGCCTTCTTCTATGGCAACCACTCAAAATGGGAAACTTCCAGAAACACAAAGGAGAGCACCTTGTTTATCCTCATAGCCTACATAGAGGAAATACATGGTTACAGGCCTGGATAAATAGTTGGCCCTAAACTAAAAAACAAAAAAATGCCTTTTGGGGACTTTGTGGAGATCGACAGGGAAGCCAAAGGAACTTGAACCTCTAAAGCTACAGGAGATTAGTAGTTCTTTGAAACAACCTCCCTTTTCTCTCAAAGTTGTGCTGTTCATCCCAGTGACGCAAATGAAAAGCAAGGGCTTCCTCTCAAAGACTGTACATAGACTGCAATGAATGCAGTCTGGAATGCAACATATAGTTCCTGTTCACAACTAGTCAGTTGCGGACCCACCCAAAGCTGATATACCAAAGCTCATATACCCTTTCTTCTAAGAAAGTGAAAGCAAAGGAATGGAGAGGAATGAAAAAACTGGTGGGGAAAAAAAAAAATCAGGAAATGGACAGGTCAGGCACACAAAACTAAAAGCTAGGGAGTAATTCTTAGTTTCACAGATTTGAAACAGACCATACGAGTAGGAAGTCATGACATACATTTCCATGAACACTTCAGATCATTTACCCTTGTTCGCTGCATAGTTTTGTCCTTCACTGCATATGTTTTCTGCTCCTCCTTGACACATCTTTGTATCAATTTGCTCAGCAATCAGGCCAGCACAAAGATGTGAAAAGATCTCTGATTCAATGCCCACTATAATATACTCTTCAAAATAGTCTGTCAGATTCCCTGTAGGTGTCTGGAATGTACAGTTGAAGCCACACACTCAAGTAAAAATCTCTTGCTCTTCTCTTCCAGAGCCCTTCCTCACTATAAACAACCCCATTCAAAAGCCTCTTGATCTTCTGAAATTACACCTCCCTCTCCCTGTCCCTTCCCAGTGCTGCAAGGAGAATTGGTCTCCTTCTCACCATTAACGACAAGAAATGGCTCAATTTGGCCCCAAAATTCACAGCTGTTTCCAACATACTGTAAAAATGACAGATCTGTGATTTCTTGTCACTGGTCATAAAGATGTACTTAGACTATTGAACAATCTAAGTAATTCTGTGTTTTATGAGTCAAGATCTATGATTCTACCTAACAGAGTTAAATTAATGAGTATAAATAATGTTGTCACATCTTCAATAATTTTCCTTAAGTGTTTTTACTTTAATTTGTGAAAATGTTATTTGTACACATTGTACAAATCAATATTTTATTTCTCATACTTTTTCATTCACATATAGAAAGACAGAAAGAGAGAAACAGAGGGGAGAAAAGTCTTTTGCACTTCAGGTTCTTCACCTGGGACAATGAAAGTGGAGAAACATTTATTGAGGGAACCAACTTTGAAAATTTAGAAATTCCTTAACCTGAAATGAATTTATTTGTATCAGTTTCCCACATTTATTAGTATGGTTCTGTTTTCACCTCTATACTCCTGTACATGTGAACATTGTGATTACTCAACATGTCTTGATATCAAGTCTTAAGCATTTTACATGTACTCTCTTTCTGGTTTTAAAGTTCTCTTTAATAAGTAGAAGTGAACGATATAAAAACGAATCAAATAGCTGCAACTTATACTCATGTTCACAAATTGTGCATACTGCAAAAATAATCACATCCAAATATGCTATTCTGTTCACTTTTACAGTGATTGTGATCCTTTTCTTTATTATTTTCAGTATCATTTCCAGTACACATCAATAAATGCATAGAAATGCAAATATATTCTGCATTTAGAATTTCATACTATGAAAGGCAAGCTTTCTTTTTTCTTCTTAAAATAAAAAAGTAGTTTCTAGGACTACTTTTTATTTGCAAGAAGTACTAAAATACCAAAACACAGTATAATGTTAGATATCTCTAGAGAGTCATAGATTTTAAAAGTTATTTAGATAAATGATTTCCATTTCAAAAGCACTAAACACCCATAAGTATCTATTGTAGAAAAAAGAAGATACTGGATTTTCACCACCTCTTACAACTTGAACTGTTTAAACATAGACTGAAGAATCTTATTTTAGGCTTAATCATGGTGACCAGCTGTTCCTTAGTCTTCTATCTGCAAGATAAGCACTGACCTTGATTTATCATTCTGGGCTTCAGGTAGTCATTTATGCTCAAATAAAGAGTAATACACTAGTGTTTTCCTAATCGTTGTTTTGGTCAACAAATACGTAAGTCAGCATTAGTAGAAACAGATCCATCTATTTTTAATGTAATTAAAAATACATTTCAAATAAACCTGTAACACACTGCATGGAATAAAATAATTTTAATTCTTTTTTTACATGGTCATATTTTCCTTGTATCATTTCCTCTAAGATATGTTATCCTCTGAACACAAAAATAGAATCATGTGTACAATTACACACTGAAACTTCTACATAGACAAAGCTGTCTGACATGTCAATTAAAGCTTTGAAATACAGGTATTATGTTATGAAAAAATAATTTAAAGGAGCTTTTTATATTTAAGAACACCCACAGTGATTTTAGAAACCCACAGAGTCTGTAAATACCATACAGATCTGCTAGATGAACAACATATCATATCAGAACTAGAAAAAGTATGAAAACAGAGTACATATCTTTGTGTCAGTGAATATTCAGCAATACATATTCTATAAATATTTTTAATGAAAGAAAGCTGAGAGAACAACAAGAGAACAAGGCAAATTAAAATTCAGCCCCAATGAGCTTCTCATTTTTCAGGTGGCCAATCTCAAGTTTGTCACAGAAAAATATTATTTTTTTTTTTTTAGAGTTTGCCAATTTTATTTTCTATCAGCTGAACCAGAATATTTAATCTCAGGAGTAGAGACAGATGCTTCTTAGATAACACACCTGTACCCTTTAAGTTGAAAAATATAGTCAAATTGCATTAGATTATTCACCTGCAGGATCATACTTTATCTGCAGAAAAGAGAATTGTCTGCGAAGAGTTGATTACACTTAGCTTGAGGCAGCTCAGATACTTGTTTCTGCTTCAAGGGATGGATTTAGACATCATAAGACTCAGACTCAGTAGCTGTACTCCAACTCAGGATGTGGCACAGAAAACCATTTTCCTTCATTCAACATTCAGAGGACACTAATACTATGTGAGGCAAGTTCACTCCCACTCACATAAGCACACAAGACGAAGCAGATTGGTGAGACCAAAGGTCTGTTTTCAACATTAGCAAAATAAGGTGCTTGGTGAAGAGTACAAGAACAAGGTAAGTCTGTAACAACATTTCCCCAGAATACCCTTTCGGCATCTAACCATTTGTGTCTCAGAGAGTTCCTCAAGCCACAACATAATTTTTTTCTGGAGAACATCACTCAGTGCCTCACCTCAGGCAGTTTAATGTCCAGAAAACCAAAGCCTACATCTATTTCACAAAAAACACAAACGGGGTCATTTTTGTCCTAAAAATCTCCTTGCCTTTCCACCGGTGTTAAGTCATCAGTTATTCTACACATGTTGCACCCTTCCAAAATGACTACTGAAGGCAAATCAGGCCTAGCTACCAACCTATCTCAGTGATCATTGCAGGGGACAGTGAGCTCATCCTCTTCTTTTTCCATTATAGACTAGACAGTATTTATGGATAAGCAGTCACAGGGTATGGATATTGATCAGACTATGTTTGATCTGAATCTAGACTGAAAGTTCTGTACTTTCCAAATGGTCTGATCCCTTGGTTTCATGGACCAAGGTACACCGTTACTATCCCAACATTGTAGCCTTGACATTTCTATAGTTGATATATTATTTGGTATTGTATTCAATGTTATTGCTTTGCCAACCAATCGAGTATCTTACATGGGCTTTTGGGCGAAGGTCCCTGTCCAATGGTTTTGCTTATTTGTTATGTAAGCACCTTAGAAAAAGATATAAAAAACTATATTAAAACAATAAACTTTTTTCCGGCTTTCAACATATTCTGGAGCCTGTGTCAGTATGCATTGTAACCTTGGGGACCGTGCCCTCGCAACAACAATAGGGTTCCTACAAATCTCTCCTTTGCAAACCTTGTGCTTCAATCCTAATTCCCCTTCACAGGATCAGGGACAGCTGAGCAATCCTTCTATGTGAAGAAAGCCAAGAATGCTGGATATTTTTGTTCCATGTTCCCCTTAACAGCAGTATTAAAAACTATAGTAGACATTGTGTTCCCTTTGCACAGAGGATGTGCACTCTTTGTGCTGTAACACAACATGTGCACTCAAAAAGTCTACAAAAGAAATTACCTGACATTTTAATAATAAATACCAACTTTTCTCCTCCAAGCCTCTCAACAGACAGAACAAATAGTAACTATTGATAAGAAGTAGGTAATTTCCACTTGATTCCTATTCATAAACTCCTTATGAATGTTAATACTGTAGGTCTTGCATATGATTGAAATTAAGATTTTTTGCCTGGTGATACTTGTATCCTCATATTGCTTGGCCTACAAATTTTTAAAACTGTTTGCATAGAAAGAGAAGACTCGCTTTATTGTGAGCCATGGTAACCTGGTATACAGATAAAGCTTTACCCTAGACTGGTATGTTAATTCCCTTGTAGTTCTGATCTCTCAATTCATTTACTTTTTAAACAGCAGAGAGAAGACTAAATCATATAGAAAATGGATGTAACTGCAAATTATGCATCTATCATGCTTACTGCAATCCTTGGCAATCTCCCTTTGACTTTCAAAAAAGTTAGATGGGGCTCTTTCAACCTTGCAAAAGGTAGAAATGTAAAATATAAGTTCTCCTTAAAGTGGAGACATTGTGAAATTATGATTATTTAAAAACAGGGATTTTTTTTGTTATTGTTAATTATAATCTAATGAATTGGACTTCCATGAAGCAAAAGTCAAATCCTGCGAAAAACAACAAAAATAATTCACAGAGAAAGTGTTATGGTTTGACTCCAGCTAAATGCCGAGAGCCCACACACAGATCCAAAATTTCTCAGAGAAGGGAAAAAAAACCACCTAGACTTTTGTGATAAGGATTACAAGCAACTGTTTAACTACTTCACACAAGCAAAACAGGCTCTAACTTAGAATATTAAGTATTCACTACTACTACTAAAATCAAAGCTGAAGAGTTTAAGAGTGAGAAGTTTGATGGATGTTACAAACACCTTTCTCCCCCCACTCCCTCCTTTTAAGATCCTTCACCTTCCCTCAGCAGCATGGGNAGCGCCATGATGTTCTGCGCAGCTTTTTTTTTCTTCTCCTTCTTAAATATGTTATCACAGAGGCATTGTCGGCTGACCTTAGCTAGCTTAGAGCAGAGAAAATTCCAGCAGCTCCTTAAAGAAGCCTCTCTCCCAGCTCTCCCCCAGCTAATAAAAAACTCTGGCTACTTAAAACCACAACAGAAGGGTTAGCGTATTCATGTGGTTTCTCTTAAAAGGAGTATAGTGACACATGCTTTCCAATGGACGTTAAATTTCTCCAGCCAACGGGGCTATCTGCAAACGAATTGCTTTTATGTAATTACTTTCATATTCCGTAGTGACATCCTGGCACTCATGCCATACAAAAATCACACCTTAGAACTGAACATTGTGATGTTATTTACATCACTCACTCAGGTTTCTATCACCAAGAGCAACTCATACTACAGCCCTATAGGCAACTATCCACATTCCTGACCACACTGAATGAGCTCACACTACACATTTCCTGACACACCCTCAGGCCTTCAGCTGTCCTCCCAAAAGACCCTGCCTAGACTCTCCATGTCTTTGACAACTACTTCATGAGGCCAACCACACATCTTAACTGACCCAGCCTGAGTCCCAATCCTTGATTAATTCATAGCCAAAGGAAAAGGAGACCAGCAACCAAACTTGCCTATCAGTCTTTCACTGAGCATATGTGCATATCGTATTTGACAGCCCAAAAGGGCCGCACACCAAACAAGTACCTGTTTTCCCAAGGACCTGGGGCCAGAGCACTCCAGCAGACATTATGACCTGCTTACATCATTTTCCTGGGTGTAATTCATGCTACAATGTACTGGAGCTGTCTTCCCTAGCTGAGAATGTCCCAAGTCACCAGAAGTCACCAAAATTTAAAAATACAGCACCCAGGACAGAATGCACAACAGTGGGTGCAACTTTATTCAATTCATATGAAGAGGTAGGGAGGCAGTAGAAGAAAGCAGCCAAGACCAAGGTCCTCTTCCCAAGTCATATAGAGAGCAGATGAGCTACATGTCAACAAGTCACACCACTTTTAATCCTCTAAAAACCTTTATTGTTGCCCAACACAAAAGACCTTCATTCACCTCAGTCTCACTTTGCTCACTTCACAAAGAATGAATTCTGACAGCCCTGCTCAAAGGAACAACACCCTGAGTGCTTTTCTGTGTTTTTGGTTCATCTGGAAGGTGAGTATGGCCCTTTTCACAAAAGACCCTGTCCTTAGCACACCCTGTAATGTTTTGAAACATACAGTTTGATGTGAAGCCACGTCTCAGCTCTCTGAGCCCTAAACTGAAGTCTCCATCAAAGACAAGCAATGTTAATAATTCTCTGCTGCTACAGATTTTCACTAAAGCAGGACATGTTAGTTGTCACTTAAATACATACATACATTTAATATGTATTCACATGTGTGGACATGTATGTCCTCTTTATATTTAATTTTATTCCAAAGAAATATTGATCTTTACTCTCAGAAATCTACACTCTGTCCTCCCTGGCAGATTTCTGAATCAAAACTGGTTACCACTTGCTCAAGTAATCCTGCACAGTAATCTGGATTAAAAAACACAAGGCAGTCCATTTTCTAATACAAAAAATCTTGATAAAAAACAATGCATGAAAATACATTCTTTGAGGTATACAGCTTTTCTTACCAGCCTCTGCACTCACTCACCACATTCTTCCAATACTCAACACCTCAGCCAGTTCAAGACTTGCTATGTGCTTTAGACACCTTAACAGGCAGTCCTTTTCTCACAAGCCTGTTCCCAGAATAGCAATCACCTGACTTAGTAGGATTCTCTTGGATAGCTTAAATCATTATAGGGTTTCCCCTCCCTCACACAGCAATGAAAAAGAGCATAAATCTAAGCTGTCCCAAAGAACAGACAAGGCTACATAAAGTAATAACAGATGGTTATCCAAGAACAGCAAACAGGAAAGAGGGTAAAAGAGCGGAACCCCAAACTGGAGAGGAGCAAGGCCAAACCAAATAGGTTTGTATTTTGCATACCTTGTAATCTTTCACAGACCATGATCTTGAATTTATAGTCCCTTCAACTGCCAGATGAATGGCCATAACCCAGGATACTGATCCAGAGAATGTGCAACAACAACTGAGAGCAGAATAATCACAGAAGCAGAGCTGTGGTAGCCATCATCGCAATGAATTTTCTGTATAACAAGGGAAACCATTGCCGCTAGATCAAATAGGTCATGTGTCTTTCCAGGTGTCACTCTCATTTTGTCTTCTGCAAGAGTATTTTTGCTGAAGCAAACAGAATAACAAATATACACACATGGAATGTGTTCACTCCCTACACATGTCCTCTAGTGTACCAAATTAAACCACTTTTTATATGTGTTCCTGAAAGCCCTAGGAAGGAAGGAAAGGAGCCATGTGGAGGAAGCTGGGCAGGCTTCACAGCAGGAAGGTGCAGCTGAGCTCCCGAATTAATTTTGCTTAAGCATGGGCACAAACTGGCAAAGGACAACACTGCTACCTCCATAAATAAAGCTAGGACTTGTTCCACTGCTTGACATGTGAAGTAAGCAGAGGCTTAAACAGCCACAGACCTGTGTGGTAACTGGGAAGTCAAAGTAATGCCATGCATGCATATGTGTGTTGTGTCGATCACCAAAAGCCACTGTAAATGTCAGGTGTCAAAGGTTTTCAAGAAATGGTAGGCAAGTCTGGGCTATATTTTTCTCAACACTTGGGCAGGTATCATCAGCAGAATAATGTAAGGCAGAAAGACATGAACCCCAACCACATCTTATACAACCACAAGCATGAGGTAGGCTCTAGCTGCACTGGATAAGAGTCTCAGATGAGACTCTGGGTGGTGTAACCAAGGTCATTTCTCATAATCTCATACCAAGTAGTGGACAATCAGCTTTCTCCAGCACTGAGCAGGGTTATTTTGCAATATATATCAGTTTCCATTAGAAAACTAATAGCTAAAGAGAACTCTGAGCAAAAAGTAAGTAAACTAGACCTCTTACTTTCACCAATGTGTAACTGTAGTGGGTTGACCCTGGCTGGATGCCAGTCATGCACCAAAGCTGCTCTATCACTCCCCTTCCCAGCTGGACGGGGGGGAGAAAAGAAGATGGAAAATTACTCATAGGTTGAGAAAAGGTAGTTTAGTCAAGCAAAAGTGAGTGTTTGTGTGCACACAAGCAAAACGGAAAAAAATAGGTTTATCCTCTACATCCCATCAGCAAGAAGTGTTCAGCCACTTCCTTAGAAGTAGGGCTTCAGCACACATAGTGATGCCCCCCTTCTCCTTTCCTTAGCTTTTACATCTGAGCTGACATCATATAGTATGGAATATTCCATTGGTTAATTTGGGTCAGCTGGCATAGTTGTGTCCCCTTTCAGGGGGAGGATCTAGCTATGTCCAGCTCCCAGGATCTTGCCCACTCCCAGCCTACCAGCTTGCCCATCCCTAGCCTACTCATGGGGGGAATGTTGAAGAGACAGTGCCAATGTTGTACCAGCATTGCTCAGCAGTAACCAAAACACTGGAATGATATCAACACCTTTCTAGCTACCAATGTAAACCACATGAGGGCTGCTGTGGGAAAATGAACCTGCTCCATCTCAACTATGTCGAGCACAAGGTCATTCCACCATTTTCTCTGTTGTTTCAATAGCTTAAAACTTATAATAGGCTTAGTACTAAAGCTATATTACTGCTGGTTTTACTGGTATCAGTAGTGATAAGAATTTACTTCCAAGCATCTGAGGGCTGAAATATTTCTCAGTATCCACTGTAAGTGATGACTAGCTAGAAAGCAAACTCCTTACCTTTCATTTATCCTACTTAAACCTTGTTTTGGATAGTACTGAAATCTTCTGTGGGCCCTCCTAGAAAACAAAAATCCTCAGTTTCTGTGCCATACAACTGAAAGCAGAATAATCTCAGTGAAGAGCAGAATCATTATCCCTCATCAATAAGATACCTATCAGTAAGCTAGGTAACAATGATGTAAGACACAATATAAAATAATAAACAGTTATGTTTTTTAGTTCTATTTTTGTAGTTTAAAGGCTATTGTCTCAATAGTTGTACACAACTCAGGCAGTGGTTTGTCATGTGAACTTTGGCACTGCTCAGATGTTTAAATTTTAATTCACCATAGAGAATAACAAGACAGAATTATATTAAGAAGTGTATTACAATGTCATCTTTCAGATAGGAAATTTTTATTCATTTCCATATTAATTCACTGGTAGTACAAGAATTTAGCCTTAAGTCCATTTTTACAGTACTCAGAGATGCTCTTACAGTACATATGCCTTAATCCAGCAGAGGATGGAAGTAAATGTTTAAACATGTGAAGAGTCTCACATGTATTGATGTTTTACTTGACTGGCACGAACAGGGTTTCCATATCAGAAAAAAAAGTGATATCAAACAATTCCTCTTCATTGCAGCGGTAAAAAAAATACTAATTAACACCAAAACTGCCTGGACTTATTCGCAACAATTCAATGGACACATATGCAAAGATCCTTTGGTTTATCAGCTATTATCTTCAAAATAACGTATAAAACACATCAGTAATGTGTAAAGACTTGCATGGAACTCAGCCAAACTATTCACCTTAAATCAGACGCACAGGCAAAACATTTTGGCATCTAAAGATTATGGCACAGCTCTGCTAATACCAACAATGGGAACTGTTCACCATTCTCCTATGCCTCTCTCATTGACAATGAGCTATGATTAGCTTTCTAAGGCATCAAATTTGTTTGGTGCTTTTAAATCCTTTTCTGAGTCATATTTCTCTTCTCTCAGCCTTTTATTACAGATGAGTTAGTTGCAAAAGCAACTAATATCCCAAACATCAATATCCCAAATAATATCCCTGTCTTGGGGTAACTTTATGATATATCCCATATCGTCTACTCTATGCTGGGAAAAAAAATGAATCTTGGGCCTTTCTGTGTCTTTAAAACTGAGCCCAAGAGCAGAGACGAAAAAAAAATAAAAATAGTCAGAGAAAACTTTTTCAAAGCAGTCCAGTGTTTCAAGGACATGGCTTTGCTCTGTTGTTCTTTGGCAGAGAGGGAGGTGGAAGGACTCTCAGCTTGGTTTTTCCAGGCAGCTCTCAGCTCAAATCTTTTTTCAGAGAGGATGAAGAGTGGAACTTCTGTGTTTTCCTGAGACTTTGGTTTCTCTTCTTCTCTTCTGGACTATTTTGGGACACCAGAACATCGAAACCTCACTGGTCTCGAAAGGAGACCCTTTCACCGGCCTGGCCTGGGGAGGCGGGGACCCCCACATTGGCCCAGTGGCAAGGGGAGAAGGAGATCATATCAACAAAAGGACTCTTAATCTTCCAGGTTCTCTCTTTCCACAGTGAGAGACTTCATTATTTATTGTTTAGCATTATTATTATTTTCTTTTGTGTTTGTTAAATAAATAGTTTTGTATTTTTTCTTTCACTTTCCTTCAAGAAAATATTTCTTTTCTTGAACCAGGCAGGGGAGGGGGAGCTGTGGCCTCCTTTTTATCAGAGAATACTTATCCCTCTGAACATATTTGTTCCAAACCAGGAAAATCCCAAAACATCAATCTGAGATGGCATAATGAGAGCAGCATTCATGGAGTGATTTTTGATTTTTTTTTTAATCAGCTACTGAAAATCAATATTTTTATGCTATTTCTGCCTTACTGTTTTATTTCATAAAGCCTGCAACTTCAGTTAAAGATTAAATGTTTTGAGTTATCATACCTTTAATTGTTCTGAACTGGTGAAGTGTTTTATATTTTTAGGTATATATGAATGTCCTTGCTTATGATGGATAGGAAAATTGGCTTACACAGAGACATCGTAGCTGCAGTAGAATGTCCCACTGAGTATTTAGCATGACTGCTCATGTGTGTGTTGTGTGCGGTAAGTGTGCTTTGCTTTCACCACCAATGTTCTCGTGGTTAGTCAGTCAGACAAGTGATGTAGCTGTTTGGAGCTGAACTTCTAATACTAGACCAAGATGGGTAGCACCTTTCATTCCCTTGCACTTCCATTTTATATGTTTGTTGTGAGTTTTTTTTGTTGAGAAGGGAAGTGTTGTTTTTTGTTTGGGGTTTTTTTGGTGTACTTTTTGCAAACCTCTGAAATGTTTCTTATGGAAAATTTTGTTAAACTTGTCTAGAGGTAGTGGGAGAAAATGTCCATTTATTTCATTGGTGGGCTTTAGATCAGACTATGTCTAGCAAATACTATAGGGAAATACCATACTTTCCTTCACATATTTACTGCTTTTTATAATATGTTGAGAGTACATTTTATAACACTTAGGGCTCTCTCTGGCTTGTACTTTTCTTCAAATGGTTGGCATAAAAAGGCAAAGTTTTACTTCTCCAAACCACGTAGTAATCTTGGTTATAGTCAGCATATATTCTTAGATCTCATTGAGATTTACTGGAGATTTCTTTTAAACACATCCATTCTGAAAAATATTTCTTTTTGGTTAATAAACACAAGACCCATTTCCTATAGATTCATGAGTTTGTTTTCACATATCTTCCTTTAAGTTGAGATGTACTGTGAATACTACAAATAAACACTGTCCTCATGTCCCTTATTGACCTGAGAAATTCCTGATTTCAAACAAAGATCAAGAAAATTAGTCTACAGGAAGAAGAGTGAGACAATTTCTAGAAAATGGATCTTTACTCCTGTGTCTCAGTTACAATATTCAGCTTGTTCATTTAGCTGAGGCTCGGAACAAAATTCACAAATAATGTATCTGTGTGGTCAAATATAGAGCACTTCTTTGCCTCTCTGTGAGTAATTTCCAAGCTGAAACCATTTGCACTTGTGCATAGCTACACCCATGCTAATAGTCCACCTAAGAGGCACTGCTACTACTTCTTTGCTCAAATACTTTAATTCCTAACTCAGGTACACATGTTCAGGGTAAGGGATGCTTCCCACTCCCCTAGCTCAAAAGACAGGCTAACCAAGCACATAAGTTGTTTGCATCTCTCTGTGCATTTGTGTTTTAAGGAAGAACCCCAAGTATGTTCTTTACAGTAACTCTTTACAGACATCTACTTCACTGGAGGTACTGAGGGACTCAGCCATAATGACCACTCCTTCTGTTCCTAATCTGAGAAGCTACGCGAAATTCCACTACAAAAGACTAAGAATATTTTTATAAAAATGTAGTCCACAGTGTCTTTGCTTAACAAGTCAGATCTTTTTAGAGGGCCATGGGTATCTTGGGGGAGTCTTGGAAGTGTATTTCATGATAATTCTGTTGCCACAAGGTGCTTGTAGAGTCTAACAGTGGTCAGCTTTTACCAGTTTCTCACAGATAGGTTGAGACCATCTCTTGGTGATGTATTCAGTGTGTTCCATGCGATACAGAAACAAAGTAAAGATCAAATCTGTTCATCTAATCTAGTGTCCTGATTCTACCTATGGCTAATATCAGGTTTCTAATGAAGCTCTAAATAATGCAGCACGTAAATATTTAAGACTAAGATATTGTTCATATTCCAGAGAAAAGAAAATCTATTATTTGTATGGAGAAAATGCAGAATTAGTTGCATGTAGGAATGTCTGGTGCCAGCATTAAACATTTAAGGATTTGTTTCTTTTTCAAAGCTTAACAGTTTACACACTTCCAGAACAATTTGTCTGCTAGCCAAGAGAGGAAGCAACAGCAGAAGCTATGTATAGTCACATATGGCCAGATCAGAGGAACCATCCACACTTAATAGTGGCTGAAGCTCTGGCCAAAAAATGTTCCTGATATCCAGAGAGAAATCTGTGGGCACCTGGGTAGTCTGCTTTGTGGCAAAGAAACCTCACACTGATTCTCAGGTCTTGCATTGTCAAAACTAGAAAAATCCCATCTAAATTAAAAGTGTTTTTATCCACCTCAACCTCTAAACCACAGGCACAGTGGTTTTTATTTGTTTTCAATTTTAGGAGAATATAGTTTATGGCAAAGCTGCCACAAAGAAGATCTGTGAGAGAATTGTGTGAGATAAGAACACAGAAGTTAAAACTATCAGAGAGGCCTTGAACTCTTTTGCTTGTCATTTCTCCTGTCTTTTATAGTACTCAATCTTGCCATTTTTACAAGACTATAATACAAGATGTCCTGGCATTCTAAAAAACTTCTCATTTGATACACAGTCATTCTGTAAATAAATCCGCAATGAAGTGCTTAAAGGTTTCTTTCTTACTTTTTAGCAACTAGGCATAAAATGTTGGGCTATAAAATTCTTACAAATTAGATTACTGGAAAGGAATAAAATGCATTCTTATCTACTGAACCAATGATGGGTCAAATGGCAGTTTGAGTTCTTGTGGTGAATATGACTGTGACCTTCGCATATCCCATTGACAGAAAACAATTTTATTTACATCTTTAACTCCACATAAAGGTGAAAGATGGTACCACTACAAAATGAAACACAATTTTTTTTGTCTCAAGGCATAACTGAGCTCTCTCAAGGTCACATATAGTCTAAAATGAAGCAAGACTTTCTTAATCCTGTTATCAGTACACTTTACCCAGACCTAGTGGTATTAACGATATATTTTCATTTACCAGCTGAAAAAAATCTCTTAATTTTAACATGGAGACATAGGAAATAATGAGGGGTTGTTTCTTTTGTCCCTTCGCTGTTTCTGCACAAACCAATCCCTAATTATATTTGAGCTGCTACAAGATATATGTTTCAGCTATACAGATTAAAAAGGTCTAACCATAAAGAGACGGCAGGGTGAAAAGGCCTTATTCAAAAAGAAATATATCACACCCTGATGGACCAACAACACTATAATGTCAATAATTCTAGAACAGTATATTTAGGAATAATTAAAACTATGTATAATTTGATACAATCTGCACATTTAAGCACTTAAAGAACAGCATTTTCCTTCTAAGCATACCAGGTATGCCTATCTGCCACTTCTAATGTAAAAAAAATTTTTAAAAATCAAAATCTATCCATTGCATTCCAGTATTCCCTCTGCACTTTATAAGTACCTCATGATGAAAATGTTATTACTAAAAGTCTGGTTTGTAAGCACTTTACAGCAGGCAATGTTATAAAGAAATTAGAAATAATAACAATAACTACATTCTTCTAACAATTCTGTTTAACACTTCAAGCTTCTCCAAAGTACAACATTAAAAAAAAAGCTCAACAGTTATTTATAGCATAAATTTTGGAAAGCATTTTGGAAAGTACTGTCATGCAGGGCATCTAGGAGGATACATATGTCTATAAATTATAGATGGTTTCTGTAGCAATGGCTTTGATTAAGGCTGCCTGAAACTTCTCACAGTAAGACCTTTTTTCAGTAGCTTATAAGTTTGCTCTGACTGCTTGGAGCAAAATTTTCCCTGCAAGGTATCTACCTGAATATTTGTTTAGCCTTCATGGAAAGTTTAGAACAAAATGGTTTAGCGAACAAGATTACAGGAAAATATACCTTGCTTTGTTAAAAAAAAAAAAAAAAAAAACAAGCAAGAAAGTTCTTCTTTGAGAAGTCCTAGTGCTGTGGTTTTGGAGAAAAAAACCCTTTGAAATGTGGTAGAGCATGGCCTTTTTGTCAGGTGTATAATTTTCACAATTCCTGGAATGCCTATTCAAAGCCAGTATAATTTGTTGGGTGTTCTTAATCTCACATTTTAACTATTTCCCAGAATCACCTCAGCTTCTGTAGCTAAAAATGATTAATATTCTTCACATGCTTTAGTGCTCAGAGCTGTTTTTCTGGAATAACCTCTACATGTTTCAGCTCTGCAAAACAGAGCTTGCTTTCTTCAGCCCATAGAGCTAGACACATAAAGCTAGAACATCCCTTCAATCCCTGCTCTGGATATCTCAGACCAATTAAAAAAATGCTGGAGCCAAGTTCTGCTATCCTTTTCCTGGCAGTTTCTGCAAGTGCACTGAGAATGATGAGGTGGCTAAACATAAAGAGAGCATGCAGTAGCTTGTTACAAATTTTTAGTCATGGATGATAAATACAGATCATTAAACAAAGGAAATTATAAGCTTAAAAATAGTGGATGGTGAGTGAAAGTAGTGGCCTGCAAACTGGTAACAGGTTTCAAGCACTCACAGCTAACCATTAGTATTGCTCTTCTGGAAAAATAAAAATAAAGCTTTTGGGATCTTGAGCACATAAACAGCTTTTTAGAAGTAATTAGTTAACTGTGCTATGACAGACTGACAGGGTCTTTTAAAATGTAAGACGAGAACTGGACTTGGATGTAGCTGTGAAGATAATGAAGGTTCAGCAAGTAGATTAAAACCAGGAAAGCATGGACTGCTTATGCTTAGTGCTAGCAACCTTGAAATATCCTCCAGGCTAGATCCAGAATGTGTTTATAAATACCACTATGAAGTACTTGCTCTCTTTGTCAAAGGGACCTGTAAAATTCATAACCTGGAATTAGCTACCCACATATTTCTGATGAAATAAGTTTCCTGAAAGCATAATTCTCAGAAGTTACCAAACTGTCTAAACGAAGCAACCAAAGAAAGAAAAAGAATTAACTTAAACACTTTCTGACATTTATGAAGCATAAACTGCTCCTAGAATCAGGTACCTTATTTTACTCTTGCTAATAAGTTCAATGGATACAATTGGCAAGGCAACACAATTTCAGCTTTCTGGTTCAGAAATTTCTTACACATCAGAATAAAGCTTTTTTCTGATACAGGGCTCTTAAAATTTGAAGTGGTTCCACTATGAATGAACTCAAGCATATAAAGCCAAAGAGCAAGAGAGAAAGACTTAATAGCACAAATGTCTCAGAACTTACCTACAATGAGATCCTGTTTCCTTAGTAAAGGAGTGCCTGACTGTATTAAACCAAGCAGAATAAAAGTAATACAGAAAATCAAGACAATTCCACAGATTATTCCATCAGGCAATGGTTAATGCAATTACCTCCGAATTGTGAGGTTTGGGTTCACATTTCCTGAAGAGAAGAAATCAAACCTCTTAAATCTCTAACAGAGGCTTCAGTCACTGAGCTGATGAGAAAAATATGAATGAGAGATGTAGAAAACGGAGCGCGGAAATGTCCTGTGACCCTATCAAATCTTTTGCAAGTCTAGGGTGTTACAGACCCAGATACAACTGCTTCCCAATGGTCAGCATTATCCATTTTTTTTCACTTTCATGTGTTTATGGGAGTCAAGAAAATGAAAAATAGAGAAATTATGGTATTTTAGGCTGAAGTGGTGGCATTTAAGTTAAAAAATAGCCAGGAGTCTAACTATCACAGCTGATACTACTTCTGTTGTAAGCGATAGCTGAATGTAAGGCTCAGTCATTTATTTGAGAGCAGAGCTTAGCTACATGTTGTTAGTTTCTTACAACTGACTAATGGGATGCTTGAAAGTGTGACGGCAGCTGACAGCTGAGCCGGGGATGATCATGCCTGACTTATATCAGCCATGAAAATGATACTGTCCAGTGAGGACAGGCACACTGAAAAATGTCCAGAGAGTATTCAGACTGTCATGAAATGAAATCATCGCCCTAAAGAAAGACAGAGCTTGAGCGCATGGTTGATGTGGAGTAACTAGGAAGTACTTGAATACGAAGTAGTTAAGCAATTCAAGCTAGAAGCTGTGATACAAGACAACATAGATTAAAAATAAAGAATATTGCATGTAAGACAAAATTTTTGCATGGTCATGTCGTTGAACATTTGCGATGTTTTTGTCCTGCGTTCAATGGCAGTAATACTGTATGAGAAGAAAAAATCCCTAGGTGAAGAGTTCAGCCTTTAAACAAGCCTATGACTGGAGTTTCAAGTTTGTGAGTAACATTGACTCAGACACTAATGAAGCAAGATGCAAACAATTCTTAAGTAGTCAAGAATGAAATAGAGATCCAGGCTCAGAGAAGACTCTTGTAGAAACAGACATCAAAGCTAAGCATTTGGCACAGGATTACTCTTTATTCAGATTCTGCTTTCTTTGAGATTTTGTTTTGATTTCTAAGAAAGAATTTGTGTTGGGATTGCCTTTTGATTACTGTACTTATTTCTGTGCAACTACAGTGACTCATTCATATTTTAGAACCAACAGTATTCCATTAAAGATTAACTTGTTTCTTCAGGCAGGAGAGGTAATAGCCTGTATTCACAGATTCACAGTTTCACAGAACAGCCAGATTGGAAGGGACCTCCCTACCCTTCCCAATGAGTTCTCTAGCAAAAGTAGAGATGACCATAAATAACATTGCTTAGGTACTAAGTAAGTCAAATCATGTGATTTTTAAAAATGATAGCTCCTGTATCATGTTTGCTTATCATGAAAATGAACAAGAGCATAGCCTCAAGTGTATTTTGTAACCATTGGAGATCACTTTTATGCTGATATTTCTGCTAAGAATGCTCTTCCTAAGCAATAATACATTTAACATCCGTAAGTAACTTGAAATTACTTTCATTGTCAAAGAGAAATATCTCAATCAAAAGAAAAGAAATAGTTGAGTCCATTTTCTGTCAAGCTATCTTTACGACAACTTCTGTTTCTCAAATACATACTCAGAAGCCATTGGAAACTAAGATAAATTCATCAATGTAATTTCAGTTGTCTAGATCTTCCATCCCTACAGGGTATATTTATTGGAATCTGACTATAGCTAGGCAGATCATTAATAGCAAAGAATTTACTTGATTAATTTACCCTATAATTCTGTTCATTAAGAAGCCTCTCCCATTTTGATTTCTGCTCTTTTTATCCATAAGCATTCAGTGAATGTTTTCTGCATATTTTAGTCTGGAGATGTCGTGACTTGAAATCTTCAGTTAGTATTGTCTTTGTTCCCCTAATTAACTTTTCCAATGTAAGTGTAGTATCATGAACACTTCTGACATGATTAGTGAACATCTAGTACTATATCTGAAGCACTGACTTACCAAGTGATGCACAAATCCATAGGGAAGCAGTCTTTCTCTAAACATTCATCAGACAAAACAAGTTTACACAAGGGTATGTTGAAAAAATAATATAAAAGGATGAGAATACAGGAGAAATGAAAGCTTCTGAGGAGCAAAAACTTTTATAGCTGGATCCTCATGTTACTATACCAACTCATTTCAAGCCACTCCCCTGTTTTTCTGTGATATGTTTTCCCAACACAGAATGATCCTTCATCCGTTACTCCAACCACCACATAATCAACTGCATCTAAATCAAGGCAAAAAGGGGAGCGTGGGTAATATGGCAACAAAGGGCCCATAGGAGTTGCAAGTAGTCTATGAAATGAGAATTACAGGATGTATGAGCAATGAGTTTGCTGTTTTTATAAA
>WEIV01025767.1:25101-37273 GCA_013390005.1 Calyptomena viridis
GTTTTTATAAATTTTATTAACATAATTCCACTGGAACTAGTCTTATCTAAACACGCTGAAGAGAGGATTATTCTTATAATTTCTATAGTCTTTGAGAGCCTAACAAAAAGTCAAGGTACAAAAAAATCAATCATGCAAGGTGAACCATACTCAAAGAGGGCTTATTGGCAAAGAGGAAATATTGGCTTAGACTCCATCTAACTTCTCCATTAATATGCAACACTGAAGTAAAAAAAACTCCCATAGAAGCCCCCTGGAAGCATCGTCTTCCCACAAATTTACTTTTCCTAATGAATATATAATCATATATGCCTCTCATTACCTGAAGTGTTTTACAGATCAGGAGGTTAAAAACTTTCCATAAGCAATAGAAATGTAGGTATAAATTTAGGGAAAGTAAAATACATGTGCAAAATAGAGTCAGGAAACTCCCCATCTAGCTGAATTTTAGCCTGAATCAACAGGCTAACAAGGTCACAACACCTGTTGAGCTAAAGCAAAGCATCCACCTGTGACAGCTGGCAGCATAGGTTCATTTTTGTGCCAGACATAGGTGACTAACACTGTGCCGATTGGATAAAGCAAAACACAAAAGTTTAAGGACAAACCATGCCATCATAACTATAGGTGAAGGACTACGGTAGCCATGGAGTCATTCTGCCAGAGAACAAAAGGACTCAGTTCTACAGGAAGGATCTCATGGCAGACCAAAGAGAGGATGACATTCTTCTGGGTATATTTTCTAAAGCATAGGACAATGAAAGAAACAGTGCTAGAAACAAAAGCATATAGAACCTGCTCAGCTCTTTTTGATTTTATAGAAGACTATGTTGCTCAGACCAAAGGCTATGAATACCACACAGCCATACATATATACTCTTTCACTTTTATTAGAAATGCTTACTACTTCTTTTCTGTGCTAGCTGTGAATAGTCAATTCACACAAAGTAAATCAAGGTAAAATGTAATGAAATATCATTCCCAACCACTTTACAAAAATGAAAATATTTATCAAGCTAAAGACCTCATTTTACAACCAGAGAAATCAATGGCAAAGTTCTCATGATCCTGAATGGTCTTGAATCAACATACAGGTTTCTCATGGGAAGAATAAATAAGGACACATTTTTTGCCTTACATAGTCATTATTCCCATACATTTTTCTTCTGGAGAAAAAAAAAAAAAAACATATTTGCAGTCATCTGCAAAAAATGTACATCAATGGCGCAGTTAAACTTCAAATTTACAGCATAAATATGATATTGCATATAGGCCACACATGGCTTTCTGAAATATACCACCATTTGCATCTCTTTGTAATTCTAGAAATGCTGTCTGAATGCTTAAAAAACATATTTACAGGGGAAAAAAAAAAGACACATGAATTACCTAACTTGAAATCACCTAATTTGAAAATCCTAACTTTAGTTTAATTTCAAAGATAATATTTTGCAATATTTCTTCAGAAACTGGATCAGTAGTCAGAATGAGTCACAAATCATGACTCCAAAAATTCAGAATTAATCACAAAATAATTATTATAAAATAATTGTTGGATTTTTAATTATTCAGTTAATTACTATCCAATAATATTGGATTTATAATAATAATTGTTTACTGTAAGGGATAGCAAACAGTGTAATGGTTGGTTATAGACATGATACTGTAATAGACCCTAAGTAGCCTAGAGACAAATTCAGTATGTTCTTGGCAAAAAAGATTACATTGCAACATTTTGAAAGACATAGGTGTGTTATCTTTTTTGTCATTGAAGAAGTAAATTTTATATCCTAAAATAAAAAATGCAAAAAACTGTACTGCATTCACTTTCGCCTAGCTCAGTAAAGCACTGAAACCTATGTGAGTGAGTCTCCTGATTTTAGTTAAGCTTGTGTTTTTCTTCTAAAAAGTAGTCACAAACCATTGGCCTCTAATCTGAAGTGTCTGCTAAAACTCCACAAATTCAGAATATTTTATAAATTGTGGAGAACAAAAGCAGCAGTGGCATTTCTTCTAATGTACTTAGTCATATGTTTCTGTACTCATTTGAATTGCATTACACTGAACCATATCACTACAATCTGCTAATCCACACAATAACTTTTCCAAGACTCGCACTCTGCTTTAGCTATTAAATATTCTGTGCATTTAAGATGCAAACACAGACTACATTCTGATACGTTTATAATTATAAGGGATAGTACCTTAGTGCAACAACTAGTGCTAGCAGAGGCAGCAGAGCTCTCACAGAGGAAGCAGATACACAGCAAGTGGTATCCACTGTTCGTGTCAGCAGACAGAAGCTGAAGACATAGAAGATGATTCCCACAGACCACAATCTTATCAAGGATCAGACAATGTCATTCCTTACTCACTCCAAGTGATCACTCACAGAAGTGATTCCACCGAAGTTATGAATATCCTTTGTGCAAACAACTACTCAAAATCCCAAGATTTTAACTCAGATATTAGAAATAGTATTGCTGAAGGGTCCTACTCTCTTCCCTCTGATTGCAACACATACTACACTACCACCTACTAGAAGCAAGTCAGTTAAGCAAATGTGATGGTTTGTGGAAGCAGGGAGAAGAAACAAGTAGGAATACAAAATGTGGACCTTGTTAAGGTAACACTCATTGCAGATGAAGGCACCAGGATGGAGACTATCTTTTTTTAATGGTGGAGGTTTTCATGTACTATTTATTATGCACCTCTTTTATTTCACGGCTCTGTAGTGATCATGTTATTTTTCTCTCTTTAAAGATCTATTCACTCAGCAACTGTCCTCCACAAAAGTACAGTATTGTTGCTATGTTTTACCTATCAATATTGCTTACAAAATCTTCTCAAGGTGCAAAGTATTCCCTACATAAACATTAAGAAAAATCTCTGTATATCATACAGAGTACTTGCAGTAAGTGACAGCAAAAATTACTCTAAATTAGAGTCAAATTACAGACTAGCATTCTGATTTTAAACACATGAATATTTTACAATACTGCTATTGAGAGTGCAACAAGCACGAGGACACAGTTTTAATATTATTCTTATTTTAAATCCATACCTTCTTTTGCAAGACCCCAAATGCTGTGGATGAGATTGTAAATATAAAAAGCAGTCCATTAATTTTATATAAGCAGTTTTATACACCTGAAGGTCTATGACAACATTTCTTGACCAAATAGCCCAGCAGAAAAATTGTTTTTCCAAAGTTCAATCAAGAATAGCTTATAAAAATGACTGTGCAGATAAATATTATGGTACAGGTGGTCTGAACTACTCATAACGGAAATTCCATCAGCTAAAATTTTTAAGAGCTGCCAATTACACTTTCAATTTGAAGTGGCATCTGAATAGTGACAAGCAATTCTCAGTGATGGAAATGGTCTACTTAATCTTCAACAGAAAGAGAATCTTTCCTCCTCACACAAGTAAAAAAACCATTGACTTACACAGGAATCCTATCTTGCATTACACTGCAGGATCAGGCCATAGGATCTGCCACAGAAGAGTCTTTTTTTTTTTTTTTTCAATAGTGCTCTCAATACATGGCTAGAGTGCTTCTTCTTTTTAATTTTTACTTTTACCCAGTAGCTCATATGCTGCTCTAAAACAAGTGCAGGAAATATTGTGCCACCTGAGAGTTAAATCACACACACAAGGCTGACATGGGGTGGGGAAAGAGGGGAAGAGAATCATTAAACATACTAGTCACTGATCATTTGTAATGCTACTTCTGTTATTTGTATGCAATATCAGCTAGAAGCACTATACTCATAGGGACAGATCCAAACTACTAGAACTGTTAGAACTCACCACTGAGTTCAGGAATTTTCAGGTCAAACATGTTATAACAAGAAAGGCAAGTAGCATCTGTTGTTTTTCAATTCAAGGTACTCTGTAAGTTAGATTTAAGTGATGTGCTACTTTTCTTTCTAAATAAATAATATAATTTTAATGTATCATTTAGATCACTTCTTTCCTTGTATCATTTTGGCTGTCAGCTCTGCTTGTAAAAGAAGACTACTGTACAGCTATCATCAAATTTTAAGGAAATATACAGAGAAATAATGTAGGTATGTTTTAATTATCAGATTTTCAAAAGTTCAGCAAAAAAAAAGAACTCTCACAAGTGCGCACGGTAAGAAAAAAATTAGTTATACACAGAAAGAAACAAACAGGCACTTTGATCTTCAGTTTTTTGTGAGTCTGGATTAAAAAATGAAATTTGAGCAAAATGGGGTGCTAGTATCATAATCATTCGTTAGGCCTAATTTCTCCCCCTTCAACAACCTGCAGATGTGGAAAGAGCAGATAATCTTTTCATGCACTGGTGAACCTGTCATCAAAGTGATCAAGCAGATTAACAGGAGAAGTGATACTCCAGAGAGGCACTGGCAAAACCAACTCATGAACAGACAGGACAGAGACTAACTAGTGGACAAATCTTTTTTCAGCAGATGCAGGGGGCAAGGAAGGAAATATTACTAAACCTTTCCTTGGAGAGGAAAAGACAGGACACCTGGAGAGATGATACAGTGTGCAAGGCAGATGAACAACCCTGAGACATTTGTCACTAGATGGATGGTGAGACACTGACATTAATGAGAGTGGCATTTGGAAGATAAAAGCAATATCTCTGCAGCAGACAATACAGTTTCGAGACACCACACATGGGGACATGGTGTAATCAAAAGGGACTAGAGAGTGTTCACAGCTAGCAAAAGCATCACAATCACTGCTGATATTCATGGGAGTATATGGATTAGGAATAAATGGCTTATGGTTTTGTCTAGAGGGTTGGTGGGGATTGTGGGTTGTTTTCCCTCACAGCCCAGTAAATTCCCATCACATTCCTTTATTGAAGGACTCTCCATCAGTCATTCACTTACACCTGCCTTGCCAAAAGTCAGTGTTTCATTGACAAGTGCTTTTCAGGCAGCAGAGCTCTAGAAGACATCTCTGCCGATCGTGAGTGGGAATTTACAAGGGTGAAGGCACTTGCCTGAAATTATCTTCTTGTGAAAGTGAGGAGAGAGCTAGGAGATACCCTGACCATTCTCTGCCAGGACACAAACAAATGAAGGAAGCAAGATCTGGCTGTTCCTCACAGATGTCTCAGAGTACCACTGCCCCAAAAATGACATCAGCTGTGTCTGAGAGCCACTCCTGCCATTACTCGTGGGATAGAAAGTGTCATTATTAATTAATCACTCCCTGTTCTCTTGTCTCAGTGTCAGCCATGTCTCACAGCTCATTTTTTACTCCAATGCTCTCTCTAAAAGCAGACGATGATGAGGTCCTTAGATAGAATGAGACAAACCTGAGCATCCCAGAACAACCTTCCTGATCCCCAGATTCATCCTGCCACTCCACACTCATGTATTGCCTTTCTGATCAGTTTTTCCGCAGAAAATAAAGCAACTGCTACAACCATTGACAGAAAGCAAGTCAACAGCAAGATCGATCTGCTGGTCCACCCGTCTACTTCTTCCTCCAGGAAAACTGACGTAGGCCGTCAAAGCCCAAGTACAGAGTGTGTTGCGGGTGAGGTCTAAGCAGCAGCGGCGCTAAACACTAGCCCGGGACAGGGCGTCTATGAACCCGTAGTTTCCAGCGGCCGGCGTGGTCCCCGGGGCGGTGCGGGGCCGGGCGCTGTCCGCGGTGCTGCCTCCGCCTGGGGCGTTCTCCAGGGTGCTGCACGGTGCTGCCGGGGCGGCCGAAGGGTCAGCGCCAGTCCCGGCCCGGGGAGGAGAGGGGCATCCCAAAGTCAGCCCTCTCCCAGTCCGACTGACAGAGCTTGTCCGCTCTCCCCGCAGTGCTTGCACTAGCCGTCCGCTGCTCGAAACACTCAGCGTCTCCGACAGAGGGGGCAAAACCACACTTAAAATAAATAAATAAATAAGCAAAAATCACGTGGACTAATCGTGCACTGGAGAAAGTTTTAAACACAGATCCAGCGACGGACAGAAAAATAGGAAGCCAAACTAACCCGATATGTGATAAGGACAAGCTCTTTCTGCTTTCTCGTTAATGCTGCATGCAGGGCGTGCAGCCCCACATGTGAAGGTATCCATGTCACCATCCTGTGGCAAAGTACCGAGAACCTCCTGGTTGTCCTTCAGTACTGCCTCTCTCTGCTTCAATTTAAAAATTGAAAGAGAATGGGAAAATGATAGAAGAAAGCTGATTGATTCAATCACGAACAAGCCCAGCAAGATGGATTATGGGAAAAGGAGCAGTATTCCTAAGCAGCGGTCGGTGTCACAGTAGTTAAAATAGAACAGAAAAGCCTCTCACAAAGTCAATTCTTATGTAGATGAGGCGACATAAGAGCTTTTCTCTCTCTTCGAGGGCTTAGTGAATTTCTAATTTGCCCAGAGAAGCCCTAGAGGAATGAGGAAGAAAGGGCGGGAATACTGGGATTGCTATTCGTAACAAATATTACCATGATCTGGATTGTCGCCTAGAAATACACTGAAAATTATGGGATCCAATGTCATTGTCTCTGCCGAATTATTTCTCTTGACCTTCGGCTTTGTCCATCCAGGCTGAAAAACCTCCTGCAATGAACGTCGCCCCCACTGTCTGCCAGACACACAGCTGTGGTCTCTCTAGGTCATGGAAAGAGAAAGAGGATGAAAGACCATTTCCCCTCCAAGAGAAGGGCGCTTGCAGAAGTTTAAACAACAGCCAGAAAAACGTAGGGTTAAACAATAAACTGGGAAATGTGCTGTCCTGTTGAACAGAGAGCAGTTTGCACAGCATTGAGAACCCGCCAATATATATCATATCAATAAAAAGGAGCTCTTCGAAAGCTTGCATAGTAATTGAGATTGGAGATCTTTTTTGATATGGGTTGGCATTTCCTCATATCAATCTGACAGAGCCAACTCAGGAAATTGCTGGTAATATTCATCTGGGGAGCACTTTCATTAAACGTAATTCATTCGACTTTCACAATAAATTGAGTGACATCCTTACAGCAGAACCTTTTTATCCTTGATGAAGTGCTTGCCAGCCTTTGGTTTTCCACTTTATTGTCACATTCCTTAAAGCAGAATCGTCAACATGTCAATCTGCTGCATGAAAAAAATGCTAAATCTGTATTTACAAAGCACCCAGGAGGTGGTTTAATGCTGACTTACAAGAAGAGAGAGCTGGGTGTTAAACTATCTGATAAATCACAGCAAAACTTCACCCAAACCCAATCGGAAGAACAGAAGCCAATACCAGGGAGGGAAGGATGGCTCACACATTCGTTTTCTCCAAGTACTGGCTATTCCAAGCAATTGGTTTCTTAACCTGCTTCACCGCACTTTCAAAGAGGATTGAGAAATTGGCTTTTTGTTAATTAAAATGGCTGTTTAGAGATGCAGGGAAATATTAAAGAGGTTAAAATGGATACCTCTAGGTATCATACCGACCTGGAAGATATTGCTAGTCGAAGAGAGGCAGCGATTATATTCAGGTGTCTCCTTAAAGATTGAAATCTGTTCCAGACCGCTTTCTCCAGCTATTTAATAAATAGAAATAGTATGTACTAAGCACCAGGAACAGGAAATTTCAGTGCGGGGAAACTCCTTCTTAAACTANGCTCTCAATACATGGCTAGAGTGCTTCTTCTTTTTAATTTTTACTTTTACCCAGTAGCTCATATGCTGCTCTAAAACAAGTGCAGGAAATATTGTGCCACCTGAGAGTTAAATCACACACACAAGGCTGACATGGGGTGGGGAAAGAGGGGAAGAGAATCATTAAACATACTAGTCACTGATCATTTGTAATGCTACTTCTGTTATTTGTATGCAATATCAGCTAGAAGCACTATACTCATAGGGACAGATCCAAACTACTAGAACTGTTAGAACTCACCACTGAGTTCAGGAATTTTCAGGTCAAACATGTTATAACAAGAAAGGCAAGTAGCATCTGTTGTTTTTCAATTCAAGGTACTCTGTAAGTTAGATTTAAGTGATGTGCTACTTTTCTTTCTAAATAAATAATATAATTTTAATGTATCATTTAGATCACTTCTTTCCTTGTATCATTTTGGCTGTCAGCTCTGCTTGTAAAAGAAGACTGCTGTACAGCTATCATCAAATTTTAAGGAAATATACAGAGAAATAATGTAGGTATGTTTTAATTATCAGATTTTCAAAAGTTCAGCAAAAAAAAAGAACTCTCACAAGTGCGCACGGTAAGAAAAAAATTAGTTATACACAGAAAGAAACAAACAGGCACTTTGATCTTCAGTTTTTTGTGAGTCTGGATTAAAAAATGAAATTTGAGCAAAATGGGGTGCTAGTATCATAATCATTCATTAGGCCTAATTTCTCCCCCTTCAACAACCTGCAGATGTGGAAAGAGCAGATAATCTTTTCATGCACTGGTGAACCTGTCATCAAAGTGATCAAGCAGATTAACAGGAGAAGTGATACTCCAGAGAGGCACTGGCAAAACTAACTCATGAACAGACAGGACAGAGACTAACTAGTGGACAAATCTTTTTTCAGCAGATGCAGGGGGCAAGGAAGGAAATATTACTAAACCTTTCCTTGGAGAGGAAAAGACAGGACACCTGGAGAGATGATACAGTGTGCAAGGCAGATGAACAACCCTGAGACATTTGTCACTAGATGGATGGTGAGACACTGACATTAATGAGAGTGGCATTTGGAAGATAAAAGCAATATCTCTGCAGCAGACAATACAGTTTCGAGACACCACACATGGGGACATGGTGTAATCAAAAGGGACTAGAGAGTGTTCGCATCTAGCAAAAGCATCACAATCACTGCTGATATTCATGGGAGTATATGGATTAGGAATAAATGGCTTATGGTTTTGTCTAGAGGGTTGGTGGGGATTGTGGGTTGTTTTCCCTCACAGCCCAGTAAATTCCCATCACATTCCTTTATTGAAGGACTCTCCATCAGTCATTCACTTACACCTGCCTTGCCAAAAGTCAGTGTTTCATTGACAAGTGCTTTTCAGGCAGCAGAGCTCTAGAAGACATCTCTGCCGATCGTGAGTGGGAATTTACAAGGGTGAAGGCACTTGCCTGAAATTATCTCCTTGTGAAAGTGAGGAGAGAGCTAGGAGATACCCTGACCATTCTCTGCCAGGACACAAACAAATGAAGGAAGCAAGATCTGGCTGTTCCTCACAGATGTCTCAGAGTACCACTGCCCCAAAAATGACATCAGCTGTGTCTGAGAGCCACTCCTGCCATTACTCGTGGGATAGAAAGTGTCATTATTAATTAATCACTCCCTGTTCTCTTGTCTCAGTGTCAGCCATGTCTCACAGCTCATTTTTTACTCCAATGCTCTCTCTAAAAGCAGACGATGATGAGGTCCTTAGATAGAATGAGACAAACCTGAGCATCCCAGAACAACCTTCCTGATCCCCAGATTCATCCTGCCACTCCACACTCATGTATTGCCTTTCTGATCAGTTTTTCCGCAGAAAATAAAGCAACTGCTACAACCATTGACAGAAAGCAAGTCAACAGCAAGATCGATCTGCTGGTCCACCCGTCTACTTCTTCCTCCAGGAAAACTGACGTAGGCCGTCAAAGCCCAAGTACAGAGTGTGTTGCGGGTGAGGTCTAAGCAGCAGCGGCGCTAAACACTAGCCCGGGACAGGGCGTCTATGAACCCGTAGTTTCCAGCGGCCGGCGTGGTCCCCGGGGCGGTGCGGGGCCGGGCGCTGTCCGCGGTGCTGCCTCCGCCTGGGGCGTTCTCCAGGGTGCTGCACGGTGCTGCCGGGGCGGCCGAAGGGTCAGCGCCAGTCCCGGCCCAGGGAGGAGAGGGGCATCCCAAAGTCAGCCCTCTCCCAGTCCGACTGACAGAGCTTGTCCGCTCTCCCCGCAGCGCTTGCACTAGCCGTCCGCTGCTCGAAACACTCAGCGTCTCCGACAGAGGGGGCAAAACCACACTTAAAATAAATAAATAAATAAGCAAAAATCACGTGGACTAATCGTGCACTGGAGAAAGTTTTAAACACAGATCCAGCGACGGACAGAAAAATAGGAAGCCAAACTAACCCGATATGTGATAAGGACAAGCTCTTTCTGCTTTCTCGTTAATGCTGCATGCAGGGCATGCAGCCCCACATGTGAAGGTATCCATGTCACCATCCTGTGGCAAAGTACCGAGAACCTCCTGGTTGTCCTTCAGTACTGCCTCTCTCTGCTTCGATTTAAAAATTGAAAGAGAATGGGAAAATGATAGAAGAAAGCTGATTGATTCAATCACGAACAAGCCCAGCAAGATGGATTATGGGAAAAGGAGCAGTATTCCTAAGCAGCGGTCGGTGTCACAGTAGTTAAAATAGAACAGAAAAGCCTCTCACAAAGTCAATTCTTATGTAGATGAGGCGACATAAGAGCTTTTCTCTCTCTTCGAGGGCTTAGTGAATTTCTAATTTGCCCAGAGAAGCCCTAGAGGAATGAGGAAGAAAGGGCGGGAATACTGGGATTGCTATTCGTAACAAATATTACCATGATCTGGATTGTCGCCTAGAAATACACTGAAAATTATGGGATCCAATGTCATTGTCTCTGCCGAATTATTTCTCTTGACCTTCGGCTTTGTCCATCCAGGCTGAAAAACCTCCTGCAATGAACGTCGCCCCCACTGTCTGCCAGACACACAGCTGTGGTCTCTCTAGGTCATGGAAAGAGAAAGAGGATGAAAGACCATTTCCCCTCCAAGAGAAGGGCGCTTGCAGAAGTTTAAACAACAGCCAGAAAAACGTAGGGTTAAACAATAAACTGGGAAATGTGCTGTCCTGTTGAACAGAGAGCAGTTTGCACAGCATTGAGAACCCGCCAATATATATCATATCAATAAAAAGGAGCTCTTCGAAAGCTTGCATAGTAATTGAGATTGGAGATCTTTTTTGATATGGGTTGGCATTTCCTCATATCAATCTGACAGAGCCAACTCAGGAAATTGCTGGTAATATTCATCTGGGGAGCACTTTCATTAAACGTAATTCATTCGACTTTCACAATAAATTGAGTGACATCCTTACAGCAGAACCTTTTTATCCTTGATGAAGTGCTTGCCAGCCTTTGGTTTTCCACTTTATTGTCACATTCCTTAAAGCAGAATCGTCAACATGTCAATCTGCTGCATGAAAAAAATGCTAAATCTGTATTTACAAAGCACCCAGGAGGTGGTTTAATGCTGACTTACAAGAAGAGAGAGCTGGGTGTTAAACTATCTGATAAATCACAGCAAAACTTCACCCAAACCCAATCGGAAGAACAGAAGCCAATACCAGGGAGGGAAGGATGGCTCACACATTCGTTTTCTCCAAGTACTGGCTATTCCAAGCAATTGGTTTCTTAACCTGCTTCACCGCACTTTCAAAGAGGATTGAGAAATTGGCTTTTTGTTAATTAAAATGGCTGTTTAGAGATGCAGGGAAATATTAAAGAGGTTAAAATGGATACCTCTAGGTATCATACCGACCTGGAAGATATTGCTAGTCGAAGAGAGGCAGCGATTATATTCAGGTGTCTCCTTAAAGATTGAAATCTGTTCCAGACCGCTTTCTCCAGCTATTTAATAAATAGAAATAGTATGTACTAAGCACCAGGAACAGGAAATTTCAGTGCGGGGAAACTCCTTCTTAAACTAGCACAGGTCCTTGGTAGTTAGGAAGTAAGGAAGCCCGGAAAAGAATTCACCATCATGCACTTTTTAAAAATTAATTAATTAATTAATTTTAAAAATAAAACAAGAGCGCATATAAATTTGTTTCGCCTACACGAGATGGAGGTCTGGTTGTTGTTCCTGTGCCTTACCTTCCGAAAACCTAATTTCCCCCCCCCCCCCCCACCACCGCGACAGCGTCTCTCAAACTCCCTTAGAAAGAGAGAGCAGGATCATCTCAAGGCTACGTAAACTCCCCCGCACAAAAAGCCACTTCTCTCCTTCGCCAAGTGCTCTCCCCCGCCTTCCCCGCCTTCGACGTCAAATTGAAAATTGCAAGAAATCGTTTATTTGGGGGGAAAAAGCAATACGCGAATGCATTTGGCACCAAATGCCTCTGAGAAAACACTGTGGGTGGTGATTACGATAGGACAATGCCTTCTCTCTCTTTTGTTTTCTCTTTTCTTTTATCTTCGCCTCCTGTAGAGGTGTGGTTTGTTTGG
>WEIV01025767.1:44100-89740 GCA_013390005.1 Calyptomena viridis
GCGGAGCCGGAGCCGGAGCCGGGCCGCCGCTGTCGCCTCCCCCACCACGGTCGCCAGAGTGCTTCTCTCGGCAGCACTCATGAAAAAAGGCCTTTTCCCTCCCCCGTCGCCACGAGGACGAGCTGCCGCCAAGCGTTTGCCTGCTTAACGCACCGCAGGCGAGAGAGGATGCGGACTGCAAAGGAGCAGTCTGCCTGGTTTTTGTTCCTTGCGATCGTAGAGGGAATACAGTGTGTGTGCGAAAGGAGATAACGCCGCTGTTTACTCGTGTTCCCCCGGTAATCTTAAAAGATTACCAAAGTCAATGACACTTCACTCGGAAAACACTAGCTGTGCTCACCGCCGAGTGCCCTCCCGCCTGTGCCGCGCCTCCCGTAGGGGTACACCGCGGAGATTCCCTTCCGGAGGGGTTCCCACCCTCAGGAGGGAGCACAAGGCAAGAAGTCGCCTCCTTCCCACAGCCTGGCCGGCGCCTCTGCGGCGGAGCTCTGGTGCCCATGCAGATGCCGAGGGACCCGGCCCGGGAGGTGGCACCGAGGGAGGCGGCCCGGGAGCCCCGACCCTAGTTTGGCCCGACGGCGCTCTTCTTCCTCTCTAGAAGTTACGGGTCTGCCCCCACAACACCCCCGTGCTCCGCCGAGATTTCCCGGCCGAGCCTCGCGCCTCTCCGCCCCGGCCGCGGCCCGACCCCGGGACGACGGGGCCGGGCTTGCTGAGGGGCTCAAGTAGTTGCCATGAGTTTGTTCGTTCTCCGCCAGCCTGATGCCCTCCTTCCCGTCGAGCTCCCTGCTCCCCGGCCCGTGTGAGGGGCCGGGGACACTCACCAGGTAGAGGGTGGGCTGCAGCAGAAGGACCGCGTACCAGTACACAGCCTGCATCCTCGCCGCTCAAACTTCCACCGCGCTGCCTTCTCTGCCTCTTTGTTCCTTCCAGAACATAGATCCACCTGACATCCACTTTACAGAACAAGCAGAGCTCTCACCAGCCTAGATAAAAATGAAATTATAGACCCCATGACCACAAGACAAGGTTAGGCTTGAGACAAGGGGCGAAGAGAGGTGTGTAGGGAAGGGGAGGTGGGGGGGCGGGAGAGAAGGAGGAGATGGGGTGTGTGAATGGGGGTGGCGGAAACAAAAAACGATTAAAATCGAGTTAATCCAGCATCAGAGCAAAGTGATCGCATGGTCCGAGGTGGCGGCAGATCGACTCTAGGCAGCACTCCCGGGGCTCAGTCATTTTACTGGGTAGGAGACCCCCATGGTGTGGACTGGGATGGCCCAGGGGTGCCACCGCCAGCCCTGCCTGTCTGCCTGCGAGCCCCCGGTGGGGAGCGGGCGGCAGCCGCCCGCCAGTTGGCCGCGGAGCCCGGGCAGTGCGCTGGAGAGCGGAGTGGTGCCGGAGCAGGGAAAAGGGGACAGCAGACGTTGGGATCGGGGCTCCAGATACTTCTGGACGCTTAAAGCAGAGGGAGAGAGCTTTACCTTNCGCGGATACGTACGGCGTGGGGGATCCGACGGCAGCCAGGGCTCCGCGGGGCGCTCCATGGGCGAGCCTAGAGGGGCTGAGTGCCGCGGCATAGCCCACCGCCCCTGCGCATCTCCTCGCCTCGCTCCGTGCCGAGGTGTCCCGCGGCCGCTGTGCATCCAACGCAGGCACTGTCAGGGCGGCTGGCAAGCTCTCCCCCCCTCTCCTCCCCTTCTCCGCACACGGCCGCGCTCCGGCTCCGCCGAGCAGGACACTTACGGGAGGAGGGAGCTGCCCGGGCTGCCCGCTCGCCTTCGGTGAGGAGGGAGGGCAGGAGCGGCGGCACCGGCGCTCCGGGGCGTCCAGGGCGATTTGTCTCTATTAAAAATGACTTATTGGCGAGGGAACGGCGAGCGCCTGCTATTTAACTTCAGATAAAATCTATCTGCAAAGACCTTGGCCGATCATCTTAAAATAAAGCGCTGGAGCCGAGCACTGTCCGAGCCTCACTGCTTAGGGAGAGAGAGCGAGCAGTGGAGGGGGGAGGAAGGGGGGCTTGCTTGGCGAGGGGGAAGGGAGGAGGGAGGAAGGGGAGTTTAGCGGCGTCCCATCCTCTCCGCTGAAAGGGGTGATGAATTAGAGCCCTCCCCGGGCTGCGCGAGCTGCCTTGCGCTGCCCGCCCTGCCCGCTTTGCTGCCTGCCTTGTGTCCTGCCCTGTCGGTGCTGCCTGCCCTGTTCGCCCTGCTGCCTGCCCTGTCCGTGACTGCCCTATTAGCCCCGCTGCCTGACTGCCGGTGTGCGGGCGCTGCCCTCCCTGCCCGCGCTGCTGCCTGGGGACAGCCTCTTTCCGTCTCCGCCTGCTCGCAGAAGCCGGCTGTCTGCCTGGAAGGAGCATGAAAGAGCACCTTCTTCCTCTTTCTTCCCTTTCGTTTTAGTTTTTCCACCTCCTTCAGGGGTGTCCCGTGCACCGACAGTGCTGCTTCGCTTGCTAAGGCAGCGGGCGCCCGCCAGCCAGGCACGGAGGTGGCGGGATCTCAGAGCAAAGCTGGGTGACGGCTGCGGGAGCCAAGCTCCGGGAGGAAAGAGTTGTTTCTCCCTCGCAAGCAGGTACCTGTCGCTGGTAGCCCCTCGGAGTGAAGGTGGAAAGCTCATCCCTGCTCAGTGCTGTGGCTTATCCTGACAGCTGTTATTCAAAGGGAAAGGTCTCATCGACCTTGTTTTCCTTCTTTACGAAGAGTCCTATGGGCTTTTTCATGCACTCCTCCATCTCCCGAATGGTATCATTACCAGTGTGACATTGGGACAGGGTGAAGGGGAGGATACAAGCAGCACAGGGTAGTCATACCAGAGGTCCAGACTAGATAGTAAAAGTCAGATTCATAACCTCCCAAAGGGAACCAAAAAGCAAGAGAGGGAAATGAGAAAGAAAAGGGAGACTTCAGTTCTACCAAATTCTTGCTTCCCTCAGGACACGTAATGGTAATTAATATCTGCAATCTGAGGCTTCAGTATCAAGCTGTAAAATACTGTTTTAATTTGGGGGTCTGAGTTTAAAACACTGTAATGAAATGGGATCAAGAAAAGAACAGGGAAGGTAATGAGTACTCCTTCAAAAAAGAGCTACACCAGAGCTTTCCCCCACAGCCCTTTCTGCTCCAAACACCTGGAAGACAGACACCTCCATATGTTTCCAGCACCATCGCTCTGTTAGACATGCAGAATGCTCATGTTACAGCTTTGGACAGAAGTGTGCAGCCTGCAAGGAATCATACTGTCATCCTGCCCCTCCAGACAGCCTCTGCATTACAGTGCAGGCTAAAGCTGCCTAGGAACTTCTTGTTTCAAAAGGATAACAAATAAAAAATTGCAGCTGACTTCTCCCTTGCAACTCCTTCCTTCCTATCTCTTCCACTCTTCTCCATGAGTGTGGGACTTGAACCACAATTACTAATCAGTGTAGAGACATATGAGAGAGAGCAAAAGGAAGAGAGACGGGTAGATAGACATCACTCTCTTTGCATAGAACAACCTTGCCATAAGCTGCGTGGAGCATACTACTGATCATTGCAATAAGCTGCTGTTTAGACCCAGTACAGTTACTCTTACCTCAGATATGAAAGTACCAGGGTAATATGGAGCAGAAAAAGCAAATGCAAAGTCTGCTAGGTTTCAGTGGGTCATGTTCCTGGAGAAGACATAAATTCTTCAGGAAGGAGAAATTCAACTCTACTGTATGTATAAGTTGATTCAGTTTCTCCAAGTTCTGATCACTGTCTTCATTGGAGTGACAAGTAGTTCTTGGAGAATAATTATTCCTTCAGCTGGTCAAATAGAAGAAGGCCCTCCCAGTCTTTCTCATCCAGATCCTCATACTTCCTCCAGCAGAGCATTGTGGAGGAGCTCCTGGCTCCATTGGAATCACAAGCATGGCTCTTTAGTTCAGCCCACTGAAATTTCTTCTCTCCACAAATTCAGCAACATCTCCTATAAACAGCCTGATCTGTGCGGCATCTGCTTGAGTTGGTAGAAGGCTCTTGAGCCAAAGTTCTTGACAATGGATGAACTTGCTTTCTACCAGGTTTGGACTGATCCAAAGTCTCGTTGGCATCATTGAGGGCTTCTTGCTCTTCAGCTAACCTTCATAGCCAACAGCCAATAGGACAAAGCTTCCAACTACAGTGGAACTGAGCTTTCCTTAGAAATGCTGCTTTGACTGCTCCTTCCCTCCACTGTCAGTCCAGATGAAAGAAGCAAGGAGTATATGGGAGTCTGGACTTATCTTTTTTATTAAAATAAATTTTTTAAAAAAAGTGCTAATTCCAAAGTATTCTAATTGTGAACACATGATACTTTTTCAAAGGGAATACAATGCATATGACAGTCCGACATTTAGGACTTTTGGACACACTCTCTTGACTTTTATCTGATTCTGTAATATTGGTAGAGCAGTTTAAGTGGAATATTAGATTTTTAAAAGTGAATTTTGATTTCAACTATTTGGATGTTGTTTGCAATCTTAGCAATAAGGTTCCCATCAGAACAGTGTCAGCTACTGAGGTTTTAAAGAATCACAAATTCCAAGCTTAGTAATGGACTTTTAAAAAGACTAATTAGACTTTAGAATGCAATTGAACTATTTTTAAAGCTTTGAAATACATTCTAACCTTTAGACATCTTCCCTGTTTCTGCAAAGAAATTCTGGCTTGCAGAACTGAAAGGGTCACAAGCAGAAAACTCAAAGACAATGGCCAGTGATTAATAACTGCTACAGGTTCCAACAGAAGATGGGCACATGGTTTAATTGCTAGAGGCACCAAAAGAAAATGCAATGCTAAAATGATAAATATCAAATTATTGTGCTAAACTTACTGCACAATGTAGCTAACCCATCTAAACATGGTCATTTATTTATGTAATAGTAAATAGAACTGAATCCCATGCAATCCTATTCAGAGAGGCCATGTTTCTTATTTTGGAATTACTCCTTGGAAAAAAGAAAGCAAAGTAAAGAAGGCAAAGGAGAGTCAGAGAACAATGAAATCTCTTTAAAATGTGAAGAGCTAAAGGGATAAGAAGAAAAGATCTGATTAATCAATGTTTTGCACTAAAAAGAATATTTCAGTAAGGTTATTCACATGAGTGATATTAAGCATCTGGGCTGTACACTGTATAGTACATATGTAGTGTGTATGCAATTCCAGTATCTCATCTATATGCATACTGAAGTACTACTGGATTCAACTGGAGTTGCTTATGCACTACCAATGACAGATTATGGCCTCTACAGATTTTCTGTATTTGTACTCTACAGTGTGCAGGCCAGATGCCTCATATCACTCATGTAAATAATCTTATTGAAACGTTCTTCGTATTGCCAACCATTAATTCATCAGACCTTCTCTTCTTATCCCTTCCCCTTTTCGTATTTTAAAGAGGTTACTTTTGTGTCAAGGAAATCTTCATGTTTGAACAGAGTATTTTTATGGTTGGTATAAATACTACAAAGAGAGTCCCTTGTCACATTTTATTTCCATTCTTCCAAGGTCAGAATATGACTATATGTACCATTCATATTTCTAAATATAAAAACATCTCTGCAAGACTTTTATTTTTATTAAATTGACTTTTGACTACTTACAGTCAAAGGCATACCACAAAGGGGTGTTTCTCTGTATTCCATATGGAAAAATACAGGAATACCACAACGACTTAAAGAGAAATGCCTTGTGTTCACGGTGTTCTTAACTAGTTTTGATGCTACGTCATGAGGATTCACACAATATTGGAGTGAGATGTGTTGTTCAGCATTGAAGAAGACTAAAAAGCAATGTACAAGGTCCACATCTGGACCACTCAGTGTTTCTGTGATATAAATATGAGCAAGCCTACAGGCTTCACAAGACTTATTCCAGGTGACACTTGGTGTGCATATATACACTCCAGAATTTCTTCAAGAATACTTGCAATGAGGTGAGACATAAATTACTGTCTCTAAGAATAAAACTTACAGCCAAGTATTAATGAGGATTTCCTCATTAATAATGCCTTTACATTCAAGGGGCAGGAATCTCTAGATCATGAATATAATAAGTAAAAAAACTTTCTAAGCTTCTATGGACAAGGAGTCTCTTGTCTAGCATAATATCTATAATAGAGATTTTTACTTGCATTGCACTTTTATTTAATCCTTTAGATCTTGACAATTTTCTACAGTGGCATTACAGGAAATAGAAGAGTTTTAATAATATCCATAAGAAATATTAAAAAAAGAACTTAAAGTAATGGAAAGAGACTCTACTGAATCTGTATATTGTCCAGAAAAATCCCACAATTTGGGTGAGTTTCCTGAAGACATAATTAGATTTCAAAAATAGTATAGGACTAAGTGAGTTTCTTAATTAAAATCCAATTATTGGAATATTTCATGATGACCACTCTAGGGATTATTAGCTGACAGCAACACTTGTTGGAATAATAAAGCTCGATAACAAAAGTTTTATTAAAATTTCTATGTGTGTGTGTATGGTTTTTAATTGCAAAATAACATGATTTATATCATGTCAGCAGGGAAGGCTTTATACAAGAGAGCTAAAATATAAGAGTTAAATTGTATTGAAGTAGGAATTGGTGTGGGAGAGTGTCTGCAAGTCCAGTTGTCTTTTATTTCAGTGTGACGGTGAGGAAGAAAGCAGAGAAGTCCCTTCTAGGCTTCTTGGACGGCCTGCAGAGCCAGAGATGCTTGCAGCTGAGGGCACTGTCGAGGCAGCTGCTTTTGGGCTCCTGGGAGCAGCTTGCTCTTTAAGGCTTGATCCAGAGAACTGCACAAACCCTGAGCATTCAGGACAGAAGGACACTCCACGGAGAACGAGGAAGAATGGTAAAACTTGACTGCAAAAGCCTATCAGGGTAGGACATCCTGGCTCTACATCATATGTGCCAAAACAACACCATGGAGCCACATCTTGTGAAGCAACATGGTCAAGCGTTCTATATTCACTGTACTACAAGCAGGAATAAACTCTCTGACGCAGTGCTATGGTTGCTGAAAGCAGATCCCCTAGTATCTTTCCCTCTGCCTTTTTTCCTCATTCATACTGTATTGGTTGCATACACCCAACAGAAATGCAGTCCTGAAGCTAGAATTTACTTGTCACTCTACAGAGGGGCTGCAGCAGCAGCCAGGCAGGGCAGGACAGCAGGCTGCATGGCCACTCAGGCTCTTCTTGGTGCTGGAGCTGTCACACTGAAGGCTCTGAAGGCAGCTCCTTCTACTCCCTTGGGGTTTGTGCCAAGCATGTTGGTGCCCGGCCGCCAGGCAGTGGTGCTGGGTCTGCCACTCCATGTTCACCTGCTCACGGGGAGCCAGGCTGGGGCTGTAGCTGTTACACTGCAATAAAGAGCCTCACAGCTCTGTTGACCTCAGGAAGGGAAGTGCAGATGGTAAACGACTGGAATTGCTGGAGTCCAAAAAGAACCTTATTCTCTTATAAAAAACATCTGATAAAAGGATAAATAATCTGGGTTAGAAGAGCCTGAGTAAATCTGGGCAACCAGTCCAGTTGTCATCAGATAAGCCGAAGTTTTAAGACTTCTATTGAACAAAGTGGAGTTGAGCCTATGTGAGAAGTCTCCTCAGAATATCTCTTGCAGTGACAAGAATTTTGAAAGACAAATTTTGTCTTTAGTCCCTCACCTAGTAAATTATTTCATGTGGCCAGGTGTTAAGACCATCAAAGAATATTTTGTAAACCATTTTTTATACTTTTTTAAAGGCTGGTTGCACTCCAGGATCAGGATTTTACATTGCAGCTACAGTAATTAGGGCTAAAAGGCACCAACAGAGTGTTTTTTACTTTGTTATGAAGAGGGGATTCTCTTAGTCATAGGTGTAAAGGACAAACTTCAGTCAGACAACAGCCCACTTCGATAAATGACATCTCATTGCTTTATTGAACTACAAACCAACTTGAATGTTTTCAGTATTTAGAAGTTCAAAAGGAAATGCAACAATATGCAAAGGAGCTATATACTTTGTAAAACTATGCAAAAATGTGTCAAATTTCACCTGTAATAACAATACAATAATTAACTGCTTTTGCTTACCCAAGTCTACATTTGTATTAAAATAAAGTAAGATATTTTGGACCAGGATACCATTAAATCTATTTAAAAAGAACAAACCTTGGAGGAACTTTCACCTTTGATGAAAATTTGAAATAGACTTTCACATTTATTTTATATGGGAAGAGAAAATTTCAGACAACATAACAAGGAAATCACAGAGGAAATGAAATTCCTGCTTTTACATTGCAGTTGCTGCTGAGATATGAACATAGCTGTTAGGATCACCAGTGTTAATGAATGCATGTTTAAAAACAAAGGGATGTTTATTCACCAAGTTATTTCTTATGCCTTGGCAATAGCTACACTAGACACAGATGCATCTCCATTTTACTCTTGAGAAAACTTTACTAAAAATTTTTAGTGAATACAAAAATCAGAAGAAAGAAAAATAACCAATTTCCATGATTTACATCATTTAATGTAAAAATTCGTGCTTTCTCAAAGATTGAGAGTGATGGTGTTAATTATACTGGATTATTACAATCTTCCAGTGCCACCTTGTGGTTTAGCATAATACTGCAAAAGGCATACAACATTACATTCACCAAGCATAAGCGGCCAGTTATGCACACAGCAATCCATAAAGATAATAATCTGAGAGCTGGAAGAGAGTTTTAATCCTAGATATTAAACAACCTTCTTCCCTGCCACAAGAAAATGTCAGCTTTTGCTGGTACAGAGTAGCTCCCATCACACCTAATACTAACATTTGGGCATTACTCAAAAGACGTCCCCCAGTGTGCAGAAAGAGTCCTAGGGAGGCTTTGCAACAGGCCATGTCAAAGTATGTCAGCATTGTTCTAGGTTACACCACACAATTTACCACCAATGATATATTTTTTGGTTTAAACTACTGTTCTTATTTCACAGTGTAATGGAATGCACCACCATAGGCAAGCACCACCACATTTGGGCACTTATTCCAGTGCTTGACCCCTCTCACTGTGAAGATTATTCCCTAAGCCCACCAGGATTTGCCTTGCTGCAGTCTGAGGCTGTGTTATTGCATCACACTCACAGCAGTGGGATCATGATTCCTGAGCAGAGCCCTTCTACACTGCTATGAGAACACCTCGCACACACACATAATACCGTGGTGGTAAGTGTTTTTCACCAACAGATAAGTGGACTTCTTAAAGTTATAAGTTATGAGATACACATCATCCAGAAATAAAACTGATCAATTTCACTGACACATACTCCAGAGGATATAATCTTTTTGAACAGGGAAGGCATGTCTTTGAAAAGAGTACAAGGCAAAGGATGTCAGCAGCAGCGACAGTGACACCAGCAAGAGCTGCAGACCAACTAAAACTGGTGCTGTGATTTGGGGATGGCTAACTTCATGTCCTACTGTGAAATTGCCCGTCTCAGCTGTACAAGACTTGCAGTGATGGCAGAGACTTTTGGAGGACATGAAAAATTAAACCAAAGGGAACCGAGTGGTTTTATTCCCATGAGTCTGAAAATCCATGAAACACACAAATGACAAGTGTATGAAAATAATCTCCAGGTTGCTAAGGTAGAATTTATTAATAAGATCAAAATCAGTCCTGGATAATTATGCCTCACACGATCATGCAGTGCCAATCAAGTATTATAAAGCAGGTCTTAAATTGGGATTACTATTTTGGAGAATCAACCACTCATCCTACTGACAGATCCATCCTTTACTTTTAATCCTGTACTTCTTACAGATCTATGCTGACAAATCTGTTGTTTCTTGTCATCTGTTGATAGTATATATTATGTCATTTTCAAAGGTGCTGAGCTTATGTAGTGTACCACTCATAAGGTAATAGGATCATAAAATATAATTGTAAAAAGCACATTTTCAGAAGATTCATGTTCCTCTTGAGGACATAAGATGTGTCCATGATTTTATATCCATGCATAGATTTAAGGTGACTATCAGATGCTGACAGAGGCCTGATTTAAACAGCAATGGTCTTTAAATCTAGCAAGATGGCTATGATCATTCCAGCTCTCCAGGTAAATTGAGGCTTGCAGATCACATTTTATCTTTACAAAGGAGGACAATCTTAAGACGAATGACAATACTCTTCTTAGCCAAGCACGTGCTAAATACATAGGCATCGGAACATGAATGTACTACTTTTTCAAGTTTGGATTATTTCCAGATTCAGATATACGATATATAATATATATATTCCGCAATAACAACAGACTGTTTAGACTAAAATCTGCTGTTCTGAGCTGTCTAGTTTCAAACACTGCAGTGAAAAACACTGAGTAAATTTGATTCTACAGATCTGCTAGTCTTAAGAGGGAATTACATTTAAATTTAAGACAGGGTGGAAATTGCATAGTTCAATTAGGTTTTAAGTTCAGCTAATTTAAAACTTTGCCAGTACGGTACAGCGTAAAAGAGACATACAGCTTTAGAACGTTTTCAGTTTAAGCACTGCTGACTAATATTTAGTAAATCCTTGAACATGGTAGTTGAAATTCCTAGTTTGAATTAAATCCACAGATTTAACAATTTTTGACTGGAATCAGTACAAATATGGTGTGAGAGAGTGATAAATAGGTCATTGTTTGTTTTCCATTTGAGTGCTGGGTACTGCAATGGTAGATTAATTACTCTTAATTAACTATCTCCCTTGTAGAAGCTTGGAGGAAACTGTCTAATGAGACCAGAAGGAGCGTGGAAGCTACTTGATTCACTTAATGCACAGGTACAATCTGCACAATTATCTGCCCTTTGAGCAGATGGGGTGTGCTCACAGTAGCCAAGCTCCTGGCTCTGGTAAATGTGACAAATTGAAGGAACCTGGGGAGACAGAAGAGCACCACCAATACACAAGGAGGCATCACAATGCAGTCTCAGCTGTGGGCTAACAGCACCTGTGCAACTAAATAGTCCTACGTCAGGGCACCATTCATCTGAAAAGGAGTGAACACCTCCAGTAAATGGGTTCTCTGAACCGCAGGATGTCCATGTATTCTTTTTCACCAAGGACAGCACTCAGTAGACAAGAAATCTAGCTTACATTGTAAACGAGACACACCACAGAAAGATTCAGTTGTCAGGCACACAGATAATCCATTTTCCAATGCCATGGAAAGCTGGCCAGTGTTTTATATGTCACATGTAGTAGTGTTGGACATCTGAATGCTTCTATATTGTTTCTTTTACAACATCAAGGAGGATATGGCAGCTGTGGACCATGACAGTATCAATATCAAAGGGGGAAAATGTAGTCTTTTAGGCTGGGTAGTAAAGTGTGCTCTGAAATCACCATAGAAAAGATACATTTAAAAAGCACAGTTAAGAGAGTGGTGAAGGCAGAAAGGTTAATTTTTGGAACTCTTTGGAATACGTGAAATCTATGTAAGAAGGAAAGAAAAACTGAACTAGAACCAAATCACTGATTCATCTAAAGAGTTATAGAGAAGGTTTTAAATAAAAAATAAAATTTTTAAAAAATAATAGTCAAGGACAGTCAATGCTTGCAAAAAAGCACATATTCTTTCCAACCCTCTGTAACATTATACCTCTCTCTCTTTCTGTTCGAACAAACGCCATTCCTCTTCACCAAGTCCACAACTCTTACAAGGCACCTGAACCTCTCATTGTGTTTGGTATCTGACTGCCAGACTATTTGAAGGGATACTCTCTCCACTCTGTCCCTTGGAGAACTCAAAAATTCCCATTAAGAAAGGACTATATGCATGACAGTCCCTGCCTTGCCTCCCCGATGACATGCCAAGGTGATTCAAACCACCAGAATACCTGTAATTTCCCAGTCCTTTCACAGGCAGCAGATATCCCTGTTCATGACATGAGGCCCAGCTCCAGAACTCACAGCTGAGAAAAACAGTGCCCGGTTTGCTGAGAAATGGGCTGGGAGCTGGAGCATCCAAAGCCTTGGGATGTTCCTGACAAAGGCCTGAAAGCACCATGATCTTGAGGACTAACTGAGAGGGTCTGTTCTTTGCTCATATCCACAGCTAGGGAAATGAAAAACAAGGATTCCTTCTCAGTAAGGAGTAACAAGGAATAAATGTGTGGCATTAGATAAAAACTTCCTCCTCATTGGACTGGGGAAAGATCTGTGCTCCTGAATTTTCATTTACTTCAGTCATTCCCTGCTTCTGCTGCAATATTCTGCTGGATAAATCAGACAGGACCATTTCAGTACAGCAGCAGGATGAGATCATATAATGTGTGTGACAAAGGTAGGTCAGTGAGCTGTCAAGAGTTTGAAGAACCTTCCTAGAGGTGCTCAAGAGACACATGAACTGCTGTTGTGCAGAAGGGTGTCAGAGGTAGTTGCTGTGTCCTATTCTCAGGACTGCCTTAGGAACAGTGAAGACATTACCCATTTATGATTACATAATGAAACATCTTGGAGAGCCCACACAGGAAAAAACCATAATTGACTCAGCTCCAAGCAGGGACCTACTTCAAAGTGACTTACAAACAGGCCATAATATAACCTTATATTACACACACAGTGACTATGCCCATAGGAGCAAAAGAGTTGAAAGAATTACCACGAATGGTATTTGATTTTAAAAATGGGAACTACCTAAAAAAAGAAAGCTAGGAAAGAGGAATGAAAATGTAGGAGGCAAAAGGGTAAAAATTTTTGTATGGTGTGGAAATAGTTTTAAGATGTCATGTTAGAGGCTCTTAGTAAGCCAGTAACAACTATCACAAAACTTTAAAAGGAATGAAATCACAAGTCAGTTATAGAAAATGGAGTGAAGAAAGTAAAACAGAAAAGGAAAAAAAAATAATAAAGAAATTTCATCCAAGTGAAGAAAAGAGACCATAAAAACCGGCAAGTTTAAACAAAACCACAAGGAAGCCCAAAATATTTTCAAGAGCAATTTGCTGAATGCAGAAAAATGTTTCATAAAAAACTCCTTTTAAACACCTCAGAAGTAGGAAGGCTGCCAGCTAGTTAATCAGGCAGATATATGGTCAAGATGTAAAAGGAACGCTCATGGAAGATAAGGTTGAAAATGTTTAATGAATTTTTCCACTACTGTTCATGGTGGAGGATCTGAGGGAGGCTCAGGCACCAGAGCACTTTATATGGGATAAGAATACAATGATCTGTCTCAAACTGAAAAGTTAGAAGAAAATATTACAGAACAAATTACAAAATAAGTTATAACAAATCGGGTTCCAGAACTAAACAGCATTCAATAGGGACACCTAAAGGAATTCATGCATGAAATTGCTGAAAAGCAAACTCCATTTCTTATCTTAAAACATACACCAGGCTCTGTACCAGAGATGCAAAGTTTGATGCAGATTTTTTTTAAATAGTCATTGACAAAAACCTAGGAAATCTGTTTTCCATTACGGACAAACTGGTAGAAACTATATTAAAGAACAAATTATATAGACTCAGAAATAAACATGATATGTTGGAGGAGGATCAGTTTGACTTTCATGGTGGAAAGTCATGCTTCAAAAATCTACTACATTTCTTTGAAGAGTCAATTAATATGTAAATAAGGATACTGCATTGCAGTAGGAATATGTGAATTTCTTAAAAAGTTTGGTTAAACTCTCTCCATGGGGGTTTTAAAAACATTATGTTTGCCTGGAGGAAGGTGGAGGTCCTGTTATGAATTGAACTTTTTCACAAGGGTGGGATTTAGTCATGGGGCTCACATGTAAGCATTTTTGGTGCTCAACAGATTTGCACATGGTCTGGAAAGATCATTATATTGATGTGCCAAGATTGGCACACCATGGTGATATCAAATTATTCAGGACCGGAAAAAATTAAGATGTCAGTGAAGAGTTACAAAGGGATCTCATTTACAAGTGGCTTGCATATAGAGTGGTAACAAACTGTAAAATGAAGTTCAGTGTCAGTAAATTAAAAGGTAGACCCTTATTTAAACATGTGCTCTAAACAAGCTTTTTACAGTCTGGAAAGAAATGTGTGGAAAGTGCATCTTAACAGTCTGTGGAAATTATGAAGACAAATGCACCTCAAGCATCTAAAAAAAGAAAAAGGAGCAAAGAATTCAGAAAATAGGAATTCTTTGCTCACAAATGGTTACTACATTCCCACCATTGACTGTGCACAGGTCTGCTTGCTCTATCAGCAAATGGCTTTAACAGAAGTAGAAAAGCTGCAGAGAAAGATAAGGTTGCCCCTGTGTTACAGCTTTCACATAAGGAAAGCCTCTACAAACCACCTCCTCTGCTACTAAAACCAATGGCAAAGGACAAAATCAAATGAAGAAGGAAAGCAGAACATGATTTTACACTCCTCTCAATACAAGATTTGCTCACTCAGTGAAATGAGAAGGTACTATTTTTAAAGACAAGTGAAGGTCAAGATGTAAGTGAATTCTGCAGCTCATGACCAACAGATGTGTAGGTTACATATGTGAAAGGACTAAAAAAGGGAAAACTTTATGAAAGACAGAGCCATCCAGCTCACTATTTAATAGTGACTATAGCTCAGCTGCACCTGTATGGATCAATCAGTGTTAAAATTGTTGGTTACACAAATCTGGGAAACTCTGTTCTTGTATACTTTCCTCCAGTATCTACTGTCAGAGGCAGACTTTCAGGCTAACCAGGTTTTTCATGTATCTAATCATCCTTATATTACAGTAGCACAAGTGCATAAAACATGGGACTCAAAGAAGCCATTTGAATCACTGAGTCTAGTTCTCAGAAGGACAGGCCTCCAATAGCAGCTGCCCAGCTCAGGAAGAATCTGCTGCACCAGAGCTGCATCTGCCTCCCGGAGCTGCAAAAAGCTTTCCCACACTTAAAACGTAAGTCAAAGTCAAAAAGACACAACTGCAGTGAATTACCGGAAGAGAGCAGGAAAGATGAGGGGCACCACCACTCTACTGCATCCCTACCCTAGAAAAGTAGAATTTCAAAAACAGATGATGCTACCCAACAGAAGAGGGGGAAAAAAACCCAGTAATTTTTGCTGAAATACAGTGGATGAAAAAAATCCCCTTCGAATGCATCAACTTGTTTGTTCTTATATTCTAAAAAATACAGATGCCTAAGAGCCACTCTTAAAATGTCTGATGCTACTTTTTCCTTTCTCTGTTACAATTTTTGTTTAGGTGCATCTGGGTGACTAAGGCAAGAGAGATGCCAATTTTTGTAAAAGGAAATGGAAGTGCTGTTATTCAGCTCTGCTATAAGATCACTAAATCTTAAAGCTCGTCTCATAGTGGAGGAGCAGTGAAGCAGGAAATTGCTAATGCAAAGTGTATAAGAGAAGATCCACTACAGCAGGATTCAAGCTTCATCCCAAAAGACACTGTTGCAAAGAAAAAAAAGAAGGAATACATGAGCAGAGGACAGCACTATGAAAATTAAACAGCTTTCCAAAACAGTAAAAAAAAAAAAAAAAAGAAAAAAAAACCCTCAAACTAATAATTTTACTAGTACATTCAAAGGTTATTAATTTGGGTGCAGTGATTAGCCTTCACTAATGCACACAGCTGATACAGAGCTCAGTTCCCCAGAACCCAAACCGCATCAGTCCATTATATGGAGAGCTGGAAAAGTGAAATGTTTTCATTTTAGTGGTAATCTATTTGAGGAGACAGGCTGATAGTAGTACTTTAGTTTTAAAGATTTCTAGGTAAAAGTAGCTTGCAGGCCCTGTGGGGTTTGTTATGACCCTGCATGCAATGCTGGTGGGCAGTTCTGTGATGTTTCTGCACTCAGAGTATGAGTATGCAGTTCTTCAGTGCTTCTTAACTCTGTGTGAAGAGTTAAGTTTTTTAGATGCCTGTGTAATCTAGGGCCTTTAAGCACCTGTTTTAATTCTGTTCACTTAAGCAGTAACATGCATCCCTGGTACTGTTAGCACTATTTACATTAGGCACCGTTTAAATGTCTTCAGAGTCACAGCTTGTCTACTTGCAGGTATGTGACCGGCTGTGTCTGGCAGGTATAGTCATGTACAACTGTCTAAGATGACTGGCAACTGAAATTGTGCATCTGCAGAAGTCTTCACTACAAAAAGTCCATGTGCAGATAAATTACATCATCTTTTCCTGAGGTGCTGTAAAACATAAGACTCCCAACCAACACTGATTTCACACTCTTTTCTCTATCCGATGCTATAGTTTCTGTAGTGAATGTTTTATCTCTCCATGACACTGCACAGACCACTCTGTAAACCCAAAACAGAACCTTTCATATCTCAGATTATCTCTGGTGTATTCTCACCAAGGGGAGGCTGGGCATCCTTCTGGTGGATGAGTGGAGAAATGTGCTATGAACTGAAGTTTATCTACGTTTTGGACTAACTATGGTAACATTTGGAGGTTTTCCGTTCTTTTTAATTTATTTACCTGTTTATGGAAAACATGGAATCCTCTGCAGAAATAATCTGTTACAAAATATAGCCTTCAGGATATAGCTGCAGCCAAAACAGACAGTTTTCAGTGTATTTCTATCTGTGTTATGAGAGTACTTTAACAGACCTTAAATACAGAATATAATATATATAATGCACAGTGCTTCACTCTCAACTGTGTGGCATGTTCACATGTTTTAATACTTATCATGTAGAGAGATTCGCAAGTATTGAATAACTCATTCTCACAACAATAACTGAAGCAGAGAATTTTGGCTATGCAAGGGAATTGCAAGCAGGAAAATGCAAGGACTTGAATATATACTAATCTCAATAGAAAGACAAATTCTAATTTGTTCAACATTAAGCTATATCTGGCTCCAGCCTTAAGATTAAACTGTGGTTTGTGTCTGATGAAAGCAACTAACCTGGTGCACCATTATGCCAACAGATGCTGCCATGGGGGAAATTTCCAAAGGGTTTTTTTGAGCTGGTGTTACAAAGCAAAAGGCTTCATATTCTTCATATCCCTCTGAGCACAAACCAGGAGCATTTACTCTCAGAGGGCCTATTCCATTGATCCTTCACTCTTAAATAGTGTTATCAGTAGAGAAGGCCAAACATACAAAATGGATCTAATTTGGATAATATTTTCATAGTTATAATTTCTGGTAAGGATTCAACACACTTAGGTGAGACCATCAAAAATTTGACCTGCAGCTAGCTGTCTAGGCTTCACAGTCACAGAACCAAGGCAGGAATCTCCAGAGGGCAATTTATCTTGCATAATTCAAACATGAAGTTTTAGAGCACTTTGACATTTGATTTATCTTTTGACATCAATTAAACACCTACTTAAGTCAGAGTATATTGAGCTTTCAAGATGCCATATTTCTCCATCAGCTGAAGAAGGGGAAACTAAATAGATTAGGTCCTAGCTTTCAGACAACTAAAGTTCGAGAGACCCATTTTTTGTGTCTTCTAACTTGCTGGAATAATTTATTTTTGATTTTAAATTATGGTATCTAGGCAACCTCTTGCCTGACTTTGCTTCCAGACACTAAAATCCTCACTTTAAAGTCCAGATTACTTAATGGTCAGAATCAGAAGCTGTTTAGTAAAAAAATAGGCCTAAGATACCAATCTGAAATCACTTCAAAGGTCACACTACAAAGCCTTTTATTTTTCTCCAATATGAATCTTTAGCAGCCAGCAGTTAAGGAATAATGTAAAGCTCTTGCTCAGATATAGGTATCTACATCACATCGCCACATGTATATATGGCACAAACCAGGAACATTTACTGTCAGGGACAGGCAGTTGTTTTCAAATGCAGTCAAGGTGCTTTCAGAAGGAGAATTACTCACATGCTGTTTTATGTAAACAAGCAGCTTTTTATAAGCTCCCTGGGATAGTTATCTACTCTGCTGAGAAGCCCACCTCAGCCATCCAGTAAAAAAATAAACGAATAATGAAATGCACAAAGACTTCAGGGACACCTTTGTCATCCTAATTACAGGCAAAACAATTTCCCATTCAGTGTTTAACACAACAAATTTAAGTGGATGAGTAGTGTAGTCATACACCTACTCTAGATGACACCTTGGACTGTGACACAAACCATTACTTGGAAGTTCCCAACTTTGGGATTTCTGTCTTGGGTCCCTTATTGCTCTCTTAGACTGAGATGCCCTAGTAGACATGAAAATAAATACATGCCATGACAAACAGTCAGACAACGGCAAAAATCAGTGTGGGGGAGCAGCAACTCAAATTTATGTAGCATTTGACCTCTTCTCAAAGAGGAATAATAGAACAATAAATTAATAGATTAATATTCACTGTATAGCTCTGCTGGCAGTCTTTCTTCCATATCCTCACGAGAGAAAGCAGAGAGACAGGTACAGATCTCTTCATTCTTGTGACCAGTGACAGGGCTCAAGGAAGGAGAACGAGGCTGAGTCAAGGGAGGTTTAAGCTGGATATCAGGAAAGGGTTTTTCACCCAAAAAATGGTTGGGCACTGGAACAGGCTTCTCAGGGAAGTGGTCACAGCACCAAGCCTATCTGAGTTCAAGAAGTATTTGGACAACGCTCTCCCTTTACAGGGCTAAGAGTTGGACTTGATGATCCTTGTGGGTCCCTTACAATTCAGGATATTCTATGATTCTATGATTTTACTGCTGACAGTAATCCAATTGTGTGACCTGAGAACATTTGTCTGAGTTGTATGCTGCCCACTTCACTCATCCATTGCACTCATTAGCAAAAGCCTGAAGAAAAATTATTCCATTTGTATCTATTTCTTATCCAAAATTCCCACTGGATCTTCAGCTGTCAGAACATCCATGTGTTAGAAGGTAGCCAAGCATTTCTGAACTAAGATTCGAGTTTTCTCCTTTGTTAATTACAGAAACAACATGCTGAGCTGCTCTTGAATCAGAAATCTCCTTTTTACCACACAGGAATGTGTGGCATATAGCTTACGACAAAGAAAAAGAAGTCACATCTGTATTTAGTGCTTAAATGAAATCAAACTTGCATGTTTCAGAGACCATTGCAAAAGAATTTAAAAGGATCTTACAGGATCAAAAAACATAACTATAATGTGCAGCAGTAGCATGATGGTGGCTGAGTTTCATTTGTTCTAACTGCTTTCTTCCACGGGGAGAAGTGCCAAAATTCTGAATTTCCCAGTTAGTAAATTGCTTATGACACCAAGCTGTGTGGTGTGATTGACATGCTGGAGGGAAGGAATGACAGACGTGAGAGGTCGGCCCATGAAGACCTCGTGAAGTTCAACAAGGCCAGGTGCAAGGTCCTGCACCTGGGTATAAGCAATGCTAAGGATAAATGCAGACTGGGCAGAGAATGGATTGAGACCAGCCCTGCTGAGAAGTACTTGATGGTGCTGGTGGATGAGAGGCTGGACGTGACCCAGCAATGTGCCCTTGCAGCCCAGAAAGCCAATTGTAGCCTGGGCTGCATCAAAAGCAGCGCGGCCAGCAGGTGGAGGGAGGGGATTCTGCCCCTCTACTCTGCTTTGGTGAGATCCCACCTGGAGTATTGCATCCAGCTCTGGGGCCCCCAGCACAGAAAGGACATGGATCTGTTGGAGCAACTCCAGAGAAGGGCCAGAAAGATTATCACAGGGTTGGAGCACCTCTTCAAGATGAGAGAACTGGGGTTGTTCAGCCTGGAGAAGAGAAAGCTCTGAGCAGACTAGAGAACCTTTCAGAACCTAAAGGGGGCTTCAAAAGAGACAGAGAGAGACTTTTTACAAGGATGTGTGGTGATAGGACAAGTATTGATGGCTGTAAACTGAAAGAAGATAACTATAGATCAGGTATAAGAAAGAAATTCTTTACTGTAAGTGTGGCAAGGCACTGGAACAGGTTGCCCAGAGAAGCTGTGGGTGCTCCATCCCTGGAAGTGTTCAAGGCCAGATTGGATGTAGCTCTTAGCAACCTGGTCTAGTGGAAAGTGTCTCTGCCCTTGGAAGGGAGGTTGGAACTAGATGATTTTTAAGGTCTCTTCCAAACCAAACCATTCTATGATTCTATGATTCTTATTTCTATGATCCTACTGTAGGTACCATTGTGTAGGGGTGAAAGGAAAATAAAAAGACATATAAGCCCAGGTCCAAATAAAGAAATAACAACACAGCAATGAGATGTGATGTGACACTGACATTGCAAGGGAAAAGAATGGAGATGGAAAAGGCAATTGAGATGAAAGCAAGAAATGGTTTATGATTGTAAACAGGCTCATTGTAAAGGGAAGTGAAAAGGTCACTGAACTGGAATCAGTGACTGACAAAGATGAAAGAGAATGCTATGTGATGAAAGGATTTCCATTAGATATAGCAAGAGGTTCTTGAAAATGGAAATACTGTACTACTGTGTATCTGCTGATCCTAGATGAGCTGCTAGTGAAAGACTGTATAAAAGTGACACTATTCAAGGAGAAACAGGGCAAGAAAAGATTGAATGAAAAGACTAGAGCATATATGGAATTATGGAATTACTGCTAAGCTGATTAAAGAACTAGTGAGTGGTAGGAAAGTGTCTACCACTTTATGACCTTATAGAAGTATTGTATCTGTTCATCAGAGCACACCACAAAAGCAGCCATCAAAAAAGTGCTGCAGTAAATCAAGAACTGCAAGACAGCAAGAGTTTGTATGAGGTTCCCAAGAAAACAAGTTGTCCAACCCACCACTACTAGTAGGCCAGCCTGTGAGAAGGTGTGCCGCTGTGCCTTCCCAGATGGCTGCTCCTCAAACCCTGCTCGAGCCCAGGCTAACTGGCAGCCACCTTTGAGGACCATGAGGCAGATGTCCAGGCACCAGAGCACCAAATGTCTCTCCACAGAAGAGCTCGGGCACCCCGGCGACTCTGGAGCCACAAGTCAGGTGGTACGCCCTGCCACACACGTCGCAAGAGGCTTCTTGAGTGTGGCCAGTTTGCCAGTCCCTAACCAGTGCTCCAGGAGGAAGGACCTTTGGCTACTGCCTACCAAAGAAACCAGAAAATGACTCTCTGAGTGGGGTGAAACAGAGCTCAGTTTATTGGGGGTCCAACCCCAAGGAGAGCCTACACCAGAGAGCGCTCGGGACCCTTGGGCTTGACCTTATCAAGGGGGTGCAACTGAGGGGAGGGGAGAGGAAAAGGACCAACCAGGGATAAGGGAAGGTGGGGTTTGGGGGTGACAGACAGGAGTAGAAGCCAGAGGCCTTCTACTCAAACCTATTGGGGATCGAGTAACTTGGATTGACAGGGAAAGGACTAGAAGAAGGGGAGGAGCTGGGGTACAGATATGGGATAGGGAAGGAGGGGTCCGAGGGGGGAATACAACTGAGGGAGGGGATAACAATTCCAGGAGCAACCAAGTGAGAAAGGGGAGGGAGACTGGAGCAGTCCATTTACAGACAATATAACTGGGGGTTAACAGAACTGTACATTGAACCTTTACACATGTATGAAACCATAGAAAGCACCGTGACAAAGGTGTTTGTGGCTTAGCAAAAGATGTGGCTGGGTGTACAGTATGTCCCCAGTGGTGCTGGTAGTGAGGAAAGATGTCGGCTCCAAGTCAGTCACCCTGCAAAACCACAGAAAGGAGGTATGCCAGGCTACTGAAGAAAGTCTCATGGAGCGGACAGGTAATTGCTTGAGTTCAGATGTAGTTCAAATCTTGTTACAGAGGTTTCTGCCTGAATTCCACTTCAATTCTAAACAAAGAGAAAAGAATGAATAGTGAGCAGTAGCAGAGTAAGAGCCAGAATATAAAAGAATAAAAAAGAGTAGTACATAAGAGAAAAAGACTGCAAATGTCTTCAGAATGAGCAGAGCAGTGCAAATGGCAGTATCACCTCCTAAACTGCTCCGTGGTAAAAATGTGAGGCATTGGTAGGTAAGCTCAATCAAGGAGCTGTGTGAGCAGGTGAGTGAGGAAGGGACACAGGAGAGGAACTGCAAACAAGTAAAATGTTGACTCGGGAAAAGAATACAGACTGTCTAGGGGAGTCTGCAGATTGCTGTCTTGCCTTCCTCTACTCATACAACAGAGCTGCAAAGTTTGAACGAAGCAACTCTCCTTTTTCATCTCACAGGAGGGTCTGACAGAACAGCGGATGTTTCAACATGCAGGTCCTGTTAGTCCTGTCACTTTCTTGTAGACTTAGTGAGTCTAAGTTTGCCTGCTTGCTCCTGCCCACATAAAACAGAGGAGTCAGACTCCAAAGATAGTCCTCTGTCTTAGCTAAGCTAAAAGAATGAGAGATTCTAGCTAAAAAAATGCCTGAAGGTACAGCGAGATTAGTTCATAGTGGTGAGGCTCAGCTGGCCTCTCTGGAAGCTGCAGCCTTTGGGTAGTGTGGCTCTGAATACTAATAGGAAGAAAACACAGAGATGTCACTAGTATTTTAACCTTATAGAAAATCTATTAATTATGTCAGCACAATTAATATTAATTAATTAATTAACACTTCTGTGCTGTACAGAAAGGGTGGTGAGACTAGCTCTCAGCTTACCATGGTGCTTCCAATTCATAAATTATCTGAAATGCCCTTAGTTATCTTTGCATAGATGCAAGATGTTCTCTCCTGAACACACTGACTACCTGTGCTGAGCCTTTTCCCTTTGGATCCAGGCTGCCACATCACAGAATTTTTCCCTATTACATCTTCTGATGACAGCATCTGTTTGACTTCCCTGAGCAGGTGTGTGATTACCTGAGACCAACTAAGTAACAAGAAGTGACCTATAAAACTCCTAACAAACTAGTATTTGGTCAATACGCTTCAAAAGACCTGTTTTAGAAGGTAGTCCTAGTTATCTCAAGTAGATGACACTCACTTGAAATGAATCTCAGGTTGTCCACAGTCCTATTTCTACTTTTTTGAATTTTTTATGTATCTTAAACAGAAATTTCTTTTGGCTTTGCAGTACTTCTTTCTTGCTTCTCCATTGAGCTTATAATAGAATATGCATGACTATAAACTCTTCGTTTGTTAAGTACCATAATGATTTCAGAATGATTGGCTGCGACAAATGCAGGATGCTTTGTACTACAACTATCTTGAGAGGTCTGTGAGCATTAGCTAGCATTCCCTGAGTGTATTTCTCATTACATCCCATCATTTTACTGTCTTTCAACAATGATGTCTCTTGTCTTCATTCCAGTGCTGCCTTGGGGATAAAGTAATGAGTCCTCAGACCATTTTCCTCTCTCTCTAAAGGGAAAGCAAACAAAGTACCCGAGCAGAAGATAAAAAAGCTCACATAGTGGGAAAGCAGAGAAGGAGATGGGACTATACATCAAAGAAATGAGTAGATTCGATTCACACTGGGTCTAGGCATCACTTGACTGATCTGTAAGAGACACTAGCCTCGTCTCTTTTGCAAAACTCCATTGAAATAACTTTAGGTTTCTCATGCTAACTGATCCCTTTCTGTCTGCCTCATCTGCTGGATCTCAAGTATCCCTCCTGCATATTTGAACATGGACTCAAAACAAGTAGTTTATCTATGTTTGGAAATAGCTTGGGAGCTATAACTTGACATGGGAGGCACAAAGTGGTATGATAGACCTTGCATTTTTTAAATAAAACGAAAGACAATAAAGTTTTGTTTTGTTTTTTACACTGCTAGTTGCTGGAGACCTTTCCATAGCTATGGTATCATCAAAATTTCCAGTATATAATACTGAAATTGAGTTACAGATAGCATATCATTTTCCACATCTTTAGCTTCCAGCTCTTGGCAGTCCTATGAAAACTGTATCTTGGACTCTCCAGCATTTTAAACATGGTGATGTTTTTGCTTCAAGGACACATCTCTGTTCCTTCCTTTCATAGAATATGCTGAGTTGGAAAGGACTTACAATGATCATTGAGTCCAACTCCTGGGCCTGTGCAGGATAATCCAAGAACCACACCATCTGAGAATGTTGTCCAAACACTTTTTGAACTCTGACAGGCTTGGTGCTGTGACCACTTCCTTGGGGAGCCTGTTTGAGTGCACAATTATCCTTCGGGTGAAAAACCTTTTTCTGATATCTAACCTAAAGCTCACCTGAACTCAGCTTCATTCTCTTTCCTTGAGCCCTGTCACTAGTCACAAAAGTGAAGAGATCGGTACTCGATCCTTCCACCTCCCCTCACAAGGAAGTTGTAACTGCAATGAGGTCTCCCCTCAGTCACCTCTTCTTCAGGCTGAACAGACCAAGTGGCCTCAGCTGCTCCTCATATGGCTTCCCCTCAAGGCCCCTCACCATCCTCATGGCCCTTCTCTGGACACTTTCTAACAGCTTAATATCTTTCCTGTATTGCAGTGACCAAAATTGCACACAGTATTCAAGGTGAGGCTGCCCCAGAGCAGAGCAGAGTGGGACAATCACTTCCCTGAAGGTAATGCTTTGCCTGATGCTCCCCAGTACACGGTTGACCCTCCTGGCTTCCAGGGCACTGCTGACTCATATTCAACTTGCCATTGACTGGAACCCTTGGGTCTCTTGCCACAGTCCTGCTCTTCAGCCTCTCTACACACACAACCAGGATTGTTCCGTCCCAAGCGCAGAATCTTTGCAGGGATTACCAAAACCACTCCTTTTCTTCCCCTCCTAGTACATCTCTATCTGTTTCTCCTTTTGTAGATAAGGAGGTGGCCTTCATTGCTGACTGCTGAAAGGCAAGTTGGCCATTGCTTCTTCCAGCTCTACTTGCTTTGCTGAGATGGGGTCAGATCTATCCCTCCCTACTGTTTCTGCAGGACTGACCCTGGGTTAGGGAAGCTGACAGCACAGCTGTGGGTGCTGCTGCTGTGCCTTCCAGTTGAATTAATGTCTTTCTGCAGCAAAGAGGCTGACTTGGTCAACATCTTTGTGTCTGGATCCTCAGGGGTCTTCATCTTCACCACCCAATGGGTATTTCAGTTCCCACTTCTTTTGACAAGGAAATAAATAATACTGGCTTTTCTCTATGTAACTCAGAAATCAGTATCACTTTGGAATTGCTGCACTTCTCAGTGCTGTTGTCCTCTTTGAACGGCAGAACATTTGACAGCTTTATGCCCTATCAATACAAAGCAAGGCAGACTATGCCACTCAAAATAGTTTCCTCTTGATGGGAATGTCCAGAAACCACTTGTGATACACCATGGTCCTCTGCAGCCCCACAAACCTCCTAACCTATGAAGAACATCCTAGGGAGGCTTGGAAATATCTTGGGAGCTATAACTTGACATGGGAGGCACAAAGGTCAGCAGATTGCTTGGGTTTATCCAGGGAAGTCAGAAATACATGCATGATTTATGGAAGAAGTGTGCAAAAAAAAGGGCCATCTAAGGTTTGAACATAGCTGTTGTGGCTCCTGATGAATCATTTACAGAAAAAGACACTTGATTTCCTTTCAAATGTAAAGAAAAGGTACAGAAGAGAGTTTCGATAAATGGTTTTCATCCTTCTTTTTATGTATCCAAAACACCACTTTAACCACTTATTGAAGGACCATACTTTTAAAGCTAAAGAAGCCACACAAAAATCCAGTGGAAGAAAAAGGTACAACTGTACAAATAAGAATAAATTTCCTGTCTCCTCATTTTCCCTTCACAAAAATACATTTTGAGCACAATCCTAATTTTCTTGCAATCAGTCTTTGGGTCTCAACCCATTGCCACCAGTCCGGCCCTTCTCATCAAAAGGGCTCTGCTCAGATATTCCTCTTTTTAACTACACCAAGGATTTGCTCTGTGGCCATAGCTGCACAGGGGGGCTCAAAAAGACAAGCACAGCTCAAATACATCATTTACTCTTCCTCTCCTCTCCTCGCCTCTCCTCGCCTCGCCTCTCCTCGCCTCGCCTCGCCTCGCCTCGCCTCGCCTCCCCTCCCCTCCCCCCCCTCCCCTCCCCTCCCTTTCTTGTTGTGGTTTTAAGCAGCCGGAGTTTTTTATTAGCTGGGGGGCATATGAGAGAGGCTTCTTTAAGAAGCTGCCGGAAATCTCTTAGCTCCAAGCTAGCCAAGGTCAGCCAACAACACCATTGTGATAACATATTTAAGAAGGAGAAGAGAAAAAAAAGCTGGGCAGAACATCATGGCCACTTAGGAGGGAGGAGAGTGAGAAGTTTGATTAACACCAAGGTTGGAGGGAAGGAGAAAGAGAAGATGCTTTAAACACTGGAATAGGGCCCCAGCAACCTGTGGGGGACCACAGGAACAAAGATTCGCCTGCAAACCCATGGAAAGACTAGAAGATTTTCATGCTGGAGTAGGTAAGTGCTGGAAAAGAGAGGCTGTGATTCTGTGGGATGTTTGATGTCCATGTCTGGAGCAGGGGGCCTGATGGAGTCCTGTGGGCCGTGGGAAGAAGAGACCTATGCTGGAGAAGACCGGTGGCCCGGGGACACCCACGCTGAAGCAGCCAAGCAGCATCTGAATAACTGCACCTATGGTAAAGTGACTTACATGACAACAATACGTGAATAAGCTGTGGTCAGTAATAAAATCTAAGCAGCAGTTTGTAACAGACTGTTTTTGTGGAGAAGACCTCACGAGGAAAGCTGGGGTGGGACTCTCTCTCTTCTGAGCAGCAGCAAAGACAATGTCTGACTGTAACTCCCCCACTCCCGTCTTCCTGAGCTGCTGAGGGAAGGAGAAAGATCTTAAAGGGGAGGGGTGGGGGGAGAAAGGTGTCTGTAACATCTATCAAACTTCTCACTCTTAAACTCTTAAGCTCTGATTTTAGTAGTCGCAGTAGTAGTGAATACTTAATATTCTAAGTTAGAGCCTGTTTTGCTTGTGTGAGGCAGTTAATAAACAGTTGCTTTTAATCCTTATCACAAAAGTCGAAGTTTTTTTCCTTCTCTGAGAAGTTTTGTATCTGTGTGTGGGCTCTCGGCATTTAGTTGGAGTCAAACCATAACACTTTCTTCTTTCCTTCCCTCTTCCATGTCAATCAAAACTATGTATTTTTGTCCCCTTTGATGCTACTTTTACTTTTGCTTACACCCTTGGGCCACTTTGAAGCTGTAAAGTGCAATGCTCATTTTTCATCCTCTGCTGGTATCTTCATTCCTAGTTCATTCCTAGAGAGGGAAAACTATCCAAATTATCCTAAGACATCCAAGCATTTCCAGTCACTACAGAACTACGGATAAACAAGCAGATATGGGTTGTGAGACTCTAGAGAACAGGGATAAACATTTTTAGAAGATAACCTTTCCCCTGGCATTTTTCTGCACTGGTACTTTCAAACATCTGCTGCATCCTGCCACCTTTCACTGTGATACTGTCAAAACTTATCAGTGATGCCCAGGTGTCATTTGCATTGCAAAACTCTAAGGAATATCTAGATTCCTCAGGAAGGGAAAATGTTAATTCGGTAGCTTGAATTTTCCCCTCCAACATGATTTCTCAGATTGATATTTCAGGACAATGTAAAGAGCACTGACTTGCAGAGGGTTTTGTCTTCTAGGTAAGACATGAAGTAAGAGTCTGCTACTTGCAGTGACTAAAGATACTGTGACACTTCTGTCTAAGGCGTATTATTTCCTCTACTCTGGTGAAATCCCAGCTGTGAACATCACATTCCTCCTATCCATTTTCTCCTTAAAATTAAATTGGATAGGATGGTTTTCATTTCCTGTTCCCTTACTTCTTGTGTTATGTGGCTACAGGCAGTTAAACAACCACAGTGTTTCACCCTGGAGGTGCCTGTATCTCAGTAAAGGGTGAAATAACTTTTTATGAAAAGATTTACCTGCCTCACAGGAATGTTGTGAAGTTTAAGCCTTTTTTTTTTCTTTTGGAAGAGAATTGAGATAAAAAGCACCATGAGTATACAGATGACCTGCATATTTACAAGGAATTGACAAATTTCAAATGCAAGATCCTAATTTTCTGAGATTTCAGTTTTCTTCATCATTTTTTGAGAGGAAAAATCAAAATAAAAAGCAATTGAAAGGTAATCCAGACAGGAAACAAAAAACAACCACAGCACATTTCTTCAAAGGAAATGACTTTCTCTGCCAGGCATGATCTCTACAGGATGTATAAATGTTATTGTGAAGGATGGCCATCATATTAAGGCATTTTCAGGTCTTTTTCTGCAGCTAATTTGAAGACATGAGACTCAGCTGTATTTCTTTCTATTCAGCAAAATTAGTGCTTGCTTTGAATACTAAAGGATTTTAAAAAAAGAAACACAGAAAGATCTCTGTCAGCAGTCACACAGCCAGTGAAATTCCTGATGAAAATGATGGCAGACGCCTAGGTTACATTAGTACCTTGCACTTTTGTTTCTATTTCATTGAGTTTTGCAGATCTGGAGACTTCCCATCTGAGAAAAATTAACCCCTTGGGGTGAAACAAGGGAATGTGCTTGAAATTGAGTGTTAACATTGTTTTCAACAAACTTAGCAAAGACAAGGCATGGTTAGATGTTACTCCATGCACTCCTGGACGAGGGAGACATCAGAAACATCTCCAGTTTTCATAGTAGGGGATCATCTGCCTTGGAAGGATAATGGGTATTATTAATCCTTCTTTCTGGCAATATTCAGCATGACTGAGAGACTTTCAAGTACCAACAAAGATCAGTCCTTACTTGCCCTTATTGTCTGAAATTAAATTCAGTGTCAGAGGTAAGGGAAGTAGTATGTATAGAGTGCTCCATAGGATGGCCTGAACTGTCTGAGACACCCAGGCAGTATCATGACATACAGTGATTGTAGAAATTGACTGCTTCATTCTTGATGAGTTTTGTCAAATACCTTCTGTGAAAGTAGGTATATACACTAAGGGAAGAAAATTAAGGGCGGTCTATTCTCATTTATTTTCAGGAGAATTTTCCAACTTGCAGTTTAATAGACTTTGTAGACCAAATCCCAATTCTTCCATTTAAACCCTTCTTTTAAAGTCTTAATTTTTTTTCTTTTTTGTTTTTCCAAAATAAATACACTAACTACAGGTTGACTTCAAACTCTAATTTACAAATATTTTATCTTAACCAGGTGTTTATTTTGTTTGTATTATCTCATCTCTTTCTTCCCTGGATATTTGAGGATTAGCATACATTGTGGACAAGATCAAAGAGATCAATTTACAGTTTGTGAGCTTTATAAGGGAATTATTTGATTTTTGCAAACACAACACAGCTGTTGTGCATGCAAAATTCTACTTAATGGTATGTAAAGAAAAGATTTCCATTAACTCTTTTGTTTGATAGAATCCACTCTTCCATCTCATACAAAAATCAATTAAGATTAAAATGCAACTGAACTGCGTATGTGTAATTTTATCCTTTTTTAATCAATAGAGTTCCATGTCTTCAGATTCTATTGAAGTATGTTTTCAAAGATCTTTTGTTCTCACCTGTCTATGAAAAATCATTTGCTGCATCCTGCATCTCAGCTCACAGTGACTGCCTGAATCCAAAAGGTAAAGCAGTCCATCCCCATGGAGGACACCAGCTGTCTCATTGATTCTGCATGGCTCTTGGCTGATGTTGAAGTAGCACTGGCACAATTTACAGAGAGAGGTGTATAATGAGGTAGCACCATGTTAACTGTTGGGAGGGAGAAGTAGAACATCTGGCGTGGAAGAAAAGAGAAGTCCAGAGCTGAACTATCAGCAACAGAGCACACATTTGTGGAGCAGTGCATGGCAAAATTCATTGTGTATAAGCAACAGATTTGAGGATGAAAAGAGGTGCAAAAATAATAATAAAAATAACAGGAAGAAAACTCCTTTTCTAATGTATTTCTCTTCCAGGAGCTATGTTCTCGATAACTTCAAACCAGCACTGTTAAAATTCTTCTACTCTGATCAAAAAAAGGATAATCATAATAATCCTCATATTGTATAAATGCAGTTATTCTTTCAATATTTTTTTTTAATCTATCTGTCTCTATGCCTTTCACACATCAAGCTAACATTTTTATGCAATCCCACTAAAACACCAGCTCAGTGCAACATTTTCTATCCTTTTCAGGTTGCAATTCTACAGCAGGAGTTTGCAAATGCCAAGAAGCACCCAGTCTGTGAGCTGGGAGCAATCTCCTCATGCACCTCTCCCATAGTTTGGAGGGATGAGGGAGTAAACAGTGAAAATTATTCATCGACACTTTGTGGAGATAGCAGGGAGTGTTTTAAAAACAGAGACAGAGGATGAGAAAAGGGAGGAAGTCATCTGAGACAGCCCTTGTTAGCAGGTGCATTCACACCAGGTGCTGGCTCTGTTCTCCACTGACTATAGCAGAAGGACGTTGGCAGCTTTTGCAGTGTTATAGAAATGTCTGGGTATATTTCAGCTTTACTTTTGTTGGACTGATACTTTTACGAAATCTTGATTTATATCAATGAAACAAAAGGTGCAAGGAAGTGTCTTCCAATCATTTGTAAGGGACAAAACAGTCTCTGCATCAGCTTCCAGACTCCAGCTTTCTCTCTGGCTGCAGTGTCAGATGAGTGAATGTATGATACTTTCACAGTTCTCTCATCATCATTCTGGGAATGCTCCTTGCTGAACAAAGTTTCCTCCTAGAGGACTGATACCAAGGAATCTGGTCAAGTAGCCATGATGTCAAGTCCTGGTGGCAGGCATTCACAATGAAATCTCTTACAGTCATGGGGGAAGGTGACTCTGACCTGAGTTTTGCTGTCTGCTTTGGCAGGGTAAGGATTCCCAGCACTGCTCTATCTCATGACTAATTTAGAATTGACTGTCTGATTAACACAGTTATTAGTTGTGTACCAAGACTTTGTCTTTTTTGCATGTTCATTCCTGAGCTGTGATGTTTGCAAAGTGTTACGAGATTGATTGCTATTTTCTTACAATGTTAACTATGAAATAGTTAAGTATGCCAAGGACCTTTTAAACAGTATCTCTACCAACTTTCCTGCTATCATAGTATGGATTTGCTATGACATGCTTTAACTGACACAGCAAAGAAAAGCATTGTTGGAACATAAGATTCCCATGGCCTCTCTCAACCTCAGTTAGGACTCTCTGAAGTCCCTTATTTCACATTGCAAGAAATCAGATGCCCAACAGTAGGTTTTCAGCTCCTTAACTAGAATATTAATTTGTCATATTCACCCATTTTCTCCTCTTCTACTCCCAAACTGCTCCAGGTAATTTTTCACTCTGAACTGCCCATTTCAACTCTGATTGGGTATTCTCTACTCCCCCATCTGCCTGCTCAGAACCATACCTCATCTCCTTTCCTAATTATCTTTTCTTATCCTACTTTTGAACTTCGAAATATCCTGTGCCTCTGGGGATTTGCTAGTCTATCTTTTACTCTTTCCTGCTCACTGACTCTTTCAGGTCCTCCTTTCTTTGTAAATACCAGGAACACTGGGGGTTGAAGCTTGTATAGTCTATTCCCCAGTTTAAGTCTATAAGTCTATATCTGTATTACTGGGGTTGTGAACTCTGTGAAACATCTTCTTTTCTCATTTCCTGCCTGCTCATGCTGGTGGACTGTATTTTGGGTCCATGACTTACTTACATAAAAGAGAGGAAACAATATAAATTGCTCTATTAAACTAATATCAGAGCAATATTTGAAAGTAACAAAGCATATACAACAAGAGATTCTATACTGTCTCCCTGTTTCCCCAGTTTCCCTTGTTTCCTCAGTTTCCCCAGTTTTTCTTTGTTTTCCTCAGTTTCTTTCAGTTTCCCCAGTATACGCAAAGCTACAGATCAGTCCAACCAATCCAGAGATGGATAGGAGCTGGACAGCACTCATTTCTTGGTGGGCATCCCCATGGAGTAGATGGTAGAATGTGTGCAGCTCAACTCCCATTCCTCTCCTGGATACTTTTATCCTGGCCCCCGCGTTCTGCTATGTATGGCCAGTACATCTCAGAAGGTGTTGCCAAAGGGCACAACTCCGCCCTTTTCTATAAGATTTTCTGTGCCAATGCGCACGCCTGAGGGAAACTTGGGGGTCGTGGTGCCCCCCCACCTTTCCAGTCTTCCTCACCATCAGCTTCCTCACAGCTAGTCAAAATACGTTACAGCTTCGATACATGAGGAACATAGCTTTCCACTCCAGTTCCCCATGTACCCCACTGCCTCTAGTTCACATCCTGCAAATCAGCAAACAGCAAGCTAAACAAGCACTCCCTACTTTTTTCACACACATTCTACTTATCAGCATATTGGACTTCATAGATCGTCTATTTTTTCATTCCCATCACATGGACCTCTTGGTGTAAACTGTGTCCCCACTTGCAACCAGTGCATGTGAATATGTTTTTGCATGGACTCTGAGGCACAAAGAGAAGGAGGTATTGTTCCTAAGTTTTACCTCAACAAGGAGGTGGGACACTGTTAGTGTGTGCCTCCCTAGTCAGGAACTGCAAAATACTCCAAAATCGTAAGGTAGAGATATAGCTAGGAGGGAAGAAATCCACCTCATTAGAACAGGCCATATAAAAAGGTTTTTTACAGACCCATCTGTAAAATGTCATGAATGTAAGTGGCTGATCCATTTCTCTATAACAAATCTGGTGTCAGTCGCCTGACAAGTAACTGGAGGGGCAGAAACAACATGTCATCAAAATGAACTCCTTGAGTATTTCCATTTTGGTGCACAGAACATTTGATAAAAAGAGGCACTTGTCATCACTTCCTTAAACATAGTCTTCTGCCTCTTTTGTTCAAACCACTAAAAGCTAGATAGCATATGCACGGGGAGTAAATTCTTCACAGGCAGGCATCTGGATCAGTATATTGAAATTGAGTCTATTTTTAGTCAACTGATGCTAGCTTCCCCATGAAACTGCATATTTGTAGTTTTCAGGCTTTCTGAAGTGGATTCTTGCCATAAATTGATTGTAAATCATTTTGAGTGCATGGGAGGAAGGGCCTGCTCCAAAGTCTATTGAAAATACATTAGAGTCTTTCTATTGATTTGAAAAGCTGAAGATCAAGCCAGCAAGGATTCATTCTGTCCATATAAAATACGGGCTATTTGCATTAGAAATGTAACATAAACGTATTTCTTATGCAAAACTCAGCTGAACAACACACTTCACTGCCTATCTAGCAAATTCCAGAGCTGGAAATATTGTTCTCTTTTTTATATCCTTATTCTTCTTATCCAAGTATATATCTTAACCAGATATTTGGAGTTTTCACAATTGTTTCATTGGGGGGATAAATTGATGAGAAAGCCTGTGATTGCTCAGGTACAACCCATTTTCTTCACGAGGAACAAGCATAAATCCTTGTTACAGAAGGAAGAGCAATAGAATGTCATTCTTTTTGTCGTTAAGTATTCTAAATCTGTCTTTTTAATAATCATTCTGCCCCAAAAGCTGCTTTTTTCCCCTTTGGTTTTACTTCAGTCATGCCACACATATTTCTCTGTCACCTGTTTTTCCAGTCCTTTCTGCTTGTTGGGATTTTTTTATAGCCACTGATTCTCTGCTCTACTCATTAGATCTTTGGGCTCTGAGACTGTTTTCCAGAAATTTGGGGCTGCTGGGATCTGCTGTCAGTGTTCATAGTAGCAATTCCATTGTGTCAATTGCTGCTTAATACCTACTATCACTTCACTGTTCTCATTTGTCTTAAAAGAGAGTGATTGTCATGCCCAGGAATTTGAGTGAGGTCTATGACTGCTTCCAAATCAAAAAAGCTCAGGTCTACAATCTAGTTACAATATATAAGTAGTTATCTTGCACTAGATGATCCACAATAAGTGTCCAAATATCCTTCCTTTTAGGCCGTATCAAATACATAGGAAATTCATTTAGCTAAGTCCCCAAAGAGTGTCATCCAAATCAAAATACATTTCATATTGACCCACTTGATGTACTCAGGCCATTGAGGCTCAGAGAAGGATATACATAGATCAATAGGTTCACATGGGGTCAAATGAGAGAAACTTACGGTTTTAAATCTCTTCAGGAAAAATTTGAGCTACCAATCAAGCCACTCCTCATTCTATGAACTTGCATTACCTTGACTTACCACAAATTGTGAAACAATGGATATTTATTAAATTATTACTTTTGGGGGACAGTGTAACTTGTTGAAGCCACACACTGCTAAGATAAGAGAAATTCAGTGTTCAGTGTAATTCTGTTACATTATTTTTTCTCTTAATCTCAAATATTTATTTCTTAAAGTCTTGAAACACATGAAAAGTCAAGATATATTCATAGAATTTGTTTTATCAAGTAAGTGTGGTATTTGATCATGGAACGAATGGAGATTCCCAGTGTTTATTCCAGGGTCAGTCACTAAATTGCAGAGAGTTTTGGAAACTCTCCACATTTTAATTTTTTATCCTGTGTGAATTTTGATTTGCTGGTAATTCTCATTAATTTATGAACTCTGCTTATGACTTATTTTCAGCATGGAATAAATTTATGTAAAAGGAGACCCTGCCTGAGAGATAGAAATGAGTCTTTAGGGCCTTGTATGGCTTCTCCCCAGGAAAACAATGGAAGCCACTGACTGAGCCATTACCTCTTCGAATTTCAAATGTCAAATTCAAGAAAGGATGGAGAATAGAAACAACACAGGGTAAAGGCAGGAGGCAGAGATATTTAAAAATGGATTTTACAAGCAACACACTAATAAAAGTGGCAAAAATCTCAAATCCTAAAACAGGAAAGAGAGTCTGGCATAAAAAGACCCAAAAGTCTTAAGAAACCTTAACCATTATATTAATGATCCTTTAAAAAATCCTAAATGGTAGATGCTACAGTGCCTCCTCTGATGGCTTCTCCTCAGACCCTGCTTGAGCCCAGGCTCGCTCACAGCCACCTTTGAGGGCCTCGGGGCAGATGTCTGGGTACCAGAGCACCAAACGTCTCTCCACTTTAGAGCTCGGGCACTCCAGCGACTCTGGAGCCACTAGTTAGGTGGAACGCCCTGCCACACACCTCGCAAGAGGCTTCTTGAGTGTGGTCAGTTCGCCCTTTACCTAAACAGCACTCCAGGAAGAAGGACCTGTAGCCACTGCTTGCTAAAGGAAGCAGAAAATGTCTCTCTGAGTAGGTAGAACAGAGTTCAGTTTATTGGGGGTTTGGTCCCAATGGGAGCCTACTGCAGAGAGCACCCAGGACCCTCGGGCTCGACCTTTTCTAGGGGGTGTAATTGAGGGGAGGGGAAAGGTAAAGGACCAACTAGGGACAAGGGAAGGTGGGATCTCGAGGTAACAGACAAGAGCAGAAGCCAGAGGCCTTCTACTCAACCCTATCCAGGACCAAGTAACTTTAGATTGATAGGGAAAGGACTAGAAGAAGGGGAGATCTGGGGTACAAATATGGAATAGGGAAGGAGGGGTCTGAGGAGGGGATACAGTTGAGGGGAGGGATAACAATTTCAGGAGTAACCAAGTGGGAAGGGGGGGGAAGAGACTAGAACAGTCTATTTACAGAGAGTATATATGAAAGTTAACAAAACTATATATCAAACCCTTATAAATGTATAAACCCATAAAAGCACCGTCACAGGTAGATTTTTTTTTCTTTTCATCTGCAATTCTTTGTTTTCCATTTCTTCCATTACTGGTATGCTTAAGCTCTTTTACAAGGGCTGAATGTGTTTAGCTTCAGCTGTCATAGAGCTCTGCAGACTTAAATAGCCTGTCAGAGCTACCTCAGAAGGGCCTTGATGAAACCAAAACTATTTCATCAGAGCGTACATGAGCACAGTAACATTCTAATGTTTCTGAACTTGTATTAGTATAAAACGTAATGCTTTTGTATCTAAGTTTTATACGCCCCCTTCCTCTTACTCCTGAATAAAAAAGCCTATTTACACCAAAAGTAATAAATTGTGACACTGCACTCATAGGAAAAACTACTGAAATTAATAACAAAAAATTATAGAGTGTTCAGCCTTCTATATGAATTTTGCTTTCCTACCTATTTTGTGTCTTTGCTATACTTTAGTAAGACAAAAATTCATACACACCTATGTAATCTGTTTCCCCAGGTCTTCTGCTTCCTGATCAAAGGCTTTCACCTCTCAACCATTATATAAAAGATGGGCACTATTTTTCTCCATATCCATTCTCTGTGCCTTCAAAGAAGGAAAGGATGTAATTATGTGTTCTAATCAGTTGACATGGAGGCATAAAAAAAGTAATCCCTTTCTGACGGGCTTAAATTTCATCATACATTAGGCACCTAACTGAGATTTTTCAACTCCACTCAGAGCCAGTTCAATTTCAGAAATGAACCCAACCATATGTGCAAGCCAGGTATCAAAGATTTGACCAAGGTCATTTTGAAGTCTGGAATGGAGTGAGGGATTGAAGTTCTTTCCTTCAAATGCCTTGTTCCTTTCTAGTGCACCTAGAATGACACTAAAGACAGAAGCACTAGCTATTCATATAATGAATAACCCTTCCACTGAAAATTGCTCTAGGCACACTTGGCAGCAGGAGCAAGGATAAGTGGGAGGACCAAGCTGGCTGAAAACACTTGGTAAACTATTAAGCAGCCCACACATGGGCTTAAAAGGTGTGTATGTGTATATATTAATCTTTTCTGTAAACACACAGAGGACAATTACAGACAGGGTGGCTTAAACTGTTAGTGTTAAGAGATTGCTGATCCAACATGATTGCTACTGCACAACTCCCCCAGATATCTGTCCTCTGTGCTGAGGACATCCTAGTTGGGAGTGTTTCTGTATATATATATGTATATAATGGTATTTGGTTCACACTGACGCCCAATAGAGAAGATCATCTTGACAAGTGTGTGACTTGTCCTTACTTTGAATCCAGTAACTCCAGCACAGAGAATACATGGAGGCTGTAGTTTGTTGGCAATGGTTGCAATAGGAGCCTAACAGTCCTGCTCAGTGGCCTTAGGTTAAAAAGCAGGTGTGTCCTCTGCATACCATATTCCTTCCTTACAAAGCCTGAATACTCAGACTATAAAACAGAGCAGCTCTCAGTGAGGGTGTATGAGTATCAGAAAACCCTGAATATACACAAGTATTGATGTCTGCATTTGAGCACATGTTCTGTCTATCCTGGAAGCCCAAAGATCCTGGGAAAATCAGTGCATCCTGATCCAGTTTCTCTGGCATTCTGTTTTAATGGTTGTATGATATTGCTGGTAGCTTTGAAAAAGCACCCAGAAGCACATACATACAAACTCTGAGAAATATCATTCCTCTGTACATCATAGCATCTGGTTTCCTTTTGCAATGAAAGGTGTTGTATAAGGCAAGACATGACAATCCGAGCAATAAAATTAGAAATTCTAATCTCTCCATGCTGGGCGCAGAAAGAAGTTCACTGAGGCATTGGTTTACTGTAGTATGTTATCGAATTGCGATGAGGCAGATAAAAAGGGAATGGAAATGGCAAAGTTATTAAACTAACTGTATCTGCAAAGATATTAATTTGATTTATCTCACTTATTAATATTGCCATCAAGCTCAAATGCAAATCCTAAAGTGTGAGTTAAATAGGTGACTGAATTTACTTAGGGGAATGGAAAATACAGGATTATCAGTTATAAATGCTACTTCCTTACACGAATCTGTAAAAGAAAATCTTTCTTCTAAGTGATTCTTTGATATTCTTCATGTTTTCTAATCTTTTTGTTAGGACTTTTTAAAGCTCCCATTGTAAAGCAACCCATAAAGACCACTATTGCATACAATTTTGTTTTACTGGACATTAATATGTTTGCCTGACACAAACTTAAATCTCTGGTGTTTCAGTAGATGCTCAGATGATGCTCAGAAGCATAAGGAAATCAGAAGACCTAGTGACCTCAAAGAGAAACACGAATTGTTATTCTCTGCCTACAAATAAACAATATGTTCTAAGAAGTTTTAAAATTTGTATTAGGTTATTGTGGTATATTCTTCAAAAGAAGAATGAAAATGTGAAATATATGGTGTCTGGTTCATGTTTCCATTCCAGTGTATGAGATTCTTTCTTTATATATTGTCTTTCTTTAAGGAAGGAGTTAGAGTTGTATTAGGTTTCTCCTACTGTACATATTTTAAGGCCTGTAAACTGGGGCTAGAGCAATGAATTAGTGTATTTTGATACATCAAAAGTGAAATCTGGTATTATTTTAAAGAAATGGCAAAATTCCAGAGTAACATCTAAGACATCTGGAACCAGATTGTTATCCTCATCCTGACTGAGAATATATCTTTAATATATACTAAAGTTCAAAGTCACTTGCTGAAGGTAATTTAATCTTAGAAAGAAAATTTGTCATCACAGGATGACTGTGATGCTTCTGGTACCCAAGTGGGCTTCTTCAGTGTGTTCTGAGTGTTCTTCCAAGACATGCTTTTTTTTTTAAACAATACGCAATGCTTTAGTATATACTATATACCTAGTTATTGTGTCAGGATTAAATCATACTGGAGCTATACTCTGTTCTCTGGAGCATAGAGTATGGGCCCAGTGGAATGGATGTGCCTATATGAGAACCTATTGTGATTTTGAATTTGCAGACAACCTTACTGTAGATACAAGTAATCATTCTTATTTCTGTGTTTATGAATTTGTTCAAATCAAGGGTTGTGATTTTAATTATTCAGCTCTGGTTACCTCTTACCAGTTTGTGAAATCTGACTACACCCTGATCCCAGCCTTACAGCCTGTTCCTATTGGCAGAGCCTACAACAGACAAAAGACTTCGATTACTGTTCATTGTGATGTGGAAGCAATTCACTGGCTGATGGAATGAGTGAAGAAAGGTGGGGAACACCATTGGCAGGACATTTTATTTGGGTGGTTGCCAACAGCAATGAGAACTTTTAACAAAATATTGCACCCTGAGACTGTTATTTTAATATTAACCTTTCTGCTTTTTATTTTGGTAATCAGATTGTATATTAAGGTGTAGAGAATTATAGACAGATTACCCTCAAAGCTTAATGATAGCTTACAAAATGCATTTGTCTCTCTGTCCCTCAGCCCTTTTCTCTCTCATTCTCTTCTCTTTTCCAAGGATCACCAAGCCCATATCGATGTTTGAGCCACACCCCATGGAGTGTAGAAGCCCAGACAAGTTAACTTTAGTCACAGGGTGGATTATGATGGTGCATCCCCTCACCCCTGGCCACACTATGATCTGAGAAATGCTTGTTAGGCCTCAGCTTTGATGAACTGCACCTGGACTAAAACCCTCTTGAGCTTATCAGAAACACTGTCTGTTTCCAGGAACTAACAATTGTTTAATGAACACCTGTTTTTTAACAAATAGCCTTGGAAACTTTTTTTCTTTCCTGAATAACAACCCAAGTGGAATAGTATTTTTGTTACTGAGCCTTCAAAGAAAGTTACCCACTCCAGTTGTGGTCAGGGTGGAAAGTTACTGTGACTAAAGCTCACTCTCTTGTGACCCTATAAACAGTGGTCTGAAGTGAGATCCTTTTGAATTGTCGATTCCCAGAGGATAAGGGGCTAATGCATATGTCTCCAACACCAACACCTGGATGTCTGTGGAGCCAGCCAAGGACTGTGAGTAATCAGACAAGACTTGTTGGTAATAACCAAGGACTGTTCATGTTAGCACACTGTGAGAAAGAACAAGATTGGCTGGAGAAGGGGGGACACGGGAAGATGGGGCACTTTTCCATGAGAAAGAACCACAACACAGTACAGGACAAGTGCAGGAATTAGACCAAGCAGTGGGCATGGACTATAGGGTGGGATTGAGACCACCAAAGACCCCCAAAACCCTTTGACCCACTTCCAGAAAGGCCTGAAAGAACAGACTGTGCATGATAACTAACTTACATAGAAAGCAAGAAACCTGTCATGTGGGTAGAGAAGCCTACCTTGGAGGTGGAGAAACCTGTCCATAAAAAGGTAACCTCCAACTCCAGGCAGTGCCCTCAGGACTTTGGACATCTCATTGGCCAGACTGATACAGGTGGATCAATGCTTATCAACTGGATTGATGCTGAAACCAGGTCTGACATCCTCTCAACTGGATTGATACTGGAACCAGGACTAGTGATCTCTTTTTCTCTGATTTCTCTTATTTTCTTTAATTGTCTCATTAATTAACTAATTCATTCATTTATTAATTTATCTTTCCCTCTTTAATTCCTCTCTTCCCTTTCACCCTGCCCCTTTACCTAAAATCCAATGCCATGTGCTTATGTAGTTGGTCAGGGATTATTATACCAATTTCCATGCCAAGTGTGTAATCTACTAATAAAATTTTCTGATTGTTTGTGACCCCTTTTGTAGTTCCTTTCAACCAACGATCGTTTAGGTGCTTCCTTTCCCTTAGGGCAGGTTGTTGCAACATTGAAGTGTTTTCTTTTCCAGGCTAAATAATCCCAATTTTCTCAGCCTTTCCTCATAGGAGACAGACTACACGCAGGTCCTCACTCTTTAAAAGAAAATATTGTTTCCCCTCAGAAAACACACTTTTGATTCTCAAAGGCTTTGTGGAAACTGCACAGTGTCACACATTGTAGGATTTTGACACTCAGTCCAAACTTCGTCTTTTTAAACAGACTGTGTCAGTATGATTTACCAGGGTACTGAAAATTCTGAATCTTTCAGAAAGCAAGGAAAAAGCAGACACATGCTAAAATGCCCTGTGGCTTATTGCATTTCTCCAAGGAGTTGGTGATAGCAATGTTTCTTCATTCTGGTACCGGTTTATACAAAATGGCAGTGGAGACTTCTGTTACTCTCTGCTATTATCAGAAAAGTTATAAAGGCATATCCATTTTTAAATTAAAGTGGAGAAATATATGCAGTGTTTCTCTTCACTGCCTTTGTAAAAATACTTGATGAATACACCTGTGATAAAGAAATCCAGACAGCTACTGAATTTCTTTTCTTCTCAGTATGTCTTTTTTGAATTATAAATCACTTTAGTGGAGGGAATAAAAATTGCCCAGATGCTGCAAGCTGGTTGCTTATAGCATTAACTTTTTGTTTTCATGTTTCTTTCCTAATGGTTTTACTAATAAAATTAATTGGATTCAATTTGATGGAGCAAAAATTGCAAATATAAAATTCACATTTAACATATTTTCATCCACAAAAACTATCTTGGAAACAGGATAGATGCTGAAAGAAGGAATGCATAATTTAACTAATTTACCAGTCTAATAGCTCTGTTCAATTTACAGCTGTAATCTCATAAAGTTTAGCTCAAAATGCAATTTTTATCCTATTAGTATTCCTTCTTAATCCAATTGGTAGAAATGTATGGTAAGTGACCATGTTTTTGTGCTTGATTCCTCCTGCAGCTGCACCAGTGTAAATCAATAACTTATCAAGATCTTTGGTGTCTGAGAGATCAGAGTCTGGTTTCACAGTCAGCTTCACAAAAGAGAACAAAAACTTCAACATGGCATCATACTAACCTTGGGGCCAATGGTTCCGAGTCCCGGTGGCCCTGGGGGCCCAGGATAGCCTCTAATTCCACGGTCTCCCTGAAAATAGTCACACAAATGTCAGTCATGTATGACCTAATAACTGTTGCATCTTTCATCCATTTACAACACAGTCAAACTGATGCATTTAAAAACAAGCCAAATGAATGCTGCGTGAATAAATAGCTGCCTCACAGATAGGTATAAAAAAGCACCCAAAATATAGTACCCACATTATCTAAGCTCTAGGTGAAGAACATAATTTCCCAAGCAAAGGTCCATGTGATCAACCAAAATCACCAACTGAGTTAGGACTCTGCAAGCTTAACAGCTACAACAAAAAGAAAAGTAAACCTATTTGGTAACAATACCATCTTCCCATCACATTTTGCAGGGGTTTACCAGGATGGACAGGGAGCTTCCCAGTGGGACACAACAGTGATCATGCCCTTTACTGATACTGTGCTTGTTCTGACTAGGACCATTTAATTTCTGGAACTGTCAAACTTAGGTGTTTACAAAAACTAAATTAATTTTAACAGCATTAATATAGAAGAAGAAAAAGAGCAACCTTTTGTTTTCTTAGAAAGCCTTAATGCATATGCTTTTAGCTTGGTTTCTTAAGGAAATGAGGCTTAAGTGATACTCTGCCTGTGCTTCTGCTTGTCTGTGTTGGTCCTCTTTTTTTCTTCCAGTATATTTTGAACTCATCAGCTGATTTCAGCCAAATTCATCAGAAATGTACGGACCTTGAGCATATTCATTTTTAACTGTTTTGGTGACAGTTGGAGGCTGGGTAATGACAAGAGAATCAAGTTACACTTTTACTGAGGAACAAAATAAACCCAGAAGGGACTCATCCCTTAACCACCAGGCAGAGAGAAGGCAGCAGCTGTCTGGTCAGGGGAAAATGGGTGTAACATGGAGCCCAGTGCTGCTCCTCGTGCTGCAGACAAACGCAGCAAAGGAGATGAGGGTCAGGGGGCATTAGTGGTAGTGGGAATGTACAGGGACAGAAGAGGCAGTTTTATTTTCCTCAGCCCATAGCTGCACAAATGAGGGAATAGACATACATTCAATACATCATCACTGGAAAACTTCCATCAGTTTGAAAAGAAAAAAGAAGTCTACAACTGATAAGTTAGAGATGCAGAATATTCTAAATCAGGTTTAGCCTGATATCCCTAAACCTATGCCTGTACAGGCAAGTGCAAAAGAAAGAAATGTACTGATAAGCTATTGATCATCCAATATATTAACAATAGAGCAGATGAAATTGTTTTTCTCGCCATAATAAAAGAATTAATGATAAAACCTCTTCATTGTACTTATTTTTGCACTTGGAAAAGCTGTAGAAAGGACTGTGCCTGCAGAGGGAGCATTTGATCTAAGAAAGAGGTGCAAGTATAAATCACACAAATCACAGATGTCACTTGAGTTGTGACATGTGAAATGGAACAACATACCAAAGAGATTAAAAAGGAAGGAAAGAAACAGAATCTTCCACTTTTTTCTTTACTTTAGGAGGAAAGCGTGTTGGGTAATAGGTTGGACTTGATGATGTCAGAGGTCTTTTCCAACCTTGTTAATCATGTAATTCTGTGATTCTATCACAGAATTCTATCACAGAATTCATCATTATAGTGACTGCTTTTAGGTGAAATTCCCAAGGCTTGGTCTCTAGCAAGACATTACTCCTATATGTTTTTTATATGATACTCTGATGCTAAATCCTAACATATATACTATTAATGCAAATATACCAGAGCCAAAACTATGCTCAGGTCTGAGGGATTTGGAGAGGTGGGCACTCTGAATACAAAGGCTAAAGTCTAGACTGAGCTTATAATGCTTTCCTTCCTGATGTAAGGTTTGGCTTTTGAGTTTTATTTCAACTCCTCTTTTTTTCAGAGCACTGGAGCTTGACCAGTTTGAGTCAGGACAAGAAAGAGGTGCAAGTATAAATCACACAAATCACAGATGTCACTTGAGTTGTGACATGTGAAATGGAACAACATACCAAACAGATTAAAAAGGAAAGAAAGAAACAGAATCTTCTACTTTTTTCTTTACTTTCCAGGAGGAAAGCGTGTTGGGTAATAGGTTGAACTTGATGATGTCAGAGGTCTTTTCCAACCTTGTTAATCATGTAATTCTGTGCTTCTATCACAGAATTCTATCACAGAATTCATCATTATAGTGACTGCTTTTAGGTGAAATTCCCAAGGCTTGGTCTCTAGCAAGACATTACTCCTATATGTTTTTTATATGATACTCTGATGCTAAATCCTAACATATATACTATTAATGCAAATATACCAGAGCCAAAACTATGCTCAGGTCTGAGGGATTTGGAGAGGTGGGCACTCTGAATACAAAGGCTAAAGTCTAGACTGAGCTTATAATGCTTTCCTTCCTGATGTAAGGTTTGGCTTTTGAGTTTTATTTCAACTCCTCTTTTTTTCAGAGCACTGGAGCTTGACCAGTTTGAGTCAGGACAAGAAAGAGGTGCAAGTATAAATCACACAAATCACAGATGTCACTTGAGTTGTGACATGTGAAATGGAACAACATACCAAACAGATTAAAAAGGAAAGAAAGAAACAGAATCTTCTACTTTTTTCTTTACTTTCCAGGAGGAAAGCGTGTTGGGTACATGGTACATGGTACATGGTACATGGATGCTCTTAGATTTAAATTGGTGTGTCAGGCTGATTGGGTTAAACCGACTGTTAGGAGGAAATTTCTCTCTCAGATGACCTAAGGCTTTTATATCACACCTTCCTTGCAAGATGTTGACAATGCCCTTGAAATTTTTTCCCAAAATTCTAGCTATAAACACCTAAAGAATATCATATTAAGTATGTAAATATTGTAGCTCTTTAGTCTGGTACATGGTACTGAGAAATGCCCCTCTGCAGTGGGATGAATGGTAGATATTTATGATGTTTAAAAACATATCCAGTTTCTCAATTCCTCCTGCAATTCATTTTCTTAAAATTACCTTGAGATTGTCATATTACCAGGAAATACTGAAAGTCTAGGCAAATGTAGCCATTTGTTATCAAAGGAGTATTTATTGGTCTTCACTGTCCCCATAACCATAATACAACTTAAGCTGTTTGTAGAACTTTTCATGAGCAGAAGTTGCATAGAGCAGCCAAAGCTTCCCCTGCCCAAGCCTCCCTCTGAAACCTGCCAGAGCTGCCTGCTAGAGACACATAGAGGTACATACAGACAAGACTTTTCATTATAAGTACTTTTTAGGAGATCCCGGGCTGCTGTGGACTGTGAAACAGTCTGTGAGTTGCTGTGATGGAAGCTGAATGGGAGGTTACCAGCTATAAATGATTCCTTATGGTTCAGTATCCAATATACCTATAACCTGCTATTAGACCAGCCTGGACCAAAAAAGAGCTTAAGAGTGACTTGAAGTCATCTGCCTCTTCCTCCCATGGGTAGCACAGTCTTACACAGGGTCGTTGCAGGTGAAGGATCGAATTTTAACTTCACATGCTTAGTTAATACCAGATGTCTCACTGAAAAGCGCTTTTGTAGAGCTTTATAGTAATCCTCAAAGTTTCTGTATTTCTCAGCTTAAAGAAAAAGGCTTGTATTTTGCTTTATGAGTTGTGAAGTGGAGCAGTTTTTTTTTTCTAAGGTGTCACACTAAACTGTCCTCTAGGGAATTCATTTCAAGACGGGTCAGTAATGTTCTTTGATGACATCTAATTTATTTCCTGTGTTGTGCTTGTAGACAAGTTTGTCACTATCAGCAAAACAGTGAACTAGAAAAACACCACTGAAACAAGAAATAAAGAGCTGAGTCAAGACAGTGTAAGGTATGGGATTCCTATGTCTATTCTGTAACATTTATTGAAGAAAAAAAGCATTAAATGACCTAATGGTCACCCAAAAAGTAAATTTTGGATTCCAAATATATATACCTCATTTACTGTAAAGCATGTGTATTTGATACTGAAACATACAGCAGACACTGCAATACTTGCTTTAGCGAAAGCTAATGGTTATAGCAGTATTTGTAAGAAGCAAATATTATTATATATATAAAAAAAAGATATTACATCTCTATTTTCCACATTTTAGTTCAAATAGGCAGGGCCCAAGCTGCAAAGGTTGTTTATATTGCAACTGGATCCGGCCTAATTGTTCATGCACTAAGGACTGTGATAGGGATTTTAATAACCTTTCTGCTATCCAGTTACTTGCTTTATTTCTAGTGCTAGGCTCTTGTTATTGAATATCTGTAACCCACCTCCCAGTTGGCAACAGCGCTTTTAAATCAAACTTTTATTATATTCTGACATTATGTGCTTCTGTTTAATGCTAC
>WEIV01025768.1:0-45425 GCA_013390005.1 Calyptomena viridis
AAACTATTTCCTGTCCCATAAACGGTGACATAAATTAAGCTAATTTTCCCAAGATGAATCTTTTTTGACCATGAAGATAACTGCTGAGTGATCTCTCATCCTTATCTTAACCCGTGAGCCTTTTGTTATATTTACTCTTTCCTGCCCTGCCGAGGAGGTGAGTGATAGACTGGCTCCTTGTGTCCAGCCAGGGTCAACCCACCACAGTCCTGCTTCAAGTGACAGTCTTCAGTCGTGTTTACAGAGCTTTAACCTATTTTTTCAGACTATTTTTCCAGGTTGTCAAGATTGATTTGAATTCAGCTGTCGCCCTTCCCCTGTTCTTCCCAGACTGCCCCTCCTTGCACCACACCATCTAGGCAGTTGATAGACGTAGCCTGTATTTCGCTGTTTGAGTCATTAGTGAGAAGCTGAACAGAATCAGGTCTGGGACAGACTCAGGCAGACCCACTCTGTGCCACCTACAGAAAACTCTCTGGGCACATTTATTAACTAGTTTTGTACCAATGTTGTCACAGCTTCACCCAGACTACATGTTCACAGCAGGGATTTAAGAGCACTTCTTGCCCCTATACACACCAACAATCACTTTATTGGAGTGTGCTGGTGTGGATTCAGGTCATATTAGACAAAATTAGAGTTTGGACCTGAGACCTCATGGTGTTGTTTTTGAAAGTCCCAACCACTAAAACACTGAACAAGAGAGCACACCTTCTCTGCTAGCCTTTCTTGATCTTCAGCCTATTTTTTCTGCTGTTTGTTCCTCTTCTGGTGGCAATCCTTCATGAGAGTCAACTTTGAGTTAGTTCATGTTCAATGACTATGTAGTAATACAGCAAAAGGTGATGGACAACACATTGAACAGCTGTGTAGATGTGGCTTAGGGTCATGGTTTAGTGGTGGACTTGGCAGTGTCAGATTAATGGTTGGACTAAATGATATTAAAGTTCTTTTCCTACCAAAGTGATTCTACAATTCTGAGTTCCAAGAGGGTTCTGCAGAATGATGCCTTCGTGCATGACACCAGGGTATTTTTGTGCTTCTGAGAGAGAGCAGGAATATTTTTTAAATTGCAATGTCCTCTGTGATGAAGAAGTCAAACTTGGTGAAATCTGCATCTGTGCTGTCTGCTTGTATCAGACTCTGTGATGACCTATCCTGTCAAACGTGTCCAGTTTCCCAGAGAAGTGGTTTAGTTGGTTCACTCTAAAAATAAGCCTGGGAGCAAGTGAGGCTGCTTACAATGTAAACAAAGAGAAGGCTTTCTATGGAAATATGAAGGCTAGTGATCAATAGCTACAATTTATTTAAGAGTTACTGCAGGAAAATTGCTTTCAAGCACTGTAATACATCAGTAATTTCAGCTGCTTTGCAATTGAGGCATCTGCAATCAGCTCCAATCACTGGCAGGTTTTTTGATTATTTTTATCTCTTTTTTCATAATGACTGTAGCTGAACTAGCTGAAGAAAAGGAGGAAAGTGATTGTGAATTGTCATCTATAGAAGACAATGTCTATCATAGTGGTAAATCAAAGGGAGGCTGTTTCAGAACCAGTGGCAAAAAGGTGAGATGATCTGTGCATACCTCTTGGGTTGCCAGTGTCATGTCAACAATACAAGATTCGCTTGTAGATTTTTCTGCAACACCAGCTCATAAAAACATGACACCATGAATTAAGAGAAATGAAAAAGGGAGAAATGAATCAGTGCAAATTGAACTGTGATATGCACAAACAAGGCCCCGAGTAAAGTGGATGCATCAACTGACAATTTTGAGCACTATGATTAATTGTATATATTTTGTATTTCACTTTAATGTGCTTATTTCTTTCAACTACTGACATCTACTGAAATTTCAGTAAATGCAAGATGTAAATAGACACATCTCTGTTTGGTTAACCAATGAAAACACTTCTGTAGTAAGCAGTATGATGACTCATTTATGTTGAAGGTAAATGGACAGAGTGAGATATAGAGGCACTTGCACTGTATCACAATCCTGCCATATATCATTTGCCTTTGGATATGAATTCATGAGGTAGCCTATTGGGTCTGTAGACTTAAAATAGGAAACCATTATATTATTACAGAAAATAACACAATGATAATCTTTCAGGCTAAAAATTTCTGTTAAATCTTCTATTCAGAACAGTCATGAATCTCACTGAGTAGTAGGGACTTACTTAAGGAATCCTGCATTTTATTAATATCCTGCTTGCCATCTCTCATTAGTATCACTATTAATACACTTTAATCCTCAATCTCCAAAATTTAATATAGACAGGCCTATTTGGAGTAGCAACCCAAACTACTGGTGCAAGAGCCAATAGCCACAGGATAAGGGATGTGGATTCATAATTCATCTAGATGTGTTCTGCTGCCAGATGGGATCTAGTGTCTGCAGCAGAAGAAAGGTGCACTATCCAATCTCCCCCAGCAAGGACAGCTTTATTGGTCTAATCTCCAGGAATACTTTCTGGAGGCACTGTGCAGAGCTGTTGTCCTGGTTTATCTGAGCTTTCTGCAGCCAGGAGGGTTCTGAGCCACTTCAAACATGCTGGTTGAAGTCATGCATCTGGGAATTCATGAAAGGAGATGGAGCAGCTCTGAACACCCTATGTCCCAAAGTCAAGTTTATTGAAAGATGAATCCAAACAGAGAATTGCCTTTAAACTTCATATTTTATTTCCACAATCTCTCCTGATCAGAATGAAATATTGGTGGAAGAGAAAAATCACCCCATGAGATGAAGTCCTGTGCACCAAGTCTCTTCAGTGCTTTCAGATCTGGATATTTTAGCATAAGAGCTTTTACTGCTACCAGGCTTGGGCTTCTGCTGGCTGCCAATGCAATACACACAGCGGTGGTTCATCTGAATGGGGAAATTAGTTGGAGTAGCATTAGCAGAGTAAGCTGTCTGGCAGGGACTATTGCCAAGTCACTTCCCATGGTGGGCATTGCCTCTCAGCACGGGAGCACCTGGGGAGCTCTGCTGGGCAGTCCTGGCATGTGTGCAGTCCTCAACCACACTGCCTCATCACTCTTTATCGCCTGTCTTTAAAAAGCTGCTATTTTAGCATAAGCCATTTCCTTTTAGTTTCTCAGAGCAACAAAAGCATGTTTACATCCAGTCCCAAACATCTGTTCTTTCTTCCAGAACTGCTTTCATTACCAAGACAGAAGAGGATGGGTAGGAAAATAGAAGTCCATCATGGAGTGTAGAAGTGGGAGAAAATGGAAATTTATTGATACAGGATTATATAAAATAATGAAAGTTTCTAGGGTAATGGGGAAAATTAAGTATACCTACTCCTAACTCCCTGTCCTGCACGTCATTTTAATGCTTGTGCAGAGCATGTCTTCCTGCTGCTATATAGTTAAAATCTTTTAAGACTGTAGTGCCCAGTGCAGGTCAGATGCCAGTAGTATGCTAGACCCCCTTACTTGTAATGCAAAGTGAAGTGTTTTAGACAGAAAGGTTGCTTAGTTTTGTGGTTTTCAAGCATTTTGCAGTGAGCATCTAAAATCTTTCCATGGAAGGTGAGGACTCCTTTAGAAATTTCACATATTGCAGAGCAGGGTACTGAACTTGCCATTCCCAGTTATTGGTCACAGACCTCTGTGAAATTATCTGTAGGGGATTACAGGTGACAGGCTGGAAGTGATTAGTCTGAAGGACTGGGACTAAGCAATCTGGGCTCACATCATGGAATTTATGTATCTGAATGCCTTTGGAATTCTCTGTATCAGGCATCAGGTGGAGTAAGAACATCCATAAGGGCAATTGTTGCAGAGTAGTGGGAGAACTGGAGGTTTCCATCCTTGCTTGACTTGTGACTTTTCTGTGCCTGGAGAAAACAGCCTTTGCTCTGTTCATGCAATGTGAATTTATAGAACAGATTTTTTTCCCCATCTTTCTTTATAATCCAAGAATTTCAGCAGCAAGGCTTTTATTCTATTAAAAAAGAGGTATGTATTCCTTTCCTTCTGAGTTTAATTTCAGACCCAATTTCTTGCTTCAAAGTACAGGGTAAAATCTATACACCTTCATCCTACAGTGCTGTAATGAACAGTGCCATGACCTGCAACCATTCTGTCTTATCAGTGAAGAGCAAAGTCAGGGCTGTAATTCTTCCAGCTGTAGCACTTGGCTTTTCCTTAATGACTGAATTACTCCCTTTAGTTAGGTTGGTCAGGTATATAGTTGATGGTTCAGACATTGTATCTTGAATGATTTTCTACTTGGCAGTCAGCCTGGCTAAGTCAGATAAAAGACATTTTCTTGAGCTCTGTCTTGCTTTGTTCCTTCCTTAGCCATGTTGGAACATGAATTCAATACAACTTGATACTTAAACTTGCCTTCTTTGGAGCTATGGGGTTTAGGGTGGGTGAGGGATTCTTTCTGGGTCCCTCCTAGAGGCCATTTTCAGAAGGGCAAGCAGCATTCATGAGGAGCCAAAATCAAGACCCAATCACTATGTCAGCCATGTCCTCACATGGTCCATCTTGTGTTGTCAGACCAGCTGGGCTGAGAACTTCAGCCTCTCATCTGTCTCTCAGCTGTTCTCATGCTCTGACCAACATGGACCTTGGGCCAAGGATTTGCAGAGGCTGCTACACTGTTTTTTCTGTATTAACCCCCCATCAGCTATTAACTATGGAGTGAGAACCAAATCAATTACTTTAACGTATAGTCTTGCTGTTCTTTACAGCGATGGACTTCAAAATCATGTTTGCACATTTCTCTCTCTGCCTGTCTTAACTGTAGACAGGACTCTACACTAAACAGAGTTCGACAAATCTGTTCCAGCCCACCATCTCTCAGGGAGGCTCCACGCAGCTCTTGCAAGGAACAGGTTTATAGCAAAGCCCAAGCTTCATACACTCCTGTGAGGGTAGTGCTCAAAAAGACTCCCTCTCCCAGTGCAAAACGAAGAGCTTCATTAGAGTAAGGACAGTAACATCCCTACGTTCTCCCTCTGTATTTCCTTACAGATCTCCTCGCTGGGCTCTGTGCACGTAACTCAACATAGGTGTTAATTTCAAATTCTGCTATGAAGAAATTTTACAAAAAGATCCCATTTCGGGCATAAGCTTCCTGTCTGCTTCTGCTTTGACAGCATAGTTTTGTTTTCTTTCTCTGCTGCCGCCATCACACTGGGAAGCATATCAGAGGGTGGAAGGAAAATAGAGCAGACAGGTGACAGATTTTGAAGGAAGGAGGCCCTAGGCCAGAGGAGCTATGAGGATTCAACTCTTAGTTTTTGTATTGGTTGTGTTCTCTTTTTCACTTCATGGCCCCTTTAAATTTTTCCCATTGTATAGTCTGGTCTGCCCTGGCAAGTGCCCTGACTGCTTTTACTGCTGTGCTGAAGGCTGATTTGAGGCCATGTTTAATTTGGGGATAAGTACTTGTGGAATATAAAGATAAAACAAAACATAAAAAAATTGACTCTGTCTGAGAAGAAAAAAGCAACTGAATCTATCTGGTAGAGATAAGGTAAAGGAGTACCAGATGACAGATTCACCCTTGTATGCTGGTGCTGAGTATTGCCTCAAAAAGGGTCTGGTGATGGAATCGGTATTTTTATGTTACAGTAGTTAATAAATGCATCTCGTAATGAAAAAATTCAGCAGGAGATGTAGGAAGTTCCAATTAAACATTCTCTTTATTGGGGTCTTGCTCCAAAATGGCACAAATGATAAACGCTCAGAGTGCCCATCAGTGCTGCTGCTGAAAAGACCCAGAGTCACATTTTACACTTTTATTTGGATTTAGATCAACACCACAGATAAGATACTTCAGTCAAACACAAGAACAGATTGCTATGTTGCTCTTTCCTGGCTGCAATAAGTACAGTAATGTGTAAGAAAAAATGCTGGTTCTCCTGGAACACCAAATGTAAATCTTGAATTGGCACATACATCTAATAAATACGTCGTTTGCACTTAGCACTTTAAAACAGAATTGCACATGCAAGATGTAACCAGGCTACTGATCACCTTCATCATTGTCCCTGTTCTATTTTTACTTCACAAGTTCTTTGCTTGCTTTTTTCCCAGTAAGAAAAAAGAATATAATTTGCTGCTCTACTCAGTATTTCAGTGATTAGTCTGCTCATTTTGACACATTTAGCAAATGTCACATTGAAGGCCTTCCTGACAGAATTGGTATTTCCTCTATAGCTTTACTTGCAACACTATGCATTGCTGGTGGCAATGGAAGTCCACAGAAGTGAGGTGAGAGGCCTGCCCAAAAGCTGGCAAGGAGAGGTTAACACCAAGCAAAGATATAGTAGAGGGACAGGTGTGAATGCAGTTCTTACAATATCAAGAGTCAATACTACTACCACACAAATAATGACATACCAATAATATATTGTACAAGCTTATACAGCAACACATGTTGATTTGCAACATTGTACAGTTTAAATCTAAAGTGCACAGCCTCAATCTGAGGTGACAAAACAGTACTATCAATATAATAAAGGCAACACAATTACAGACACAATTTATTTCCTCTTTATGTCCTCATGATATTACACTGAATCAATACTCCATTTATCTATTTTAGATGAAATTAAAACCACATTGCACTTCTTTTTAGTCTTCAAGTATTTTAGAGACAGCAAAACAATATTGCTTTACAAACACAAGTTGGCCGTTTAGGCAAAGTTAAAACCAAAACTTCAGTAGAGTTATAAGTAGACAGGCCTAAGCCACAGAACTCTTAACAACACTTCCAGATCTGGGGGAAAAAGGGTAAATTTCAGTTTCCATGCCAGAGACACCTCTAATGTTAAGGAATGATGCAGCAAATGAATTCTGCAAGAACTGTGCTTCTAAAAAGGTTGTGAGGCTCTGTGTGGCTGTTTTTATGCAGATGTAGCCTTATCTCAATATTTCTGCCATTTCAAAAGCCGTTGTAGACAAGAATGGAGTCCAGCACTGGGAGTATCCTTTTACAGAAGTTTTTTACTTATGACCCCATCCCTGTCACTCAGATTACAGTCATATTTAACTTTGGCCTTGTCTTATAGATCTGTACAACTGTAAGAAGTCTTTACCTTCTTATTGTAGCTGCGAGGTTTTATGCTGTTTTTTTTAGTAAGAATTTCAGACAATTAAAATTTCCCATGTAGTTTTAGACTGCTCATAGCAGAAACAGTTTTGAGATAAGCATTTATTCAGACATGTGACTTTTTTTTTAGTAGGCTCTTTAAACACAGAACACATAAACCATCCAAACACAACCTTGTTTCAGTCTTGATTAGCACTGTATATTGATTGTGCATCTGCTTAGGCCAAGTGGGAAACATAATTAGGAATAATAGCATCCTATTGTTGTACTGTAATTGATCTTATTAAGTGGTTGTAAGAGCTGCAGTACTCTTGAGGTTTTTCAGTAATCAACCCTGGAGATGTACAATCCATATGACATGGAGAAAACATGTATTATGTGGGCTCGTATTTTAAAATATGCAGTAATAAGTATTTGAGGCACCTCCATCAAATGAATCCTAGTTAATTTTCAGCTTCTGTCTTTGCAGTTTTATAACCCATATAAAATAAAAATATATAGTTTACAAAATAGGATTTTTTATATATATATATATTTCCTTTTGTAAAACTATACCTATTTAAATACATTTGAAATGTTGCTATAGGTAAATTAGAAATTCTGTTCTAATACTACGAAAAAGGCAAAATCCTTTTACTTTCAAACATACAGCATGTACATTCTGCATCCCACTGCCCACCCCCCACTTCTCTCAATTTGATTTTGTCATAATTTTGGGCAACTTTCGCATCATTCAGTTTAATTGCTTTTAATTTAAAGTAATCATTGTGTTAAAATTGGGTGTAAAATTTTAAGTATCTTCTGTTCTTATTTGTTTCAATGCAGCTTTTTGTGCAGCTAATTATTAAGGAGGCATTCTAAAACTCAGGAAAGGACTTTAAAGGAGCCATGTTTCTTGATTTTAACTGTACTCTACTCCAACACCACAATATAGAAATAGATTTACTTTGGAACAAACTACAAATACATTCGCACAGTTTGTGACAACTTAATTGTCTACTTAGAGGTCCAAGAACAGACTTTCACACCCAGTTATAAATCTTGTCCCAGGCGTTCTATTTCATCAATGAGGAAATCAATGTCTTGGTGAGTTGCTGCAGGGTTTGAGATGACCATCCGGAAGAAGTTTGCTTTGTCTCCCAGGGGCTGATAACTCACCATGGTTGTGCCATACTCCATCATCCTGGCTTTTATCACTGGTGCCACCTGCAGAGTAACAAAAAGCAGGGGGTGATGATGATGATGATTATCGGAATTATTATCATTATTTTCATTATTATCATCATCCTCATTATTATTAAAACAGAGTATGCTTTTTTACAAAAAAAAAAAGCTACAAGAAGCAGCTGAAATGAAATCACACCCATATTGATAAAAACATTAACGCCCACTAAGGAGTAAGTGCTTATTGAAAAGACATTGGGTTTATCCTGTTTCTTTGTCCTGCCCTTAAAATCACTGGGGAAATTTCCCTCTGCTACTTTCTCAATATTGCTGACAGGGACACAGTAGCTGTTATTTGTAGTGTTCAAAACATGGCTACAATCATTTGCCATCTTCTTTTCATATGCCAGAGTGCCACAGTATTATTGAGCTTTTCCTGCACTTGCTGGGTTTAGCGATTGCAGTTCACAGTCACTTCAGTAAATACACATGGAGCAAATACAGGCTCTAGAGATTAGCCAAACTTAGGAAATACCAAACTTGGGGACCAGAGCAAGGTGATGCCAGACTAACCTGCAGTAAAACAACCATGGAGGTGTCATTTGCCAGAACATCACGAGGTGACTGTGCCCTGGAGACCATTTCAGGGATTGCCTGCCTGCCTGCAAGGGTTTCACTGTTCACTGCAGGACACTGCTTACCTTCATCAGGCGGCTCGTTCTTTCTTCGCTGTCTTCCACACCACGCAAGCTGGGAGGTATATACCAGAAGCAGACATTTGTGTGCTGAGGCTAAACACAGAATAATAATGGTTTACACTGCAAGAAATGCTCATAATATCTCAACTGCAATTAAGTTCATGCCTTCCCTCCTTCTCATATATCATATTGTGACAGTAGTCAATGGTTTTCATTATTGTGGTCCACTGAGAGTCATCATCATTATTAATGCACAAAAGATAATTTTAAGCAATTTATTCCCAGGGTGTCAGATCACATCTGATGCAGAAACACATCATCCAGCTGGGCAAATATATTTATGTCTTTCTGAGAAGCATCTAGATTTTGCAGATCCTGCCCCCTCCAGGGGCTGAAGGGATCATGTGGCTGAGGCAAGAGTCTATTATAGATAATTTAGAGGTGAAGACCGTGTCATTTACTTTTATTAGATGACAGAATAATATAGAATCTGATTCTGTAAACAGGAGCCACAGGTGGTGCCTAAGACAGTCTAAGATTTTCTTACATTTAATGAAATTTATTACTTCTCAATTTGATTCCACTAGCTGTTGTATTAATATGCATGCACCACAACGTCTTAGCTCGTTCAATGTCTATTGGAACACTAAGAAGAAAGGCATAAACTAAGAACTAGTTGACGTTTTGTGTATTTCTGAAATCTCCCAACAGTTGCCTGCCTTGCTATGTTCCTCTTTGCTGGATGCTAAATCTGTGAGTTACAGCAATGTCTACTGCTGCCAGTTCCTTTACTCATCATCAGACCCAGTGGATTAAATTCAGTGATGATGTGTGAGGTGGGGGAAATAAATTCCATAACAGCATGCAGGTATGAGCCTGTAATCTCTGAAGAAACATAGCGATGTTTATCCTTATTCTCTTTTACAGGCAAAACACCAGCTAACTTTATAACAGAGGTCTCTACCAGGCCTGTCCCCAGCCATCACAGTTGAAGAGGGCTGCCCACAAAGCAATGGCGAACACTGGACACTCCAGTGCTGGTCAGAGGTACGACCACCCAACCCAGGCTGCAGTGCCTTGCCCTGGGCACTGTGCTCCAGCTGAACACCTGGCATCCACTGGGCCCATCTCAGCAGGACTCCCTTCACAGAAATAACATGCCTAGAGATATTTGCACTCTACATGGATGCAACCCCTGCCCCATGGAGCCAGTTGGGCTCCCAACTAAGATTAGCCCCGGCCTAGCTGTGCTGCACCCCATCACAGTAGAGACTGCAGTGCAGATGGTCCCTCCTGGTCACCCCACCTTATGCCAGGTCCCTTGTGACTGCCCACTTGAGGATGCTGATAAAACCACTTTGCACAACTGTAGTTTCAGAGCTGTGTGTGGCACTGTAAGTCCCACTCCTAACAGAGCCTGCTACTAGGAAACTGCAACTTGTTTTTATAAGAGCTAGTTCTAATTGTCTCTCTGTGTACTGTATTAAGCTGAGATACCAGTGTTTAGTTTCACCAGGGTTAAACTGAGCAAACTGAACATTCATGCACAGCTGCCTCATCTTCCTTGCCCCTGGATCCCATGAGGAAGAGAGGCATTAGCCCAACATCAGGTTTTGTTACAAAGGTCCCTGGTTTCTGTCTCATGCCTCTTTGATTTAACCTGTTGGTAGGATCCCAATAGCCAACCAAGGCAAACACTGTCAGCCAACTGAGAAAAAGAAGTTGCAAGGCATACCTTTCCATCAAACACCATTTCATACCCTTCTCTGTTCTTTATTTTATTGTATAGGTATTCTGCAAGTTCCAAGCACTTATCAATTTGTGCTTCAAATCCTGTGGTTCCCTTTACAGAGAGATGAAGAAAAGAAGTTATGTAAGTATCTGTTCTGTGAATCAAAACAGCGAAAAGGACCACGCAACACTTGCCAACAAATCAACACAAGTCACCTCTCAAAAGTCTCTGTGAGACCAATTAGGGATCTGATTCTATGTGATGAAGGGCACTTTGCTAAGGAGAGCTCAAGCTCTTATCACTCTAGCTCTTACCACTGACTCCCCTATAGCCACCTATGCAAAATAAGCATCCAGTACTTGCTCGGTTCTCAATAATATTTTGCTGAGAACCTGAATAACACCTCTGACAAAGGCTGCCCTTGACAGATTTTCCAGAGAGGCTGTGGATGGTTTTGGACAACTTTGACTGGCTCAGAAGAGGGTCTTTAGAAGGTGTTGAGTTCCAGACATGGGGAGTCTTACGCTGTTTTCAGAATAGGGAATTTTAATCTTCCAGGGCAGATGTGCTTGGGGCTTTTCAAAGGATTTTTTTTCTTTTTCAGTTTAGCACAGAATAGGCAGATACACTTCTAAGGCCTGGTCGGATGCCTCTGAAAATGCACACTTTGTTTACATACTGGCCTGCCTCTGTAGTGTTTCTCTCTCTTCTTTTCTAACAGATACCGTATGAGGGCAGAAGCTGTGTTTTTAAGAGCTGCAGAAAAACCTGCTTTTTCTTCTCTGGCAGAAGTCATAATCCTCTCTGTGACATCATAATTGTTCCTGCAATTACCAACTGTGATGCCTCAAACAAAGGATTCAGCTTCAAGAGGGAGGGAGGGGAATAAACAGCTGGAATAGATAAACTCTTTAAGAAACACACATCCTATTTTGTAATGTTAGTATTACAAGCAGGGTGTGAGAAGAGAAAAAGCAGTACAAGGCATACTGAAAAAATGGGCTTTAGAAGAAATGTCTCTGAGTAATGGATGCGTGTCCCTGCTAAATCTGTTCTGGCAGTGCAGAACTGACTTAAAAGCCCATGTCATTATCCCTCTGTGTATAGAGATTTCAAAACAAGGTAGAGCTAGCATAGCCCCGGAAGAGAGGCTTGGAGCAAAAGAGACATGTGGCTAAAATCTCCTGCCACTCTGCAGACCCCAGTTAGCACAACAGCTATTGCAACCACAGAAACTTGCATCTTCCTTTACAGACTCCCACACCTCCTCAGAGTTTTAATGAAGCACATGAGGATCTTTAAGGCTTTCTGGAAATGAAAACAGTGACGTCATCTGCCTGGAACAAACCTGAGGCAACCTAACATAATAAATTGGATAAATACATGCAAGAACGTATTTAGCAATATTCTATAAACATAGATGAATTAATCATTAGAGGTGGTGTCTACAGATTTCCCAGTGAAGACTTTTTGATGAGTTTTCCTCTACTCTTCAAAAAATGGCTTCATATCTACTGCATACAATGAAACTAGTTGGTCCAGTCTTGATTTGCCATGTTTAGTTTCTGAATGTCATTAAAACATCCTTTTATTTCCAGAAATCTTCGTAACATTCCTAGGTATATGATTTATGCTGCTAGACTACAGTTACATGAAGCAAATGCTATGCAAAGCTACAGAGTTCAAGTTTCGAAATAATTTGTGCTGCTTTGAAGCTCAATTGTTGAAAGTATAAAAACCACAGAAAATAATAATGTTCTTTCTTTCTTTTATATATATGAAATTCAGGTCAGTTTCTTTATAAAATGATGATTACAGAAAAAAAAAAGCTAACTGTATCTGGTGTGCATTATTTTAACACACACAAATCTATAGCAGGCAGCCTTACCTTTGCCCTCCACATCAGCCATAGCTTGAAGACATCAACATGTCGTCCACATTGCAAAGCCTTGTCTCCCGTGTCATAAGACAGGTCGTAGTGCTTGTCTTGTTGAAAGAGGTAGGAAGCATGCATTTGATTGCAACTCTGCATCAATCCCTTATAAAAACAAAGACAAAAGCAAAGTGATGTTGGCACAGATGTTACTACTGCCTTGAGGGTTGCTTTGGATGAGAAATGACAAACACCCAAACGGAATATGTGTCCAAGTGCAAAAGGAAGATCAAAAAAAAAGGACAAAACTAGACTTAGTTGCACAATGGACAAAGTTTTTCACATCCCTTCCAGTGCCTGAGACACCTTGATACCTGATCCAGCAATGTGCAATCTGCTCCTAAAACCAAGGCATTTTTTTAAAAAAGCTGGACATTGTGCTTCTTAGCATCATTATGCTTAAGTTCATTTGTGGATCTTGCTTTTTATTCTTTGTTCTGGTTCCTTTTCCTCCTTTCCTTGGAAGGCACCTTTTCTGGTTGAGTCAGACCAAGACAATTTGGTGACTAATCTAAATTATATCACAGCACTTTTCAATTGCTTTGGTCTCTAAAATTGTGATTTTTCTCGTTTTCTTTCTTTATAGGAGCAGTTCTTTTCTCTAAAGCCCTCAGCTGCAGATTGGATGCTTAAGTGGTATAGAAAGCTTTGAACAGACAGAAGAGCATGTGGCCTTTAAAAAGCCAGCTAGGGCTATTTCTGGGTTGCAACATACCATGCTGAAAGGCAGCTTTGTGGGAGGGACAGAAGCCAATAAGGTGATGAAACCTGGTTCATGAAAGCATCAGGTTTTCTTTTTAGCTTTTCAAGTAAAATGCAGAGAGTCATGTTCTGGCTCCAGTTAAGACCTCAACCAAGTTTATAGCATACCTTAGGGCTAGTTGCCTAAAACAGCAATTTCCAGTCCAAGAAGAATCAAAACATGACTGTTTATCATCAACTCTAATCTTTATGTGTAACTCAAAACTGAGATAGCAAAATGAGAAGGGGAAAAAACCACTGACTTTCTCCTAAATCTGAGCCATCTGTTCTCACTAGAGGTCAAGGATGGTACTGACTTCAGCTGGGCAGGATTTGTCTCAGGGAACTGACCCAGAGGGCAAATAAAAGCCAGTTTCTCTCTTCCTAAGTGCAATCACTTTGTATACAATCTGTTGTACAGCTGTTAGGAAAACAGCAACCAGCTTTTTGATAGCTAGTCTATTAAGTGGTGGTTGTATAGCAGCTGTCCCAGTAACTAACTGATGGTTGTATGAAAATTACAGGCTTGAAGGGTAATTCAAATTCTAGCTTAAATGAATTGTCTACTTTTTAATCCAAGTAAATTTAGTGTTCCATTTTTACTTCCATGTGCCCCAAAGTGGATATAGAGATCAGAGCTCAGTAGGAATACCATAAAGTCTAGAAAGTGTAAAGATGCCTCGATTCTGGACCAAACATTGTGCTGCTCTTATACCACACCATTCATTCCTAGAGGACCAGAGTTTGCCTACAGTTACATCTCATGCTGCATAGCAATTCATCGGATTACACAGCTTTGCATCCACAACTTAACTATGGATGTTTTAAATGGAAAGTCAAAAAACTCTATAAAGATATTGCCACTGATGGGTTCCATCATTCCTGAGAGACAGCTGCTTTAAATTCCTTTTGCAGTTGGAGCCTGAGGAGTTCATAACTAGAGCTCTATTTCTCAATTTCTTTTATAATCCTCATCACATTAGCAAATATTAGCAATGACACAGTTATGAAGACAGTATTCCAGATTTTCAGAAGGAAAATTCCAGAAAGGAGCAGAGAAGCATGTATATTGTGACATACCTCTTCTCTTACTAGTAGAGCTGAACACTGCAGTGGGACGCCCATCATCTTGTGAGGGTTCCAGGTCACTGAGTTAGCCCTAGGACAGCAAACCACAGGAAACTCAGACATTCTGCTATGTGATGAAATCACAGAGGCATTTAGAAATACTTTGAATAATAATGAACATGTAGCAATGTGCATCTTCTTCTGAGCAAGCAAAGCTGAAAATAATCATGGATGATATTAGGAAAGCAATGCCTTCACAGGGGACCTAATCTATGCTAGATGGTTTTTGGATGACAATCCTGGCAACTTACCAGAGGATAATTCCTCTATCCACTAAACTTAATCATTATTAAACTTTCTGGGGAGTCATTTATACTTCATACATATAGGGCAAACTTCCTAGAAACACCCGCTTGACTGATGAACTTTCTAAAATCGCACAGCTGATTAAAGATGCAGATAGAAAGCTGGCAAACTAGCAGATTCCCTCCCTCTAACACCAGTTTCAGTAAATTTTAAAGGAGCTCACACAGGCATTCTTTAAAAATTCCTTTAAATACTAAGACTCTGAGTAACTTGAACAATCTGGTCCAAAGTAATTTTTCTTGCTACTCTGATGATGGCAAATTTTCATAGCTCCTCAATTTTAGCTTGGCTATGGCAATTCACACAACCACAGTAATAAGCACAGAACTGATCCATCTTGCCACAAAAGAGTCTGATCTTGTCTTCCTTCAGGACACATTTGTTGAAAAAATTGCTGTTAGCCTAGATTTTGTGAACAAACAGGGTAATGATACAATACAGTGTAAAGAAGAGGCATTTGAGACTGTGGTGAGGGCTGAATGGAAGATTGTCCATTTGTTTATTACTTTAATTTTGTGTTATGTTTGACTGGCTATTTTATAATAACTATTATTATAGATGATGATTAGCTGATAAATGTATATATTTGCATCCTATTTGGCAGGCTATCAAGGATACATAGTGCACATGGTTTCATATGGTGCAGTGATTTGCATTTTGATGGTATGAATTGGCATAAATCAGTCAACTGAGACATGTGAAAACTTAAAGGACCTGGACACACCTGCAGGTAACATTGATGTGAACAGAGGTGAGTATGTTTGAATCTGCTTTCCTTTGTAGGATTTGGAGACAGTGCTACAGGTTTATGCATGTCCTGCCAAATTTCTTCCACTCCTTCAACGCAAGCAAATTCAAAATTCACATGGACATCAGGCAGTACTTCTGTGCTTTCCTCTTTGCTATTTAAATGGAACTGTGCAAGTGTCTGATGCAAAATCTGTAGGGAACAGCCTTCCATAGGCAACATCTGGCCACTTGGCTTGGCTTTTTGAGTATTTGGCAGCTTTTAATCAGCTCAGTCAGTCATCTGATTACAACATCAAAGCTGATGTTGGATGAACATGGATTCAGGTCTATGAATTTCCTTTGATATGATACTTTTTAATTTTTATTTGGGCCTATGCAAAATCAGCCAGAAATTTTTTAAGATACCTCTAGGTAATAACAGTAGTGTGGGTTTTCTCAAGGAAAAGGATTATTTACTGACAACGGCCAGATGTAAATTATCTGTCTCAACAATTTAATTTATCCTCAGGTCATTTATTTACCCAATTAGATATCAAATGCACACAGAAAAAAATTAATTATGTAAAATGAAAATCCAGCGGTTTTCATTTGTCATCAGTTGTTCTGGGCTTTGGTCATCAGCATGTGCTTGAAGAAACTGCTGACTGAGACAAATTGTGAAGTAAAAAAAGCTACATGAATCCACAGATGTTTTCTAGAAGTATTTCATGTTGACCTAAATAACTGAGCACCAAGTACCTATGTGTTTTTTTGGCTGTGGGTCAAAGAGAGAGAAAAAAAAAAAGGAATATTTTTCCTTCAGAGATTTGAAATGGATCATAGGAGAGATTCATGACTCGCAGAATTTGGTCCTCAGCCATCATTAAAGGCAGACGGACAGGCATTAACTGAAAGGATGCCCAGGCCCTATAATGGGAGCACTCATTCACTGCAAACAAATTCTCATGTAGCTGTCACCTTCTGCCTGAACTTCTGGAAAAGGGACACCAGGCTGAAGCTCCTGATGGTGGCCAGACCTATCTTCTCCAGAGACTGGAGCACATGTTTCCTTCAGGGTGCCTTTGACCAGCTTGAAATTTGCCGTGTGGGGACTGGAGGGCACAGTTAAGGATAGTCCTGCAACTCCTCCTGCCTGTAACAGCAGTATTTCTGCTGGACTGCCTGTTACCAGAAGGATGTGAGTACTCAGAGCACAGTGTGCTCCAGTTAATGCTCCCTCCTTGTACTTTTCTCCCCTATTAAACATGAATACCAACTTCAGTTCTTTTATATTCAGACTCATAACAACTCAATTATCTACCAGGAAACAGGAATGTCCATAAAAGTTCAGTCTGCTCTAAAGGTTACCATACCTGAGATCGGGACAAACTGAAATGAGCTGCTTGGTATCTGTGAAAAAGGAACAACACTGGAAATAACAAATTTCCTCAAATCATTGACAAACATATGGAGATGGTGCTTATCCAATCACTAAATAAAATCCAGTGGAGTTCTGGATTTAAAGCACATTATTTTGAAAATTCTCCAAAATATATTTATCCTGAACTTCTCATTCCAGCACAATTTGGACAGCAATTAGGGAGGCAAACCCTTTGCTTCATACTTTTCCCTCACAGGCAACTAGGCAGACTTTTCTAACTTGCTAGATATTTGGATATATGTCCTTTTAATGCATATGTAAGTTTGGATGTGGTAGGCAGTCTTAATCAAATTCATAGACCCACTGGCTGCTTTCCAAATTTTGCATGCGAAATGTAGGAGAAAAGGAACTGAATCATCAAGATATCCTCCTAATCTCCAGGAACAGGATGAGGAAGTTGTTTGTAATTAATTGGCAAGGAACAGCAATTTGATTTATCAATAAAGAAGGCAGAAGGGAGGAATGATTTACTCTCAAATACCAAGATTCATTTTTTAGAAACATGCAATTGCTAGTTCATGCTGGACACTGAATCAGAGAATGGTGCAGAAACCACTCTGTGGTATCTGTGAATACATGATGGGAGGAAGAGAAAAACAAACACGAAAAATCTGCTGTTTGTACTACAAAACAAAGTGCCATACTACTGTAACACTGAACAAAGACACTTAGCAATGCTGCTTCAACTGGAAGGGCAGTTTAAATGATTTCTTCCTACTGTATCTTTAAGGTAACATCAATCCTTGGTTTCATTTATAGGCATTGCTACGGTAATCACTAGTGTGATTTAAATGCATTTAATAAATGACTTTAATAAATACTAATAAATCATACCTTTCAACGCCATTTAGCTTCCATTTGTGTTTTCTCGACATCAGGAGCCCACCACCCCATGCTCCCTGGAAGGCAAGACACATTATCTTAATGAGAACTCTGCTTGTCTTCGTGATGACATCTGTGTGTTCACATCAGTTTGGGACCCTTTCTTTTTTCTTGCTGATGTGGCACATTCCAAAATGACCAGGCAGATGGGGCCTGAGGCATTAGCTGTGCTAACAATTTTCTTCCAGTAGCTGGGAAGCAGCAGTTAATAGCCCGTAATGCAGGCGCCCACCCTTATCATCTGCTAACCCCTCACTCACCCCCTCCTCTGACACTGCACATCGGGCTGCCCCACGCTGTAATTAACGACCTGCAGAGCTGCTCCTGGGTAAGCTGCCTTTTCTCTTTTAGTGACTAAGTGGTGATAACAAACCAGGCTGGAATCTCAGCTGCTCTGGGGAGTTTTCATCATATTTTGGACCCACTACTGCTTGCCCTCTACTCATTTGCTTTCCTCACAGAGATCTGGGACAAGCAGGCATTTCATGCAACTGAGAAGTATTTAAGATAAATACAAATTCTTCCTTTGAATTGAACTGATTTTGGCTGACACAGTAATCCAAAGCAAGTTACTCAGCCCTATGGAAAGTCAATTACCAAGCCTTTTTGAAGAAAGGATTTGCAAAAATGACACAGAAGCCATTCTAGGGCTGAAAGATGATCCTTCAGAAAGATTTCTTGGCAAGAGCCTGGATAAAGCTAAGTAGACAATCTGATAAATTTCCCTAGCATTTGCATTAACCTGATCAGCAATTTTCAGTACTTTATTCCAGACAAATGTAGACTTTTCCTTATATATTTATTTTGCAGCTGCTGTAGAAGCTGAGCTAGTGCTCAGTACGGTTCTTATGTATTTCTTTACTAATGGCATTTAGAGATAAAGCTAAAAGCACTCAAACTAGGTCATCTTAAACGTTCCAGTTGCTAGAAGTACAACTAGAGTCACAGCTCCTAAAACACTCCTCTGACCTGAGCCTTTCAGAAGACTGGGAAGTCAGCGCTTGGATGTTAGACTTAATCACAGGACTTAATCACAATGGGTTTTGTACAAGATGACACTGTCCAAAATAAATAAATTAGTGCTAGTACACTTTGTAATCCAGATCTCCGCAAAAGATGGTACTTACATCCACATGCATCCAGATTTTGTATTTCTTGCAGATGTCTGCAATAGCTATGAGAGGATCAAATGCCCCATACACTGTTGTCCCAGCTGTGGCACTCACCAGAAAAGGAACAAATCCCTGCAAGATAGCAGAGAGGTATTTTGCGTGGTCAGAGTGCTGCAGCCCCCTCAGCCTGCAGCAGCCCCAGCTCCCCTCGTGCTGCCTCCCCAGTGAGCCCACAAGTGTCTCCCGCAGGACATCTCTGCTGTTAACTGGTTTTGTTTAGATGCCAGTGATATTACAGTTTCTACCTTAAGGTGGCAGCACACTTCCAAACCAGCACTCTCCGTTTATTAGGATGCATGAGATAGGTAAGGGTTAAATAGAACAATTCTGCTCCACACCACCTGCCTGAAACGAAAAAGTCTGCGTTGCAGGATGTCACATAAAACAGACCTCACCCGGGCACCACAGTGAGAGAGAAGCATTTCTGGTGGACCGTGCTCTGGCTTGCATTGTAATTATCTCAGCAAGTGTCTGGACATGTCGTTTCCCAGTTTGCCAGTGGGAACACTGTGCCTGGGGGTGTCTCCTGGGGCAGTGGACAGGGGAGGTGTGGGGCTCGTCTCCAGCCCCATCCCTCAGGGCGAGCAGGGAAATAGCTCTTCAAAGGAAAAGACAGCAGCATCCACAGAGGCCAAGGACCATTTCTTGAATTCCCTCTGCTAAATGCTGTGCCACGCAGTGGAGCACTCACTGTGCATCACTTTTGCACTATGAGGTCTGGAGTGTGTCAAAATTCATACTAGTGTTTCATTTTAATTTTATCTGTAGTTCGGTTGGTTTTATAAGGAGTACTCAGCGGTCAAGAATGGTCGCTTTTTTTCCGCAGAACTTGGATTTAAACCATATGAAAGTTTTAAACTTCCCGCTACAATAGTCCTTAATGGCTCTCTATTGTCACTTTGCCTTACGTTTTATCTCCAGTATTGCTTTTCTTGAAAAAAGTGAGCTTTTAATGAAGACCCGTGTTATGAACGAGCTTTGACTGCTGTGTGTCTGAGTATTTACATAAATGTTGAAAGCACAGGGCTGAGTTCACTGCATATTTTAATCTGATGTTTTAACTGTAGGTTCTGTTAACGAACACATACAAAAGTATTGTGTATCTACAAATGTGTGGATTTTAGTTTATCTTCAATTGATTTGGTGAGTCTATGAGGAGTATTTTCAATGCATCACAATATAACAAATTCCCCCTAACGATTACTCATTGTTTTTGACAATATTCAGCTGAGAAACTGCATCATACACGGATAACATAAAAAAGGAGGACGTTATGCCGAACAATGTATCAAAAGAAAGACAAACAGCTCATGGACATTACATAGTAGCTCTAAGTGTATTTTCTCAGCAACCCTTGTCTCATTAATCGGCAGGCTACATTTCTGAGAAATAAATAAAAACTTAATGGGCAAGCCCATGTTGTTTTACCGGGAAAGCAAAACAGCTAGCTGCACCATCTTCGGGTTTTTTAGTTCTTTGGAAACAGAAAAGCTGGTAAACTTACTTTTTGTTTGGCTTCAAGAATTCTTCTTTCAAGGTCTGATGGAATCATTTTCCCTCTGGAGCAAGAGAAAGTTGTATCAGTAATTTGATCTTGAAATCAGCTTTTGCTGTTACTTCTTCACTTAATAGGAAAACCAAAGAAGGAGCAACGTGACTTTTTTGCCCAAGGGTTATACAGCATTGAAGAGCATAGAAAGACTCTCTTCATTAGTCTGAGTTTTTATTCTAATTATTTACTCAGTGTATTTGCACCAATATAGTGATGGTAACTGAGAGAAGTTACCTCATGGATACCCATTAAAGACTGATCCAGCTCCATGGAGCTTCCTGGTCCTGTCTAACATTAGTCCTGGAAATAAGCTCTAGATTCCCAGGGAGAGGCTCAGCTCAGTGTTCCAAGAAGTTTGCTGGCTGCCAAATCCCATGGTCCCTCTCAGCAGGCACAGAAAAAGCCTGCTGAACTGCATGGCCTTGAGCAGCACAACTCAGCTGTGCTGCAAGCAGTTGTCTCCATGTTTCCATCCCAGGGATGAACCCGTTTCAGGGCGACTATTAAATGGTGTAGTGCATTACATGTTTGCATTTGCTTGAAGTAAGGTATGAGAAGAGGCTACCAGTCTAGACTCATTAAATGCACTGTGAGGCTCTTTGCATTGACTGTGTTTGCAACACCTCTAGTATGAACCATCTACCTCAGATTCAGACTCAGTGGTATAAGGCTTGAAGGCTAATCTAGGAAATGCTGTAAATGAATTAGGTACAAGATAAAACAGGTATTGAGGTTAAGGTTTTCTCTGCTTTAGACACAAGCAAGACTATCAAAGAAGAGGTAGTACAAGTAATGGCAATACAAACATGATAGCTTCCCACATTAGAGAATTAAAGCCTTCACTGGCTATGAATGTTGTACATTTAGATTATTAATTTTGAAAGACCATTTCAGATTTTTTCTTTCTCTGAGCCCTGATTTCCTGTTGCTAATAAAAAAAAGGAACAACCTTTACTAAAGTTCAAAATGGTAGTTATGGGGAAAGTAATAAACCCATTAGCTTTAGTTTGATTTTGCATAAAAAATCCTGAACTGTTTTCATTATATTTGGATGTATGTTAATTTTTGTAATTACTAATTTATTGTGATAAGATGCTGTTGGTTTTCCAAGTTTTTAGCCTTACATAGCTTACAATAAGTATTTATTTCAGTAAAAATGGGTTTGTACTGCTGAGTTTTTTGCAAAATCTCTCCTGCAACATATTAAAAACACTGAAACACTGAAAGAACAGCTGAAAATAAAAAACCCCTAAAAATCTAAAAATTAGCTCTGATTTTTCTTGCAGAAGTTCAAGGAAGGTCTAAAGAGTATTCCAACTCATTGTGAGTTCCCTCCAGAAAAATGAACGTGTTCAGAGAAAAACAGTAACTGTCTTACCCTCAAAAACTGTTTCTGGGATCGTTAGAGGCATAAAGGAAACAAAATCACACCAAAGGAAGGCAATGAGCTCCTCCTCAAAATACAGTTCATATGTTGCTCTTTAACAGTTTCTAACTTGGTGAGCTCACACATAGAAACACACATAGAACTGTGCAGATGCTTTCACTGCCCGAAATTTTTAACAAGTTAAGTTCCTGGTACATGCAGGAATTCACAGATGGGAGAGTGCAATGCCCAAGCAATGTCAAGCTTTACCAGCTAAACCAGGGAAACTTGGTAGGTATGGATCAACATGGGAAAGAGCCACTAGGAAGTATGCTTGGTCATGCTGGAAACATCTCTTGGTGCTCTTTCACCCTTTCACAGATACACATCTTCACAGAGGGTCATCTCAACCACACCAGCCCACATCCTGTGCAAACAATCTGCTCTGTCCCTGTGGTGTCTGCTGAGATTTGGTGAGACACACAGTAATCCTGCTGTTTACTTCAGTGTGGGCAGAGTAAGCATTGTGGTCTTCACAGAGAATCATCATGCTGAATTTACACATGAAGAGAAGTAAGACATGACTTCATTGATCCATGCTTGTCTTTAGTGAATGGAAACAATCAGAGGTTTATTTTGATGTGTGTTGGTTGTTTTGATGTCATTAAATCCTCTTCAAGGTGTGCTCAGTCTTTTGTTAATGAAGAGATAATAAGTCCATAAGTCAATATGCAGGCACTGTGAATAGCACTGTAAATTGCTTAGTTGGTGCTTGTTTTATCATGTGGGAGAAGAGTATTTTGATAGCAGCAAAACCTTCTATTTATGCTAGGGACACAAATAATTCAATATCTTATAACAATGAGGGAATCAAATAGCATTTTCTAATGAAAAGACTCTCAATAGAATCAATAAGGGTTGTGCTATTAATTTTTGTCCCATAGAAAGTTTTTTTCCTTAAAATTGAAAATCTTCATCAGAACATGTTGATTTTGTTAATATACTTTTGTTTTCTCAAAGTGGGTTTTCACAGAGAATTGAAACATTTAATTTGGGTGTGTTAAGAAAGAAGTTATCTACTACTGTTTTTTCCAAGCCTATGTGATCTGCAGATTAGTTGCCTGCTGTGCTACTCCTCTCCAGGGGCCATCATCCTCTTTAGCCCATGCTGCCCACAATTCTGCCAAGATCACTCTCTTCACATCCCCATCAAGGGCACTGAGGGAAATGTAGTCCAACTGAGAAAGATGGTGTGGGCATGATGTAATAGAATTACCTTAGCAAATGCTCCTAAATATTATTCTGTTATAAAAGGCCCACTTTAGCTCATTTTAATGGACCAAAAATGTAAGTCTCTAAATGCCGCGTTTTGACTGAAATAAGCTTCCTCCTGGTTTCTTAGCACAACATGTAAAGAATGATGCTAGCCTGATACTGTTTCACTTCAGGATGAAATAAAACGTATCAGAAACCCCTGAGGAAGGGGGTTTTCAAGATTGTTTTACGAACTCCAAAAACTGACTCATGAAGAAGCTACTGACAGAGCCAGTTCCTCAAGTGGATAAATTAGTGCAAGGCTGTTGAAAATGACAGTGCTATGACAAATTGTACCAACTGCTGACCACATCCAATATGCTCTCTCTGAGCTGAGTACCTGATGATCTTATTCTATGTACCAACAAAAAGAGCTGTGTTTGACATCTTTACTTACCTTTCATCACATCTAATCAAAATCACACTATCTGTACCAATACCCAAGGCCGCAGCTCCTTTCTTCACAGAAAAGTGACTCTGAAAAATACATTTATTATTAATTATTATTTTTGTTATTATTTCTTAAGTAATTTAATATAAACCATGACCCTCTTGTAAGCCCCTTAGCAATAAGTCCCACACAGGCAATAATTCCATTCATAGCCTTTTTGGAAACTGATCACTGTAATTTGAGGCTTCATATCAGGTCACTATCATCAACTAGAGAAACCAGCAATCACTTTAATCTGGATCTACTCCTGGAATATTAAATACAAAGTTGTGACTGATGATGGACCTAAATTCTGTCTTTGATGCATACCTGCAGCTTCTACTGCTTGTACAGATTCAGCTATGAGCTTGATTTACAGAAACAAAATATTCTTCCCTACATAATTAATTTAGTTTGTGATGTCCAGAGTGTTGTGCTACTATGTAACTTTAAGCCAAATAATATACTGCGAGAAATTAAGACAGGAAGCCTAATTGTGATCTCATGCCAGTAAAAGCTAGTAATAACTCCTATTAATAAAATGAGCTACTGCAGTTTAAAACGGGAACAGGGCTATTTGTAAGACTATTAGTTAATCTGTATGTACAGAATAACATGTGGAAGTTACATACTGCAGTGCAAGTCAGCTTAATTTTCTCCTGCTCACAGGACTTAACTCCTGAGCCAGTGTTGGTTTATAATGCTAATTTAAATCCCAGCGATTATGATAATGAAATAGTTTTATATCAAATTATACCAAGAATCTGATTTTGTATTAACTCAAACCCAGCTGCTAACAATATTGTCCAAAGTAATTTTAACTACAGATTATTAAACTTAAAAAAAAAGGAAATTCTTTATGTGTACTACACTACCATTATCTTAGGATGTGACACTATAAAAAAGATCAAGAACATAAAAATTTAACAGGGTTTTTTAAGTGTCTACAACATTAAAGAAGAAAGAAGACTTAGTCTACAGAAGACCACAAAGCAGAGAAGTAATCACTAATGCTTTGTCAAGGGAGTATTTGGCTTCCATGGTAATGCAAGTGGCAGAAAGCTGAAGGGGAAGAGATTGACACTGTGGTTACACATGTGCGCTTTACTTAAAGGTTGTGAAGTCAGTGGGATTTCACTGCATACTAAAGGGCTCCATACATAATGAACTGAGAATGAAATAAATTCTAATCCAACTTAATGAAAGATGAAGAAGAGTAGAAGGGCAACATGTACATACAACCTAAAAAGTAAAAACCTCTGTGTTTTAAAAACTGCTCAGGGAGTAATTTTCACCGAGTCTTGATGGCTATAGTTCAGGTTGCATAACAGTTTCCACTCCAAATTCCTTTTTTTCATATGCCTGTATCTCACCATTGTGGCTGCAATACTTAAGTTTTCATGATGCCCACTGACTTTTAAATATCCAAACATTTTGAAGAAGTTCAGATTGCTCTTGAGCCAGGATTCACTGATGATGCATGGAGGATTTGAAGATACTTCCTCAGGTAAATATTTTTCATAATACATTAGTTTTTAAAATGTGGTGGGTTGGTACAGCTTTCCCCCCGGGACATGGCTGCAGTATACCAACAATGTGTATTGAGCAGCCATTGAACACCTTACCAGATGTAAAATCAGCTTTTAAGGTCCTAGCACAGCAAACCACTCCAGTCTCTGAACTAAGCATGCTCTGAAATGTAAACATACACTTTGGACTGACTTTCACCTAAATTGATGATGAAATGAAATGCATACTCATCACTTAGATGAGCTACAGGGGATTTGTGCTTGTGCTTAAGTGTTTTGCTGTATTAAGACTGTTCATTGCAGCTAGCCTAACCAAGTTTACATCATCAAGTAGGGTTCCTCTGCATTCTAGGGGAAACAGGCATCTCCAGGTAAGGATATATCCAGCATAAGGACTGCTAGTTTGGAGTGGGTGCTGTGTGAAATCAGGTGAAGAGGTTTCTACCCTTTCCCTGCGGACCAAGGTCTGTGATATCTGATGTCTCTGAGAGTGAAAAGTGAACAGCATCTGGACACTACAGATGTTTGATTTTAACACTCTGACATTGTCGAGCCTATTAAAACCACTGGTGAGTGGTATGTTCACATTAGAGAGGGAGTTTGCCCTGCTGTTTTTCTAGTTGGGAGTCACAAGGTGCTTGGAAGTATTTATACATTGAACATCACAGCTCAGCCATCACAGTGATATTTCTCATGGCATATTATTTATTTCATAAAACTGAATTTTTGAAAAAACACATTCCCATGAGCTCCATCAGCTTCACTAAATTCAATGGACTTTTCCCCAGTTCAAATGCGCTGTAGATGAAGGCTTGGATTGTGACTAATTCAGAAACTTGAAAACATCAAAGACACAGAAGTCTCTTCCCAGCCTTGTGGGCCTCCCTGAGCCCTACGGGTCAGCAGTGCAACTTCGTGAGAGCAGGAGGAGAGGCCATGAGAAGGCTACTGACAGGAGGAGGTTATAAAAAATTCCCAAGTTTAGGAAGGTATCTTTCAGCTCTGCAAAAATTGAAACAGAGCTAGAATATTGCCAGCATAATGACAGTTCATTGATACGCTATATTAAGCTAGAATTGAATTTATTATTTTAAAAAATTAATCTGTTTTTTATTTATGTATTACACAAACTGATGTGCACATACTGGGTACTGTAACATATAAATGCAAAGATTTAGGAGTGAATAGTCGCAGATATATTTCACTGGGGTTTCAGTCAATGACATTAATGAATTTTGCTCCTTATTCTACACTAGTTAAAAAAGATTTACTATTGCAATTTGTTTTTCTGTTAGAAAACAAAACTATTCAAAGTGCCTTAAAAAACCACCAAAACCTAGATTTGAATAGTTTACTATGAGGAAGAAAATTAAGCCCATGAGCTCCAAGGCATGTACTGGAATATGGCCAAGCTCAGCTGCCTTGCTGAAAAGTCTCACAGTACTGCTAAAACAGCACTGGGGAATAAAAAATGAATGTAGTGCTGATAGCTCAGCTGCCTGAAGGCTTTTTATGGACTGAAGGGAATTCAGTGGTCAGGAACCAAACTGGTTTAGGGATAAATTGGGAAGACATTTAGGATAAATACAGGATACATTTAGGGATAAATACAGAAGTCTGTGCACAGAAGGCCAAAGGCAATTACAACTTCTAAACAAAGTCTGAATTTGAAATTGTTCGATCTGTTCATACAGTCACAGATATGTGACTGCTGTTATGTTTTCAAGTCTCACAGTAACACCAGAAGAATTATTCCAATTGCTTGAGAAGCTCTAAAAGAGCCAGGATGAAAGTAAAATATTAAAAATATACTTTTAAGAGCAAAGAAAACTTTCCTAATGATAAATACCAAACCTCAGTTTAATATTCTTGTTATGGTGCTGAAAATTTGGTTGCCTGGGTAATATAATGGTAAACATAGAAAAATATAAAGGCCAAAGAGAAGAAAAGGTTTGCAGAAATAAGCATGATTAGACAAAACTGCTGAGAGATGATTCAACTGAGCTAACAAGGAAAGACATTAAATATGACCCCTTTAAGGATATGGGTGCTACAGACTTTTCAGTCACACTAGGAAGTGAGCTTGAACACCACCTTCCACAACACAGCTGTGTAAGAGTTACACGGATCTGAAGTCTTATGGAGGGAGAACCAGGATAACCAAGGGAGAACAGGGGCATACTGTCAGATGTTGGTCCTGAAGGAAAAACTAGGCTTGGAGAAGCCGGCAGGTCCAGAGTTCCACCACTGTCCTGTGCTTGCCAGAGAAAGGAGGACAAGCAGGTGGGAACAGGCTGTCACTTTGGCTTCCTGGCTTCCTCCCTCCCTTCATGTACTGCAAAAGAGTGTATGGAAGACTACAAATACATCTCCAACAGAGAGGAACCTAATTTCTCTCTGAAAAGAAATGCGGCTGAAATTCAGTGGTGAAGGAGAAGTTATAGAATATTAGCCAATATTAGTGACAAAAGTGTATTATTGATCAGAAGAAAAAATCGGTGATTCTGAGCCAAGGTAGGTTTCCCTTTGTCTAAAATTTCAAATGCTCTCAGGTATAAGTCTGTTTGCCATTTTCTCACAGTTAGGTTTGTAAGCTAAAACCCAGATGTAAATGTATTACAGGTGCAAAAATGAATAGGTCTTTTGGAAAAAGAAGGAATTAGAATAATTAAAAATATTATGATGCTGAAAAGTATGGCACTGTTATCTTAAATGAACAGTGTATCAATATACAGATGCTTCTATTTTTATAGCTTGCTAAATTATTTGCAAAGGGCAAGGCTGTTTTTTCAGATTGCTGTTACTCCTTGCTGACATAAATCCAGAGTGGCATGAGTGTTGTGAATGTGGCTTATCAGTAACTAGTTCCCAAATGCTGAGCAATTTGAGCCATCCCACAGCTCAATCCCCTCCAAGGTCTATGGGTTTGGTTGCTGGGAGCCTGGTGCCCAGAAGACTTGGACCCCCAGCCTCACACCATCATCTATGTGTCAGCAAAGGAGGTGAACACTTTCCTCTCCACCTCTCCTGGGCTTTAAACAATGAGAAATCTCTGGATGTGTAGGCTGGGCTACTTCTCTCCTAGCTTTATTAATCTAAAAAGGTGTGGCTGGTCCAAGATTCCTCAATAGGGGGGAAGAAAAGGTAGCTCCAGAAGGAACTGCATCTCTGAGGTTTTAGCACCCATTTTAGACTTAGATGAGTTGTCTTCTGCAGATCTTGCTCTTTTTTTATTGGCTATAAAAAGTGTATAGACTAAACCAGATTAAATGTTTACACTTTGGATGATTAACATTAAGTGACATGAATCCTATCTTTATCATGTAATTGTAAGCTACAGCTTCTCCTTCTATTACCTACAAAAAGAGTATGCTATGTCCTATTCCAACTTTAAAACCACTGCAATATTTTCTATTGTTCCTTTTAGCTACTGCTATTCATTTGTTAATATCAGGAGAGAAATTATTATATTAATGCTTCTGAATATACTAGTATATATATATTTGGCATTTTTGAAATATAACTTCATGCTGCTTTTCTAATCCATCAAGGCTCACTTGAATTTTTTTAAGTGTGGCCCTGTTTACAGCATTATGCATGGTAAGAAATGTTGTACTCAGTTCAGGAGGATACCGTGGCAGTGTAAAAGCCATGAGGTATCGACCAGATGAAGGATTAGACCCAAATGATGTGTTTCTCCTTTGGGATAGAGTGCCTCAGAGCACTAATTTCTGGAAAATGGTTTTACTTTGATTTGAATAGTGCTACTTGAATTAAGTCATTCCTCAACTAAGACAAAATTTTCCCTGCTTCCCCCTAGCTTCAAATACTATCAAAAATACTTTTCTAGTTGTAATGTAATATGCAATGCAATGAAAAAAATACATGGACCCTTCAGTTTGATTTTCAGTTTCCTCAGGTTGAAACAAAACTAATTCTTATTTACTCTGTATGCTCAAAAATGTAACTTACAGCTTTGCAATCCATGCTACCAAATAGGAAACATGACCCCCAGGCTCCTCGGATCTTTCTGTGGAAGCCACACCACACAAAGCCATCCGTGGACTGCTTCTGGCAGGTGGCAGTTCTGCAAACTGTCTCCTAAGTTGCCTGGCCAGAGGGCACCACTATGTGTTACAGAAGTGGAAGGACTAGAGATCAGTTTTTCATTCATTCTACACAGAAACCAAAACAAAGTCTTCTACAGCCTGTGTAAAATGGAGGTTTATCAAGATGTATGCTTTGGATAGAAATAATTTTTTATTTCCTTCTGCATCAGCACCAAGAAGCTCCATATTAGGTTTCAGAAAACCGTTCTGATAAAAACTTTATCAAAGCCACTCTTCTCTCACAGATAATGGTGTAGTTTGACACATTCCCTGTAACTAATGGGGCTTACCCACACGGGGAAATCAGCATGCAAGAAGCTGAAGAGGTTATTTATTGCTAACTACCTCCTCCAATCCAGCTGCTGTGTGGATGCTGAGTGCACTCTTCCCAGGAGGGTGCTTCCCTATCTCACAGACAATCCACCTCTCCCAGCGCTTGCCCAGAGGATGTGTCCAGCTGTCTACAATGCTGATACCTGAACACCCAACAGACACTCCCTTCAGTTGGTAGATGCCAGAGCTGCATCCCTAGTGAAGCCTCCAGCAATAGCTAATCATAAAAGCGGTGCAGATGTAGAGATGCCAGAGGCAAGGAGAGCCTCTTCTGTGTCCTCCTGGGTCTCCAACCAGGTGAAGAGATTCCTTATTGTCAAGTCAGACTCAATCACCTGCCACTTCCTACTCTCCATTTTTTTCCCCAGGCCTATGATATGAACTGTGTTGCTATTTCCTGAGCACCTGACAAGATGTTCATTCTGAGAAGGCTCCTAGAGGAGTGGGAAATGAAAGCTGCTGTGGACTACATGAGCACAGTCTTGTGGGGTGGAGAACAGAGGAGATGAAAGAATTTTGTCTCTCCAATTATGCTCAGACCTTTTTCATTCTATGTGGACTGAGCCCATACAGCCTCTAAATAATCATCAAATCCACAGAAATGCTGCAAATCTCTTTAACATGTTTTCCTATTATCAATTAAAAAGGCCAAATGCTGTTTTGTAACCTGAACCCACCTAGTTCTCTACAGCTAAACTCTTCCCTTCTGCACCCTCTATCCTTTTGCCTGTTAGGTGTAATCCCTGCTCCATACTATTCCCAGCTATAGCTGGATACTGTTTAAGACAGTGCTGATTGGGCAGGTCAAAATCACAACAGGGAATGAGATAAAATTCAACAGGCCTTGCCTTACAGACAAACAGAACAACTAAAATATTCTAAGAAGGCAGCTCTCCCTTTTCAGCTGCTTTCTCCACACTGAAAAAATGATATGCTTCTCTGAACAATTATGGCAGCCTAAAGCTGATATGCTGGGACACAGGAGGAGGCCTTCATTTTAGATTTTTCATTGTGTTTGAAACGATAGATTGAAATAGGTTTTTACAACTGGTATCCATCCCTTTTTCCCCTCTGAGTCAAGGTCTCTCACGTCATGTGCAGCTCAGAGCAGCTGCCCTGAAGGACATCACTGCTCCTGCCCCAGTGCAGATGAAGGAAGACTGATGACGCCCCTGATGAATACAGAGGACTGAATTAAATGAGTGCAACTTCATCTCAGTGAAATTAAACCTGTGCAAGACTAATCCAAGTAGTTGCAGTGTACTTCACCATGACTGGTGAGACAGAAACAGAAGCAAAGTGAGAGGGAATTCGCAGCTTAGGGAAGATCTGCTTACTGGGAACATGCACAGTTGGAATAGTCACATAACCTATTTTAGGCACTGAATGTAGGTTGTGTATGTCAGAAGACTCTCTATGGTCAGTGTACAGAAGTAGGTGAATCCCTCCCAAAGGTGATTTAGAACATTTAAATTAAGAAATATTTAGGTTCCTAATTTGGATGCTCTGAGTTTCTCCCCAGAGCTGTTTCTCTTCACTGGTTGTGCAGAGAGTGAGGCTCCTAATTTAGAAACATGATGCCTTCTTAAATTAGGGAGGCAATTACTTAAGAGCTGTGAATTACTCCTCCCTTCCCTTTTCCCCCACTGGCAGCTGAACCTATCATGGCATCAGACTGAGGCCGGATTCTGATTACAGTAGTATTGGTGGCATTTGTCACACAGTTTCATTCATCTATAGTAATGGAAGCTCCAGACTGGTAGTAATGAAAATAGAGTCCTGTCTGGGATGCTGAAATTCTTGGCTGAGAATTGCTGAAATCTTTGCATCTGAGTGAAAGTTTCAAGATCAAAATCTCCAAGTTTCTGAACACATGCAGTACCTTCGAGCTTTATTTACTATCACACCACACGTGCAAAGCAAGGGGAAATGACAGTATGGATCTGCTGCCTGAGCTGGATCCCTACAAATCTATGGGCCCTGATGGGATTCACCCAAAAATCCTCGAAGAGCTACTAATGTCATCACAAAGCCTCTTGATGACTTTTGAGCAGTCAGCTGGAGAGGTCCCAGCTGACTGGAAGTTGGCAAATGTTGCCCCAGTTTTCAAGAAGGGCAGGAAGGAGGACCCTGCAAACTACAGGCCTGTCAGTCTCACTTTAGTGCCCAGTAAAATCACAGAAAAGGTTATTCTGGGAAGTACTGAAAAACACCTGGAGGAACTCGCAGTCACTGGTCGTAGCCAGTACAGCTTTATGAGAGGACAGCCCTGCTTATCAAAACTGATTCACTTCTACGACAGGGTAACCCACCTAGTTGATCAAGGGAAACAAGTGGATTTTTATCTTTTGATACTCTCACAGTATCTTCTGGAAAAAATGTCCAGCACGCAGCTGAATAACCATGTTTTGTGGTGGGTGAGAAACTGCCTCACAGGTCAGACACAAGTTACAGTGAATGGAGTAACATCAGGATGGCATCCAGTCACCCGTGGAGTTCCACAGGGCTCCATGCTCAGCCCGGTTCTCTTCAGCATCTTCATTAACAACTTGCATGTAGGACTCAAATATTACATAAGTTTGGCAATGACACTAAACTGGGAAGAGCTGTCACCTCCCTCATGGGCAGAAGTGCCCTGCAGGGACCTTGACAAATCAGAGAGATGGGCAATAACCAACAATATGAAGTTTAACAAGCACAAGTAGCCAATTCTGCATCTGTGATGGGACAAACCTGGTTGTGTGCACAGACTGGGAAATGAGAGGTTGGAGAGCAGTCTTGTGGAAAGGGACCTGGGGGTCCTGGTCGATGGCAAGTTGAATATGAGTCAGCAGTGCCCTGGCAGCCAGGAGGGCCAACTATGTCTTGAGGGGCATCAGGCAAAGTAACACCAGCCAGTTGAGGTAGGGAGTTGTCCCAGTCTGCTCTGCACTGGTAATTAAGGGTTAAATGGTCCTGTCTTCACATAGAGTGGTTTCTTAACTTCTCTAGAAGATATGCCATTACATACTTTATAAAAATCTTAATTGAGAAAGGCACAAAACCGCAATTTCAAGATACTTCTAAAATGTAATGGATTTCAGATGCTCTCCTATGGATTCTCTAATATATTTGATTTTTGAATGTTTAATTTGCTAAGGGAACTGCTTCTTCCCTGGCATGGAAACACAATTATTAAAGCTCACTTCATTATTTTGAGACTGATAGCACAATTTGGGTCATTGTTTAAAGTTCCACTGTTATAAACACAATGAAATTCTCCAATGATTAATAGGATTTATTACTTTAAATAATCATGCTGAACCTTATTTGCAAGACTTATTAGGCTTGTAACTTCCATATGAATTATGTATCTCTAGTTGGACAGCCAACCTGGGAAAGCTACTACTCATTTGTAGACTACCCTTCTCTTTAACTGCTATGGGGACAATTATTCTGCAATGTGGAGTCCACAGTTGTGTACCACATTTCATCCCATCCTATTGCTAGGCATCCTCAGAGATATTTCCTCCTGCATTTTTCTGATCAATTTTTAGGACACTTTGCTCTTTGCACTTGCATAGAATGAAACAGGTTCTATGATAAGTCAAAAAACCTGCTGAGCCTCGGCTATGAATGAGTTCTGGCTGAGCCCACACAGCTGGAGAGAAATTTAGAGGGGGACCATGTCACCTGAGAACAGCTCATAGCCCCTCCTGGGGTTAACCTTTCCTCTTCCCTCTCCTCCAGCACCTCCATTCTCCACTCTAAGCTGCAAGGAGCTTTAAATGGTCATGGAGTCAAAATATTCACCCCACCCCAAAAGAGACTTCTATATGGCTGTTCAAAGAGCAAAGAACTCTGTGTTTCTCCCATGAGGACCATCCTGGTTTCTCCTGTGCCCACTTCCCCTCACCTCTGCCACTGCCAGATCGTAGTGGTGCTTGTGATGAGCTGCCCTGTGCTGAAGGTTTTGATCAAAGGTGGGAAGCCAGAGTGGAGCCCAGCTGCCCACAAAACACCACAGCTGCTCTGCTGTACACAGGCATAGCAGTATCATACTACTGTCTTCATGTATGTTATCACTCTCATTAAATAACAGGAGTGGTTTCAGCTGGAAACATTTTGACTCAAAGGGATTTTCTGTTCCCCCAGAGTGACCCAAACAGAAAACATTCCTGGCAGGAAGCACTGAAGCCTGACGATGAGCTCTCATCATTTGATGTGGTCCTTGCCACTCTCATCAACATTTATATAGACACGAATGAGAGGAAAAAATGGCAGTGGTTTATAGAGCCTGCTCTCCCTGGATTTCAGCCACAGTTATGTGCATAGATCAGCCCTCTATATTTCAAAAAGCCAGCCCCTTCCCACTCTTTTATTCCCAGCGAAGGAGTAACAGAAATTAAGACAGTTGGCTACAAATTCCTATTCAGCTATTTTCTTCATCATAAATTCATACAAGCAGATGTAACAGATAGGAAAAAACAGAAACACATACATGTTCTGATGTGAAGGCAACCAGTCTGGGAATAGCTGCCATTCCTTTTTCTTTAACTTCTGGGAACATCTTGAAACGTGCAATCAACATAGCATACATGTTAGATATGGCACCACCTGGAGTCCACAGTAATATACTGTTACTTTTTCTACACATTGTAATATCATTTCAGAACAAATGACAAGTCTTGCTACAGTTTTTCTAACTCTCATACTAATGTTTCTGCCTTATGGCAGAACCATGGATTACTCTTCCTTATGCTCCTCACAGCTGGGCTGTGTAATAACAGGATCTACTACACCCAAATAACAAATTATGCAAAAAGAACTAAGACTGGGGCTTCATTTCATCATTCTTGGCTACCATATCTTCTTTGGTCCCCAGTCTTAGCTTTCCATATGCCACAGATATATAATCCCCACTCTATTTCACCCTCCAAGCAGATGCCACCACAAGGCAACTTCCAAAAGGACTTCCAAGTGCTCTTCCCTCCCAAATCAGGGTGTTTCAAGCCCCGGCTTTGAGCAAACCCACTAAGTGAGCCCCAACAGGCACTATTTTCTGGATAACTGGAGTTGGGGGAAGGAAAAGAAAAAAGGTCATTCTAACTAGTATTTTTCATTTTATTTGTCCTCTCATGGGAGCAAGTGGAAAAGGTTAAATGTCCCTAACACTTGCTTTAAAATCACTGGCATACATTGACTTAAAATATCCATGTCAAGATGGATATTTTACCCATATCAAGATGGCAGCTCTGCAGTGGTCTGTCCCCATATTTCAATTGTCAAGGTGTAAATTAAAAACAAACACTTCATTTTTCCTTTTTGAGATTTTTACTAATTAAGTCTCTGTGTCTACAGTGGAACAATGATTTTACATTAATGCTGCATGAGCACTATGGGAATATAATGCAGTACTTGAGACAGAGGCTGAGTACTTTTACATATGTATGCACACAAGCACACACGCACACACAGAGACATGTCTACATGAAATCCATCAGGTTTATCCTGTATATGTACGTATATGCAGAGATTGATTATATATTGATGTTTATGCACATATATTTATATAAAGCAAAGGTTTAAAATGAACAGGTCTAAATGCTGCTGAGGTAGAGTTCAACTAATGCAACATTCATCCATCTAAAAATGGAGTGATGGGCACAAGATGTGTACTTCCAGAAGATGGTTCAGCTCATTCTTTGGTAGCTACATGTGATAGGTGGGATGACTTGCCCTGCAGATGTATCCACCCCTCTCCCTTGAATATGTGGGAGCTGCTACAACTAGCACATGGTATACACCCAACACTTGGACAGCTAAAGCAAGAAAAGCTAAAATCCACGCTTTAAGCAGACAAAGGAAAAACTGCTGGGCATCTGTGCTGGCAAATTTAACATTGTTTTGACTTCTGTAGATTTGTGTTTATCTCACTGGAAATATATATACTGTTCCAAGTCCCACAGAAATTGTGCCCTTCATTTCTAATCAGGATCCTTGCTCTGCTCTTGCAGTGAGGCTGCCCCTGCTCTGGGCTTTCCTTGACCTCACTGGCCTTCCTGTGAATCCAAGGGAAAATGCCACAGAAAGATGGCATCACTGGCATAGAGTTCAGTACAGACTGGGGTTTTTCTTCCCCTCAACTATCTTGATATGAACATATTTCTACACCTCTTTTCAGAAATGACAAAACAAGAAATGGGAGAGATTAACATAAAACGCTCAGGTACCTGTCTCTAAAAACTGCAGATATCATGTAACAACTACTGTCGATGATTTAGGTGACTGAACAAAGGTGTCCAAGCTAAGTAATTTGGCCTATCTTGTCCAAAGTCATTGGCTTGGTGTCAAAAGAATCAAGACTGAAATGTTCAGTTTCTTGAATACCAGCCTTTCCTATTATTATTTATTACCTAGTCATTTAACCTTAAGCTAATTAATAAGCCTGCATTCTGCCTTTAATTTTATAGCTGTGTTTACATCCACAGTTAATTGCAGGCAACAAAACACACCTAGAGAATTTCGAGAAAATAATCAGGCCTTTATGCTTTGCATGTGTTAATACTGTTTATTTCATTCCAGAGAAAGCAGAGAGCAAGAACCTTTTCTTTATAACAGTAAGGTCTTCAACTGAAGCCATGACAGCTTGAAGCAAGAAGACAGCATAGAAATGATTTTGATTACTGCCTAAAAAAAGGAGAATCTGCACACTGAGTATTGCTGCCTTCAGAGAGTTAGAAAGATGCACTTTGCACAAACCAGAAATTGCAGAGAAAGAAAGGATGAGAGGGGGCAGCCCTGCAAACGGCCCGTGCAGGTACACACCTGCCAGAGAGCCCATCCCTACGCAGGCTTCAGCTCGAGGAAGTGAGCTCTGGCACCTGACACACCAGCAACACCCTGGCCCTCAGGTCAGGCAGGGACCTCTTGCAGTCCTAGCAGTTCCTCCTGAGGCACACATCTCCTGGCTCACTATCTCCAGCTGAGTTTGCCACACTCAGGCAGATCTGGCACATGCACTGAGCCCTTCACCCCTGCCCTGCTGCCTTGCCCAGCCTATGCCCACCAGAGCTGGCTGGGCAGCATTGCTACTGCTCTTCAGTCCCCTCTCACGTCCCAGACCAGCCCGGTGGGGTCGCTGCAGCTCAAGCCTGCAAGGTGTGGAACCAAGACCAGCTGCAGAGTCAGGTCAGGGACTGTTCCGTAACCAACCACTGTTCAGTTTCCTAAAGCTCTGACTTGGTCCTGGGCTTGTGAGACATGCTTAGATGGAATGGAGGCCAAGGTTTTCAGGGGAACCTCTAAGCACTACAGTAAAAACTGTCAGAGCTTTTGCTCTCAGTGCTTTTTAAATAAGACCTCAACAAAAAGGAATGTCAATTCTTCTCATCTGTGGAAAGAGCCAGAACAAAAATCCCACACCACTTCCCACATGTGCAGTCAGACGTGAGAAGCTGAAGATGAGCCTTGCCTGACCTTCATGTCCTGAGAGCGCTGAACATCCTATGCTGTCATCAGTGAGGCCTTTCCTTTGCTCAGTAGTGTACTCTTTTTCTCTCCATTATGTTAATGAACCTTCTTTTCAATAAGGCTCCTTCTGCAACAGCTAACAGTCTGTTCTCTTTTGACAAGTCAAAAATGTTATACCTAATATAAATTCTTCCAATATTTTGCATTTCTGTGAGATAGACAGGCCAAATTTTTAGCAATGAAATTCCAGAGTAAGAGAGGAGGTGACAAAGAATATAAATCAAAAGACTAAGTGGAATGACTAAAAAAATAAAAAAGCGTTTACAATGTAGTGTTTGTCAGTCAGTGATTTCCCTACACTAGTTTTTTTGCCTTACTGATATGCCCTGAAGGAACCAGGTTTCTAAGCCTTTAAGCACACAGATTAAGTAGCCACCTAAGTATCCCACTGAGCAAAACAGGCCAGCTTCACATGGAGAGCTAAGAGCATACTCTACTGTTGGCAGGGTCTTACTGACTCCACTAAAACTACTAGAAGGGATGCTAGTATTTCCCTATTTCCTTCAATTTCCCCTGCAATGATGGAGAGCTTTGTTGTGTTTCTTCCCTCCATTACTAATACAATAGTCTTCTTATTTCATGTAATCCATAAAAAATGGGGGCAAAGCGAAACTGCAAGGCAAATGTCTTTTCTGATTATGTTTCCCATGTGCCATTACAGCTGCTCATCATGCACTGCAATTTGCTCAAACAGACCCTCATAATCACATCCCTGAAATTCATAAACATGTAATACTTTATCTCAAAGAGGCCACTGGTGGTTATTAGCAAGTGTCCTCTCAAACATGCATATTTAATTACATTTACGTTTTAGCCATAGGAGATGTCATATACCGTAGTCTGAAAAATAAAGAAAGCTTGAAATGTCATGTACCAGGTGAAAATATCCCATCGCCACAGCCCCCTGGCCAGCCAACCATCTCTCTCATTTTCCTTAGTGTGACATATTCCAAAAGTACAAACACTGGAGCAATTTCATAGGTGAACCTGAAATATAGTAATGTCCATATTTAATGCTTTCATCTACAACACTAACACATCTTTTACCAACATTACACTACATTGTAGCCACAATATACTCTATCTGGGTAGAGTTCTGTTTGACAATACTTTCCACAGTCTTCCTTCTGATTTGACATCAAATATCTAGAAGGAAAAATGCAGAGAATGCTTGAGAATCCATTTCCACTCACTTCAGTGAAAAAAATCTTGTCCACCTCAAGGCTTTGCCCTATATTCAAGAGATGCTAGGCAGAGCCAGCCCTTTGCCTTGCATAAACCTGTGTGCATGTCTAGAAGCACAGTCAGCAGCCTATTCATGATAAAACTGTGTATGAAGCTAAGCAAGTACACAAAAATGCTTGCTAGACCCAAAGTGAAAAAACCCCACACTTTAAATTCTGCATCTCTTTCTTAGAGAAAGCAATGGCTCTACCTGCTCTGAGTATGGATTGTACACAACTCCTCTACATGAATGCAACTTTTCACTTAGCACACCTTCCATTTTATGTATTTATTAGCATGCAAAATGCTAATCTATATATATTTTTTGTGTATTTTTTTGGGGTAGCAAACCCAGCGTCACATTTGTGTAATGAAATTTTACAGAAGACAGGTTACAGGACAAAGTTGAAAGTCTTTGTGTAAATAACAGTAGTAACCACTTAAAAAGCAGATTATTTTTTTCCCCGGCAATCTTAACATAAAATTATTCTCTCATTCAACTACAGCAATTAATATCTTAGGGATAACTGGGAAATTATATTAAATATTATTATGGGGAAAAAAATCTGCTACTTACATATTTGTATTTGCTGCTGATGTCAGCCAGTCTGCTGCCAATCCAACCATGTCCAATCCAGTTGAAAGTTGATTAAAATATCTAGGGTGCCCTGCACAAGACGGAAAATATTATCAAAAGCCTGATGACTCTGAATGAAGCTATTCAGTGCTGAACATTATATTTACCTCCATATTTCTATAGACAAAGAAGCGCTTTCAAGGTATGAAACAAAGAAAACAGCAGTAAATACTTTTCTTGGAAAAGGCAGGATGATTTCTCTTCTTTCTCATTCCAAACTCAGTGAAATCAGAGTAATTACACTGAACGCAGAATAATGAATTCTAACATTCCCTATTATCCTTTCAATATGCCTTGAAAATTAGCACATTGATGTCTCACAAAAATAGCTGTTTGCTCCCGTTAGTGTGTCACATGTTGTCACTGGATATGGTTTTGCCTGACTAGGTTTGAAAGGCACGCACGAGACACCATCTGAAGAGCTTGCCAGTACATATAACATCAGTGATGAATGGCTAATGATTGTAATAGACAGGACAAAATGAGAAAATGGAGTATTTTGGTGACTGCTTTGCACATGACTCAATGGCTGATGATTGTACGAAGATGGCAGGGAAGGTGGTGGTCCTTGTCATTTCTCCCCTGTCAGAATGCAATTACAAATAGCCTAGCTACTTGCAATTGTGATTTTAAACAAACCCCATGAAAACCAGCACTGCTGCCCCAGCAGAATGATGCACAAGAATATACTCAATGTCCATATACCTAGTTAATCAAATTGGCTCCTGATTTTTTTCTAAAATCCTGCTAGAGATTTTTCTTAAAAACATGCCAAGAGCCATTAAACCCAGGAGCCATTAAAACTCCTTTTTTACTAGTTACTTCCCATAAGCCTCTGATAAGTGGCATAATTACTGGTACAAATTATACATGGTTCACAATTGCTTAAATGCCATCCGACTCAAAGGAAGGCAGCCTCTGCTTGGAAAACACCTGTCCTGACCCTTAGATGATGAACTGTTATTGCCATCAGAGAAAACAAAAGATAGAGCAAGATGATTGAGGAAATGCAGACCCAGCAATGAGAGAAAACTTATCTTTGGTCTCCTGTGGCCTCTTATCAGGCATGGACACATGGCTGGCAGAGCAGCATGGGGAATTGCTCCCCAGCTCCTGCCCTGCAGCACACAAAGGCAGAGTAATCGGGCTGAGCAGGTGGACCAGAGCCGAGGATATGGGGCAGGGGACACACACACATGCAAATGACACCTCCTTGTGCCCTTAACCTGAGACCAGTCCTGTGCCACAACCACCCAGCCTGATCACATTTTGGACGGAGCCCTCCACATCAGAGGTAGGAACTGCCACCGTCCCTTGGCCTGTGCTCCCAAGGACAGGCAGCCAACGACCCTGAGGAACTGAGGAATTATGCTAGAATCCAGCAGAATGAACAGAATCTGGCCCCTGCTCTTCAGTGAGGTTGGTGGACATGAGGCACACATGCAGTATGTCGCCTCCACACGATCCTGTGCCAGGGGTTCTGCCTGCAGAGAACCACATCTCCCTGATGGTGGGATTTCGAAAGAGATTTCTGTATTTATAGCTCAGGTTTAACGTCACAGCTGGCTCCAAGATGGGTCCCAAATTTCATGAGACAATAACAGAAAATGAGGAGCTAAGAGCCTTTAATGCATCTGGGCTACAGGAAAGCTCAATGAGGCTACAAAAACTCCTGTTTCGGAAATAAATCCACACTGAAAAACTAGGGAATAGCAGAATTCATATCTGCAGCTGCAGCGTCTCAGCAGCTCTCTGTCAGTCCCATACCCACCCCCAGGGGACAGCCCTGTTGTCATTGCTTGTTTCTTCAAGGAAACCTCACAGCACCCCACCTGCTTTGGGAACCGCCACAGGATCAGGGCAAGTCACACGCGGAGATTGGGCAGCTGTACCCTGGAGTGAGTGAGGTGGGGGGAGCAGCGCTGTGTTAAGAGATGTCAGTACAGAGAGAGCATGAGCTGCTGCTGGGAGAGTCCCCAGCACCCACATCTGTGATACAGCCTCCTCCACTTGATGCCCTTCGCTTCTGCAGCATGGCTGTAACACATAAAGGCTGGTAATGTGCTGCCCCAACCTGACCATGTGACACCCCAATCCTGAGCAAGCTCTCTTCCCTCAGCTAGATGGGCATGGAAAATTGTGGCTTTGCCTAAAATACAGGCTCCATTGGCCAGGTAAGAAGAGAGATGCTCAAAAATCACTATTCGGGTGCCATCTGCCTGAAATGCACATCTTTTGTCGTCGCTGTCACTGAACAAAGAGGTGACTGGGAAAGAGACCGACAGGGTGTGAGAAGAGGGGGAGAGGTTAAAGTAGGAAATTATTGTTTACTGGTTGGTTTAGCAATACACAATGTATTCACAGATATCCCCAAGTAAATAGGGAGATGATGGCCAAGAACCAGCACCAAGGCACAGGGACACCCAGGGCTGGGCTTTCCCTGCTGAGGGCATGCCTTTGCCCAACGAACCCTCTCCAACACACTCCCGCCTGCACTAGGCTTGAGGCATGGGCATGCCCAGCATGAACACGCAGCCTCCACAGCTTCCACAGGGAAGCGACGAGAAGGGCCAGGCATGGCCAGACAGCACGGATAAAGGCACAGTCGGCAGCACTGAGTCTGGCCTTGCTCACAGCCTCACCACATGCATGGCCTGTCAGGGAGCAAAGCCAGGCCAGCATCAGCTTCTTGCACCCTTCCTGAGGCTTCCAAACCATTCTTAAATGCTCATATTTCAATTCGCTGGTTCAATTTCAACTGCACTGCACAGTAACTGAATTTCACATCCATCTTTCTTTGCATTTGCAGCCACTGCCTTCTGTATTCTCTCAGCAAGAATTCTGTCTCTGCTGGTAAGGGGGCAGAAAGCGTGGTTCTCCTGAGCACCCCAGCAAGCCGTGGTATGCAGGCAACACCTGGGAGCAACTCATACCTGCCCCTCAGCTGAAAAATCAGCCATCTGGCTCCTCGAATCCCTGGACTTGGGGATCCAGCTGTGAGGCTAATCTAAGAAATACAATTTATTTTTCAATCAGATTCCTGGGCCCCTGCAGCCAAACACAGCCCAGGAGGGGCCATGCCCAAAGGGCTCCCGCGGCACGAGTGGAAGCAGACCCTGCTGCCAGAAATCTCACCACACTGCCCTTCCTCTGAGGGCAATTCCAGTGTTTTACTCAGAACCACACACCAAAGGGCTCCAGGTGTAAATCCCGCACGTTTTGTTTCATGAGCCTCCACCAGGCTGGGGCTGTCACTCCTGGATGCCGAGGAGGAGCAGCAGCCAAGTGAGGCGGCTCTGCACTCCCTGCCTGAACCCTGCCACGCCACTGCATTTCACACAACCCCCCAGCACCCGTTCTCAGAAAAAACATTCTCTTGAAAACATTATCCTCGTTAAAACAAATTTTAAAATGCCAAGAAGGGAAAGCGTCAGATATTTATGGAGAGGAAGAGAAACGGTAACTATTTTTTAAAGGTTATTTTTTTGGACGCAGGAAATTAAATAGGTCTACTATGTGAAAACAGGCAATAATAAAAAAACAATTAACAAAAATGACCTAAGAAACCATATTTTTTGATTTCCCGGAATCACATCATTCTGTGCAAATATGTTTCCTATGCCCTATCCAGACACATCACATGGATCAGTGGACTGATAGACCTTGTTCCTCTGGACATCATTTATCTATTTACTCCAATATTTTACAGACGTTTTGGCAGCACCCGATCCATGCATGAAAAACATTTCCACCTCTAAATGAGGAGGAGTACGCAAATCCCTCACAATCTTTACCTAGGTCTGTTCTCAAAAGGTGACAAACCCTGATTTTGTTTTCCCCTCAACCTCTAGTCACAAATCAGTCTTTTGTCTCTTTCAGTAACTGCTACAAATTTATTTTTAAGCAATTTCTCAGTAATTCAAATTCCCAGTAAGAGCTCCCTGGACTCCACATTATTTCCCAATGACAGCCGTAATTGCGGCTCCGCTTTCTGCTCGCTCTGCCGCCGTTCATCCAAGGTGGCACCGAAGCAGAGCCGGGCACTTCCCCACGCGGCCTCCCCGCCACCCAGCACACAGAGGGGCACGACTAACAAGGGGCCCGAGGCAGCCAGGAGTCAACCTATCCCCGCTCTCCCCAGCGGAAAAGAAAAACAAATGGCTATCAAAACAATTCGGGCTTTGGCTTTATTGCTTGAGCCTAAAGTTGAGGCAAACCCCTCAATATTCCCGCGCATGGTTCTCTTAAATTCTCCTATTTCTATGTCCTGCAAGTGAGGGGAGAGACACAGCAAATGGCCGCTCAGAGCTCCCATTTAGAGCATGTTTACTGCGATTTTTGCCGTTAAATGGGCTGGTCGCTGCTGCCTCCCGCGCAGGGACAGCCCCGCCGCCTCACTCCAGGCTGCCCCGAGCTCCCCGCCTGCTGCCCCGCGCCCCCGGCCTGCAGGAAACCAGGGGCGATCCCCGAGGCATCCACGTGAAATGGATGAAAAGGAACAGCAGAAAGTGCCCAAGGTAGCGCAAAGGCTGCTCAGTGGCACACTAGGCAACTACGACGCACAGACGCATTAATTTTAAATGGAAAACGGTGTGCGAGGCTGCACTGACAGCTACAGAGATGGGGCTGCTAGAGTGCTTTATCATTTTGGAAAACGATTTCTGTCTCTGCTAGAAACTGCCTGGAACTGACGAAATACAGTTGCTGCTTCAACCTCTAACGTTTCAAGCTAAAATGAAATGGCACCTTTAATCAATGGATGAGAACGTACAGGGTAGAAAATGAGCGAAGCTATTACCTGTTTTAATTGCATACTTCAGAGTTGTTCTGCAGTTCAATAAAATTTCTTCCAAGGTCTGTGGCTGGTCTGCCAGTTCCCAGTTATATTCCTGGAGCAGCTCATTTGGGTAATGGAAATCAATAACTTTTGTTGATCTATCAAAACTTTTCACCACATACTGAAGTAAAATGTCCACAACGTCTTGTAGGAAAGACATAGTTGTTATTTCTCCGTTGCATGTCGGCAGAAGATCTGGGAATGGAAAAATTTAAAAGTTAACTTCGTTTTACAACCATATACAAAGATTTGGGAAAAAGGCTTCCCCCGTTTATGTTTAGAAAAACTCTTCGCTGTGTTCAATTCAAATAGTTTTTGTTTTCATTTAATAAGCAAATTGGTAAGGCTGTATTTTACGGAATGTTCAGAGATTTAACACTTAGAATTTAATATCCTATTTAAAATAGCAATTTTTGCGCACAGTATGTTTCAGGCCGATGAGAGAGAACAGGAAAACAAGAAAAAAGGGTAAACGAATCTCAGGAAAAATAAAGACTGAACTACAAACTCTACAAGAAACATCCTAAAAACTGTCATTTGCGTTGCAATAAAATACTTTCGTGGTGATTCTCCTATGCAAGTAACTTGTTGATAATTTAATGCCTTTTTCTGAGGCAATGCTGCATGGTCTCCCGGTGTATACAAAGCTTATGTTTAAGCGCGACGGCTCACTCAGAGGCGCACTGTAGTGGAAGCCCCTAATCTGAGGTACCCCGGGGGCGGTCAGGCAGGCAGCACCACCAGCAGCTCTCCCGCGGCGGGTCCACAGTGTCCCGGGCGGCCGAGAAAACGGGCGCAAGTCTGCGGGTGAGCTGAGATCTACTCAGTAGCGGAGACGCTACCTCCAAGGTCAGAAACGACGAAGTGCAAAAATACCTCGAATTAAAACAAGTAAGTAAGAGAGGGCTCTGTCTCCCTCCTCCCCTCAAATCTTAATTGCATCGCAAGGTCTTCACAGGGAAGGTCACTGCTGTAAGTGCTCCTTAGAGAAAGCTGCAGGCTTCAGCACGCGGGACTTCATTACTTTGGGGGTGAGTTTTTTCGGGCTTTTTGGTGTTTGTGGTTTTTTTTTGACAGACTTGAGAAATTCCCGGCACCGGTGGTGGCCGGAGCTGAGGACGCGGACCTCCGCCGCGCACCGCCAGGCACCGCCGGGCTCCCCCGCCTCCGCGCAACGCGGGCGGGAGCGATTTCGCGACCGAACTGCTGGGGTTTTTTTTTGTTAGTTTTAGACGAACAGAGTGGCCCGGGAGCGCCATTACCTGTTGAGTGCAGAAAGGCGTAATTCACCTCCGGTTTTTGGCAGCCGCAGGGTTTTTTGTCGCAGGTACAGGCCAGCCGCGGCTCCGCTACCCCCGGGGCTGCTGCCCTGGCACCGGTTTCCATGGGCTTCTCGGCATCTCCGTAGAGCAGGGCTTGACAGCAACACGGACACACGGCCTCAGCACCGCGGCATTAACCCCGTCCCCTCGCCCCCAGCCCCGGGGCAGGTCCCGCGGCGCTCCGCGGGCGCTCCGCCTCGCCCCCGCCACGGGATGCCGGGGCTTCCCTGCCCTTACCGCAGAGTTTGTTTCC
>WEIV01025768.1:45654-60272 GCA_013390005.1 Calyptomena viridis
GCTGTCAGGGGTGTCCGAACCACGCACCGGAGGATCGAGGAACGGCGGTCGGGAGGGTGGTGATAGCGCTCGGGGCAGACCCGAGTTGCAGGGTCAGCCTGCGCCGCAGCTGCCTCGGGGAGCGAAGGCGAGCGAAGTGGCCTGTGTTGTCTTCACCCCACCGACGGCCTCGCGTCCCCTGCGGTCGCAGCCCGACGGGACGGGAGAAGAGGGCCGAACCCTCCGGCGCCACCGAGAGCTGAACGGAGCTGAAGGGTAGTTTTCCAGGTTTTGGCGCCGGCGGCCGCTGTGGTCCAGCCTTGTGCCGCGAGGGGAAGGGTTGGGGTTATGGGGAAACGTCCTCAATCCTGTGAGGAGCGAAGCGACGGGAAATCCTCCCCGCCTCGCCCCTCATCCCTGCACCGGGCACACCCGAGCGGCGCCGAGGCCGGGACAGCTCCTGCCGCCGACTGCGAGCAGCGGGGTACTCCCGGAGCGGGAAGGAGACAGCCTTCCTGACTCCCCGCTATTCCATCGGCCCAGCCCGGTCCTGTTCGCAGCGACCGCTGGGGCTCCGTCGGAGAAGGCGCGGGTGGAAGGGCCCGTACGGGGGTGGGCGGCTCCCGCTGCCCCTTCGGCGGAGAGGTTCTGGCTCCTGCGGAGGTGCAGGAAGGGTCTAGCCCAACGCTGCGGCTGCCTGGGGCCGGCCTTTGGCTCTCACGCCTGCCCTCGGGCCGCTCCCACGGGATCCTCGCAACCCCTCGGGATGAGGACCCTGGTGAAGCCGCGGTCCTCGCTCCAGCCCCGTGGAGGCAGCAGGTCTCGCAGGCGAGACTGGAAGAGCAGGAAAACAACTGCAGCCTTTTCCTCCACGACGTCGTTTCTAAAGACAACCAAACTTCCTCTTCCACCCAGCCGGGTCTCTGTGGGAGCCCTTTTCTGCCGCGGCTGCCTCTCCTTCGGCACAGGAGGGGTTTCAAGCCCTAACCTTGGAGGGAGGCAGGCGAGACCACGCCAGGCCAGGATCTGGTTCTGCCGAGAGCACTGGTCTCGCAGGGTCCCCACGCTCCTGGCAGCCACTGGAGCTCCCGCGCTGGGTTTGTGAGGGCATCTCTCCATTTTCTGCAGGCACTTACATGGTTACGAGGACTGTCCCCCCGTGAAACCTCACAGAAATGTTTTGGTCTTTCAAAACACCGCCATGGTGACAAAATGAAAGAAAACCAGTCTAGGCACCTCTTCGTGTGAAATTACAGGTCTATTCCAGTTGCCGCATCACATTGGCTTTCACATAGACAATAACTCGGCTTTCCACGGCCAGAGGCTTCTGTGAGCCATTCCCTGCCTTGCTCACTTGTGTCCTGGTCACAGTGTTTTGTCAGTTCTGGGTGTAATTCAGACACAGCCAACCCTATCACTGCCTTGTACATTTTTATTTAATTTACCATTTTAATAATACATGAGAAAGCAACTTTAAAACAGATTTCAAAATTTAAACCATTTACAGCAAATTTTACATTGCAGCAAATTTTAATCCAGTGCACAGCCTTATAACAAGTTGCAGAACAGGAAGCAATGGTTACCTGTCTCTGGGAAAAGAGCCAAATGTGTGTGGGGAACAGACAAAACCCATCCCCTGTGGCTGGCTGGCTGCTGCCGCCAATCATCACATTTAGGAGAGCTAAGGAAGAGAGCAGGATCAGGCCTTTATGCTGACATCATGAAATTTGCCTTCTCTTGCTTTGCAGCTGGGAACATGCAATTATGAATCCTGAAAGGAAGCGCTGCAATTATCTGTATGATTTCTGTGAAAGAAGGTCTTTTGAATAAAAGAATTGGGGGGAATTTGAACACCGTGGCTATTGCTTTTATTTCCACTAAATTTCTAGTGGAACTGATTAAGAATGATCATTGCATTTTGGCAGCAATTAACCAGAGAGTGTATTTCTATTCCTTTCTTGGTACCCCAGAGATTAAGATTCCTAAAAATCTAATGCAAATGAGAACAAAGCAAACACAATTTAAAAGTTCATCACTTAGTCACAAAGCTCAGAGGCAGAGGAGAGGCCTGGATAATCTTCCCATAAATGGACTTCTCCAACATACAGATTATACACACAATATTGACCTTTAAAACTGGCTACTAGCTTTACAGTAAAGTCAATAATGAAACAAACTGTCATAGTATGCTATCCAATTAATAATTTATGTTCTTTTTTATCAGAGGGACATTGCCACAAACAAGTAATCCCAAAATTTAGGCATTGTAAACTAAAATGAGCAGAAATTCCTCTATGGCGCTCTTGTAATTTTTTCTCCTGTAAAACAATTTGTTAGAAACAATAACTAAGGTTTTCTGAAGGTGCATATGGGGATTTGAAAGCTTAACTAGGGAACTATAAATGATTATTTTAATTGGATGAGAATGATGAAATGAAAAAAAGAAATATGCACTGATGAAAGTACACTAGATTTAAGCTGCTTAATGTCTAATAATTTTAGGACGTAGCAATGGTACCCAAAAGAAAGATGATTGTTATATTAGGTTTTTTTTAAGAATATGATATGTGACTGACAGTGTCCCTTTGCAACGGTGTTGGGCTGTAAAACACAGTAATTCATATTCAAATGAACACACACGTTGTAAACTTGAAACATTGAAGATTTAAAAAAAAAAAGGAAACACATGGTATAAAATGATAAAAAAAATATGCTAATAAAAGCCAAATGGCAGCAGGAACAGCAGCAGCAGCAGCTAGAACTGCTGGATAAGGCGCCGGCGCTGTGAGGTCTTCCGCAGCAGTCGTCTGTAGTCATAGGGATTATCTTCGGCTTTACTCTCGTCCAGGGGTCTTTCTGCAATCCTCGACCTAGGGATTAAGCACAGAAGTGTTTCAGAAATTAAAGTCAAAACATTTACCTTGGCAAACACTTCTAATCGACTGCTTAACCTCTAGCCTTGAGGGGGAAAAATAAAAGGAGAAAGAAAAAAATCATCTGACTTTGCTAGGCCTCTTCCTGTGCTGCATAAAGCAAGCACCTCGGAACAAACACATTATATGCTAAAAGCAGATAAACACCAAGCACAACATGTTCTTCTATGAAGGGAACATAATAAAAGGACATAAAAACATTGAGAACATGGGCATGCTTTGCAGTAGCATTTGCCTGATGGTTACTGAACCAGATTTTCAGTTGGCATAAATTTGTTTGCTCTGTTCTTAACCTGCTGGTAGAGTTCACTGTAAGTGTCCATCTCTTTTTTTTTTTTTTTTTCAGATGGCAAGATGGATTTTGGAAGTCCCCTCTGACAGGCTGGAATGGGGACCTGGCATCAGCTGTCGCTATGGAGCAAGATTAAAAATAAAATTCAGTTATTTGAAGAGTGAAATAATTACAAAAATTTGTGGTGTTTTACACTAAAATTGTACCCCATCACCGGTGTTATTCCAGCGCCGAAGGTAAACTGTCAAACAAAACACACTCTGTGCTTTGCTTCTGTAGATTAAAATGACTGTATAGTTTTGAGATCCAGGCAACTTCATTCAAGAGATACTGAAGTGCAGAAATGTTTATTAATTGCATTCATCTGCCTTCCAAGGTAACAGTGTAAATTTAAAAGTTACACAGATTTAGTTTCACTATGACTAATTAGGATGCAATCAGAGCAGCACAGAGTAAAAGGTAAATTCCTTGTAGTAAGCTCAGTAAGTAAGTTTTGCTTGTAGTAAGCAAAACTCTCATTCACCTAAACCCAAACCCAGGGTGACAGGTTTGGCGTAATTAACCACCTCAGAAATGTGACATGTTCCAAGGGATGTAAACTATATAGTAATTTCCTGATACTATTATTTTTAATTCCATGCCTTCACAACACCTTCCTAAAATTAATTTAGATTCTACCTAAAAAAAAGTCAGAAATAAGATACTTAAGGGGCACAAAACAAATATTATGCATTCTAAATGTTCTACAAACATTTTCTCTATTACTACAAATATATTTTCTAATTCAGCAATCATCCCAGGCTTAGTGTTTCCCTTAAGCCTTTGACTTAGGTAATTTTCCAAGTTTTTCTTACATTTATGAAGACACAAGAAGACACAAATATATTAAGATACATAAATATATGTTTGCATGTGCGGTGTGTGTAGGTGCATTGGCAAAAGTGAGAATATGAATTTCCTTAGTCCAGTGGTCACCCTCCATGAAGTCTATGTGGGAAGAGAGGAGGTCGACTGAATCCTCCCTCCAGGGTTTTTCTCCTGGCTGTCCGCCTTGGTGAGGGGTACCACAGGCTGTGGACAGCAGGAAAAGGAGGCAGTCAAGCTGGAGTCTTACCTGTAAAAAAAATGCAGGAAGTCTGGCACGTGTTGACCCTATTTAAAACTTAACTGATCAGAAATAATTTTGTTAGGTTCTGCTTCAGTTTAATTTTATTTTAGATCAGAGATTTAAAGCATGTCTGTCCATCTCACCTGGCCATTGGGAAACCAAAAACTAGCAGGTACCCTGAAAAACCAATCACACTGGCATTTATCTCTCCCATATAAAGATGAGAAATTTTCAGCTACGTGCTTTACAAGTTAATTTGGCAAGATTCCATGACTAAAACAATAGATTTATGTCTAATTTGAAAGCGTATCTTTTTTCTTTTTGTTAATCTTTTGAATATCACAACAAGGATATACAACATTTCTTTCTTCTTATGACTATTTTGTATGAATTACCGCTCAGTGGCTCTTAAAATCGAAGTCCTGCGCTCAATTGGGTGTCTCTTCCTTCTTGTGGTAGAACTGCTGTCCTTTGAGGTGGAGTCAGTAGATGAAATTTCTTGGTAGTAGATATCTAAATCTAGCACTTTGCTCAGACTGTCAATAAATAAGAACACTAAGTTACTAGTTTCGCTTTGCAATATTATATTCATTCAAAACCAAGGCAACCAAATATAATAATTAGTTCTACTTATGTGTTGAGGATCTAAGGAAAAATACATATATAGCCACAAAAAATCAGTTTCTGAAGTGTGACTGCTGTGCAATGCAGATATTGAGAATTTTGAAATGCAAAATACTTTTATATATTCATAAAGGAGAAATGTATGACTGGAATTGTTTGGATGTGCCATTATACTCAACAGAGAGGCATTTTTATGGTGTAATTCATCTGACCTATTCTAGATATGTCTTTGAACAAGAGATGAATTATTTTCCTAAAGATTACTATTTTTTTTTCTGAGTCTAAAATAACAAGAAAAGAGACTAAAGCAACTAGTTCAGATATCAGTTTCAATAATGCAGATGTCTCTTATTTTGTTAGGTGAATACCATCCAGGGTATTTTATATACAGAAAAAAATCAATCCCAAGTCAGTTTAGAATGGCTAGGAAAAAAATAATATCCTAAAATTATCTGAAAAAAAGAAGTTCAGAATTCAATTCTCACATTGGTAGAAACCAGAAATAATTCATTGATTTAAATTGCTATGTTCCATAGATACAGAGTCAGGACATGAAAGAAGATGCAGTCAGGGAACTGGTTAACTAGATTTAAGATGAGTGAAATCTAACTGAGACCAAAGAGATAAAACACTAGATTTGGGGTGGGTTTTTTTTTGTTTTGGGGGGGGGTTTGTGTGTTTTTTCTGCTAAACTGGAGTCAATATGTGAATTTTTTCAGGATCCAAATGACATTAAAAAAAGCTGAAAGAGACAGACATGGGGGACATGGACATAAGGTCACTCCTCTAAGCTGTGGCACAATCAAGTACAATTTAAACTGTGGTCGAATGAAGCTAGATGCTGTGAGCACATTTTATGTTCATGTAATGTCATGTAACATCCCTTAAGATACATATTTTAGCTATGGTATTTGTATTCTGCAACCTCAGCCGAGGACAGTGCAAAGAGCCCATTCATCTTGCACCTATGGGCAGGCTGCCATGCCATGCCATGCATGCAGTGTGGTCACAGCTGTGTCACCGAGGGGGCAGCAAAAAAGCTTAAGTATAGAAAAACAAATAAAATAAAGCTATGATGTATGTCAGGATCTGTGAACCAGGTCTACAGCACAAATGAGGATCTAAGATACAGAAGGGCACAGTGTACCTATCGCTTCCTTTTTTCTGCAAAGGTCCATCAAAATACATTAGTTGTACTGTGAAGAAAACACTTATGGTTGAAATTTCAAGGGCTACTCTGCTTTACCTGTTATTAATAATTATTGTTTAAATTTTCTTATTCTTTCCAAACAGTCATATATTTCTGCTAACAAAAAAGAACTGGCTAGTCATTTGCTTTGACTGGAATTTTAAGTACCTTCAATTATTTTCTGTGTCAGAACTATCTTTGATGTGGACCTTATCTTAACTTATTATAATACTTGTGTTGCCATGGTAAAGGGCCATGTTTTAGTAAAACTGGACGACTGAATTCTGTAATAGATTTTAGTTGTAGAAAATTGCATATTTTAACTTGGTATACAATGTCCTTCCTGTGAATCACCAAATTACCATTCTTTTTCAATGCCTTATTCTCCTGGTCGAAGTACAGCTAAAACTATTCTAGAGTATTAAAACAACAATAGCGAGATAATGAAAAAAATTACCTTTCTTTCCTTGGTTTCCGTTTTTCATCCTGTATTGATTTCTAAGAAAATATAAAGTAGTTAAAAATACTAAATGGAAATCTTATGCAAAGATACATCAGTGTTAGGAAGGAAAGTGTTGTGTATTTTTCATTGAAAGAAAATATAGAGAATCTAATTTGATGAGCAAGTGATCCAGAAAAATTTCTTTTAAAAATCTTTGAGACTGAGAATGGGATTCACATTTACATTGTTGTTCCTGAATTTAAGTCACCATACTGTGAAAAAAAAGCTGAAGTAATGATGATCAGAACAGAAAAAGGAGATCTAAAACTTTCAAATAGCTACAGCTGTTTTAATGAAGTTGACAACATTATCTCACTGAGGCAAATTTACTGTGATGCCATGAGAATTTCCATGAATAGAGGCAATGCAATGGGAGCAGGCATAATCCTAGTCTCATTAATGACAATGTAGTCACAGGTTTTAGTAGAATAAAATTATCAAAGGCTCCATTTAAAAACCAGTATACCAGGTGGCAAAAGCACCTTTAGCATACAAGGTATCTAGAAATGCAGAGGAGAGAACATTCATAGGGAATGAGAATAATCTATTATGTCTAATAGATTTCTGTCTCTACACCCCAAAAAATGCTATGTTGCAGCATCTAATGCATCACGCTTCAAAGGCAATATTTTTAAGTGCAAATAGCTTAATTGTGTTTCTTGCAAATGAGTGAGAACTCACTAGAATTAGTGACTATAAAGTCACTGAGAATAAGAAATCCTGATCGACTTTAGTATGCAGGCAAATGAACATGACATATAATTTCAAAGTAAGAGGTTGATTTAAAAAAATATACCCCAAAATAAACTTCTAGTGTCTTATATGAACAATGGACTATTGTCACACTTCATTTATACCTGTATACTCCTTTAGTTCATTTCATATGCAAGGAGATGAGTGAGAAGGGAAGGTGTCTAATTAGTATCTGTAACATGGTGTGAGAGAAGTATCTAGTTTTCCAGAAGATAGAGAAAATTTCTCTAAAAATGTACTCGTATTGTGTGCCTTAACTTTCAGATGATCTGGGCTGTGAATAACTGCAGGTCCCAGAGATTTGTAATAAGATAGAAAATCCATCATAGCTGGGAAAACTGACTGCCCTCAAAAGCTGACTACCATCTAAAGTTAGAGCTCAATGACTTACCCAAGGTCTAAGAATTTAAGAACTAGTAGGTCTCCTTTTTAAGCTTCAGTGTAAGCTTATGTTGAACCTTTCCCTGACCAGTCAACATAATGTTAGGAAGACAGGCTCTTTTTCACACCTTCTTGAAAATACAACTAATTGAAAGTAATATTGATTAATACCTTGAAAAACTGCTGCTAAAAAGTGATTTAAAATTTCCTGGCATTACTTCAGGTTTTGTTTGCACTGATATCATGGCTGTTTTCTGATATGGAGCTGGCCATGTAACAAAATAGTGTTCAGAAATACTATGTTTCTGATTCTATAGTCTTGGCTTTCTAAAAAGGCATTTACTTCAGAATTACCCTTCTCAGAAATTTCCTAATGCAGAATTCTGTGTCATGCCTTTCATTTCAGTCCTTTATCTCACCAATCTTGCTTTCACAAAACAAATTTTATTCTTACATGTGAATTTATTTTTAAGAATGTAATTTCTTTTCAGAATATCACTGTTGTAAAGCTGTGTTATTTCAAAGTCCCTGGAATAAAACATAGCTATATTTGTCTTTTTTCGTATGCCAGACACAACTGTCCCTTATGGCCCTGGTGACACCTTCTATTGAAAGGAGAAGCAATTGCTATGGTTAGTTTATTAGCCGGGTTCTCACCGGCTGCTAAAATAGGTCACTAAGATACAGGCACCTGGAGCAAATCAGTTTAATTGCTTTTTTGTTGGAAGTGCTTTCTGAGCTGCTTTTACATTTTCTCTCTTTCTGCTTACTTTCTTGTCTTTTTTGCTATATTTAAGGGCACTGAAGTCAGGAGTGGAATGCAGCACTTGGTATCTGAACTTGGACCAAAGGCTATATATAGAGACACTCAAATCCATTAGTCTCCTGAGCTGCTGGTATTTGCCAATTCCTTCATAATCACAATCTGACACATTTGTAAAGGAAGTTACAGTGTGCATACTAATACAGCTTATTTTAGTATTTGCTCTCTCTGCAAGATCAAACACTAATTTAGATGCTCAAAATAGCTCTCCAAATGAACCTGTGACTCCTGTTTCTCTCCTGTGACTTACAAAGAAATTATGGAGACAGGGCACTTGATTTAGGTATTGAAAATGCAAATGCTGCTTATGCTTATAATGAAAATATGTATGCTTAGGTACAAAAGTAAATATTGGTCTGACATAGATCCTCATTCAGAGTAACTCTGAACTCCAATTTCACATCTCATTCGAAATGTGAAGTTTGTGGCCTGCCTCCTTTCAGCAGGACACTGCTTTTATCCTGCATTAGAAGAGAATATAGGCAACTGGGCAATTAGAAAGAGAATTTAGGTGGGAAATATTTGGCAGTTTTAGCCCACAAAAGCTTCCTAAACTCACATGTATTAGAGTGTAGTAGGTGGAGTCTTCAGGATTATTTAATGTCTTGGGCTTCCGTGGCCTCCTTGGAGGTCTCTGCATTGGACGAGAGTCTTCTACTTTGGCCACAACTGTAAAAAAGCAGAAGATAGCAATGCTTATATCGTCACAGAATGGAAGGCTTTTTAAAAAATGGGAGAAAATTTCAGCAAAGAGAGGAAAAAAATCCATATATCCTTTTTTACTGCTGCAGTAACCCAAGAAAGCAACTGATTTGGGCATTTCCATCAGCAGAGAATGGGTTTATCCATTTGAGTCCTGACTGCCCACAGGGACACCTGCCACATAACAAATGCCAGGCTGGAACAGTCCAGCAGTCTGCCTGGTACAGACCTCTTCTTCTGAAAAGGGCTGATGTTCCACATTCAGAAAAGGGCTCTGAAGGGTAATGGCTACTGGGAGGCCACTGTCTCGTAAAGAGGACAGGTGGCAGGGATGACTTTTTTTTCAGACTCAAGTCAATCTTTAGGGTGCTAAATGAGGAATGTAGCATTAAGGCTCTGTTTCAGAGCTTGGTCCTTTGTATTATCATAGTGTAGATTTTCCTCAAGGTCTCCTGCTGAGGCTTTTCATTTCAAGCCAAATCACAATGTGACCTTGTCCATCGCATCCAGTGTAGTCTAGTGTACTCAAGTTCTGGTTTCTATTTCTACAAAAACTTTCTGCAAACATGAAAAAAATGCTTTCACTCTAATGGAAACAAAATCAAGATGTTAACACAAAATGGAACTAGTGTCCTCTAGCAGTCTCCCCATTCAGAGTTAGACACTGACTTGTCAATTACATTGGTTGGCAGGTAAGGAACTAGAAGATGTTCTTGGGTATTTGTTAAAAATGTACATGCAATTCTGACAGTGCTAAGACACAGGGCTGCTAAGGTTTCATAGGCCGTTTGTCACTCCTAGTGCCTACTCTAGGACACCACAGGACCAACTCTGAGGGCTGAGGGACCACAAATGTACAACATGGTGAGTGTAGTCACCTTCCCTTCAATTCAGCTACAGGAAAAATTAACAGGGGGTGACAGCAATTCCTTCATGATGAAGGAAAAGGGGGTTGCATGGCAGCAGAACAATAGAGATGGGTCATCAGGACACATACAGAGTGATGAATGAAGCCACAGCACAAGGTTTAAGCACAGTGAACTGTGTGTCTAAGGTATATTGCATTTTCCAGTGAGGTTTTGTATTGTCCTTATCCCATCATAGAAATACTCAGGACAGTCCATGAGAAAAAAACATCTCCTTACTCATAAATTCATATAGTGTGAGGGTGGAACGGGGATCTGGAGGTGTGTTCTGCTGATATTATCCTCTTTCACATGAAGCAATTTTATAACCCACATGTGCTAACTACATGTGATTGAGTCTTAGAAGGAAGGATGTATTTTGTTCTCTAATGACCATCAGAAACACTTTTATGTGATAAAACCCCTCCCATGAACAGCAGACATCTTTTTAATTAAGGAGGTAGCACGATCATTTAAAATGAGAAACGATCAGTAATACATCAGTGTTGACTCCTGCAAAATTAGCTAGTTTTGTTACGTGTGATAAATAAAGGCCTGTAAAGGTCATAGATATACAGAGGAGCCAGAATGAATAATGTTAATTTAAATCATAGTTGTACAATGATTACAGTTATTGTTTTAGTTTCTTATCTGAAATGCAGACTGCTTCTTGTGTAATGAATGAACAAGTATTTTTTAACATTTTGCACTTAAGAGAACAATGGTGTTTTTCTAAGCTGGGTTACAGATAATGCATGTTAAACAATGAATTTCAGAAGCAATAAATTAATTTCAGTAACCTGTATTAAATATAAATGACATTCCTTTATTTCAGTAGGTATTGTTCAGTAGGCCTGACTACGCTCTTAGTGTGGGCTGTTGTTACCTTGCTGCATTTCAAATGGGCCACCTGGAGTTATCTGACTTTCCATTTGTGAGACAGTAGAGGCATATCTTGCCTAGTTTCTTTTTAAACACAACAGGAGTCTAAACTGGAAACACTACCTTAAAAAAAAATCCTTTAAAAGTGCAGTGGAATAGAAACACCCAACACTCTGTCTGTAGGACATTTTCAAAAATTGTGCCAAAGATAATGGCTGCATGAAAATATGAAAGAAGAAATTAAGCCAAACTGGGGGCCTTAGGAAAATCCCAATAAAAAGGCTCGCATAATACCTAAAGATTTTTTACTGTCCCATAAGAATTCATCACTGTGTATGCTTTTAAGTTAATTAATCACTGTCAAACAGATAAAGCATTATTGTATTCTAGATTACAATTATGCTAACTGAAATTACTTGTATACTTCCTGTGTATGTGCTCTGCAAAGAAGATATTTTTTGCATTCAAAAAATATAATTTTGACAATGATAAGGGTTTCAGAATAAAAAAACTGTTTTCATCTCGGCTCTTGTATTGTACATATGTATGAGCTATGCAAAAGAATTGAGATGACAGAAATACCATGTTGGGGCAGGCAGTCTTCTAAGCTTGGACCTCCATCGTTCCTTTTTAAAATTAAATATAGAGCTGCAAATGCATTTCTGAGTTTTGTCTCCACATTACACAGTAAGGTTAACTCTCTTTGTCTCATCAGAAAGTGAAGCTGTGATTTCCTTCTGCACTTAGATTTAGATTTGTGTGATCATTGCTACTGAAATTCAGCAGATGCGTAGTTCCTTGTATTGGATAATACAAAGTAAGTTTTGCTCTTCTATTACTTGATAATAAATATAATCCTGATGATTTCAGAAATCATTCGCTTAGTAGAATTGAAGGTAGAAGGCAAATTAAATACCCAAACCTTATAAATGATGATTTTGATGTGCTTGTTTTCCAGATGGCCTATACCTTTCTGCAGTAGGCAATGAAGCAGAAAAGAGAAGTGAAATAATTCATTTATTAACAGGGCAATTATGTTGCTTCTAGAGCCATTAAAAAAAAAAAGTTTTTATTGAAGTCCAGTCTCTCCACAGTAAAATATCTTGTAGCCTGTTCTTCCTTAAGACTTCAAATATCTCTAGTAAGATCTGGCCATGTGCTTTTTATGTAAAAGGAGAACTAATGCTTTTCCTCTAACAATCATTTAAATAGATACTTTGCAACATTGATACAAAAACAATTTGCACAGTAGCTGTCGAAGCACTTTGAAAGTGTCAGGTTGGCACTGTCATCCCTATCCTCCTAGCAGGGTAGATGAGATGCACAAACCGAGACTTGCTTAAGGTTATATCCCAGTTAGTCATTAGCAGAGCCAAGGAGCTGGACTGAAGGACTGTGCTGAGACTCCTGTCTCTGCAGCCGTCCCACACGTTCCTGTTATGGCACCTGAACAGGTGCTGTCAGTGCTGCAACACATGCTACAGAAGCAGTGCACAGGAGCAACTGGAAATGATGACATTTGCTGCAACATAGACATTCCTTTATAAAGGTTTTACCAGGAGGAAGACAGGTCAAACAATAGGTTGAAAGGAGGGATGTTCCTCGTCAAACTGCCCAGGTGCATCCAGTCAGTACTTGGTTAGTCAAAAACCCCCTGATGTTTTGCTCTTGTGACTTGGATGCTTTGCTTTTGACAGCAAATGTCAGCCATGCCCTAACACATCCTCAGGAAGTTAAATCTCTCTCCTGCCCAAACCTGAAGCAGACTGTCAAAGTATACATTTGATCCACTGATGACAGAAAGTTTAATAAAAGTTAGAAGTCACTCTCCACAAGAATGAATGAAATACAAAGTTAAGGGTCAGCAAAGGCATGTGAACAATGTGGCTGCCAGATAACATTAAAGAAAGTTTAGCAAATCTAAGGAAAATTCCTTATTCATATCAGTATCGCAGTTAGCTCATTTAGCACTACCTCAAAGATTCCTACCTAAGTTACACACACAGTCAATTCTATAAGTACTACTACTTTCACACTCAGCCCTTACTGAAAGCTCCAAATATGATGAAATGTATACAATATATATGTGTATCCTGAGCAGCACTGCAAACTCCGGGAACTGTGGAGACCTGCATGTGCTGGAAATGTTCAAGGATGAGCAAGAAATGCTTGAATAAAGATGAGTCAGTATCAACAGCCCTTTAGGTTGAACTGTGTCTGCATTTTCAGACATACAATGATAAGCTTGGAAGACAGCAATCTTGAGGAATCAACATCCATGTATGCTAATGTAAATTAACTATGACTTACAACAGATTTTATACTGAAGACTGAAGAAATAGCATGGTTACAGCTGTGATAATCATCTAAGTGATGAAAGGTCTCTATTTATTAGGCCACCTGGAGAAACAGATAAACCCATCTTCAGGTCATTTAAGTCAAATGTTACATGTTTGATTTGGAGCTGTTCCCCATCTTACGGGGACAGAAGTATAAAGCCAGGCTCAGAATAAAGCAGGAAGAAAAACAAGAGTACAAGCAATAATTGTATAGGTTTTGTAGAGGGACTTAAAAGTAAGCAGAAAAAATGCAAACATAGTAACTGGAATTCCAGGACTTGATATTGAGAAGCTAACCGATATTACTGCTTACAACATCTATGTGCATACCTTTGTACTGTTTTAATTGTACACAGTATGAGTATGTAATTACTCAAGTTTGGAATTTGCACATAGAAAAGCACTGCTCTTTAGCATTCTGGCTAGCGATTTTTAGGTATTATTTATTCATGGGATGCTTAACACAGCTGGATTTGGAAATCATGGTTGATGGCTACAAATTCCTAACAATCTGGAAAAAACAGACCTAAAATTATTCTGTCACAGACCTAGAAGGAGAAACTCCAAGATTCTGAGAACTTTCCAATTGCTTATAGCAGAAGTTGAGAATGTTCGATCTCTCACACTTCAGTCCCACACCCCCACTAAGGGAAGCAGTTTCAGTCTCTGGCTGACACTAATGCAGAATCACAGAACTGCATAGGTTGGAAAACACCTCCATGATCATCCAGCCTTTGATTGGTCACCTTGTCAACTACAGCATGGCACTAAGGGCCATTCCAGTCACTTCTTGAACATCTCCAGTGATGGTGACTCCACCGCTTCCTGGGCAGTCCACTCCTATGAGTAACAGTCCTTTCCATGAAGAAAGTCCTCCTGATGTCCAACCTGAACCTCCTCTGGTGCAGCTTAAGACTATGTCCTTTCATCCTGTTGTTTGTCGCCCGGGAGAAGAGACCAGCCCCCACCTGGCTACAACCTCCTTTCAGGAAGTTGCTGAGAGTGATAAGTCCCAGAAAGTCACCTCTGGGCCTCTTCACCAGACTAAACAACCCCAGCTCCCTCAGACACTCCTCATGGGATGTACCTTCTAGACCCTTCACCAACCTCATTGCCCTTCTATGGACTCACTCCAGCACCTCTCATTTCTGAGAGTCTGGTGACCTGGGACACTGCTTTTTAAGAGAGGATATTTAAGAAAGATGG
>WEIV01025768.1:62573-96491 GCA_013390005.1 Calyptomena viridis
TCACTTGCAAAGAAGATGGTCTGGCCAGTGCATACTGCTCTGCTCACCCAGTGCTACACAGACTCCCTTTTCCTTGCAAAGTCTGCCCATTAAACTCCCATAAATAGTGCTTTGACAGCCTACAGCAGGAGGAATCCTGCATGAAAACCCTGCCTGTTTCACTTCTTTATCTAGCTTAAAAGGTCCTCAGCTATACCAGAGTTCCTCATATCATGTAAATTTCATTCTAAATATTGAAAATTCTCTTCCTGAGGTTTTGTACTTGAACCGTCATTAAATAATTAGAAGGATGGGCACCATTATTCATCTGGAGAAAAAAAAAAAAGAAAAANTGAGAGTGATAAGTCCCAGAAAGTCACCTCTGGGCCTCTTCACCAGACTAAACAACCCCAGCTCCCTCAGACACTCCTCATGGGATGTACCTTCTAGACCCTTCACCAACCTCATTGCCNTAGAAGGATGGGCACCATTATTCATCTGGAGAAAAAAAAAAAAGAAAAAAATAGCTCCCATAATGATCAAATTCCCCTCACTTCAGGCTTTGACCTCAAAAAACTTGACAGCAGCCATTTGTGCCCCCATGTGACACCACAGTAACCCAAGGCTCACTAGCAGTCCAAAGGTACACTTCTGGGATGCAGCCACTACATTTAGCAGAAAGCATTTAAGCAAGTAAATATAACCTACTCAGAGATTCTAGCCACAGGGAATATTGTTTATTCCTGGAACCTTGTGGAGCTTGCTTTATGCAATTTATAAATACAAATAAATTCACTTAAGAACAACTTAACCTTGTGGATTTTAGATTCATTTAACCTTTTGCTCTTACACTCTTTGAATTGCAAGCTTTGAATTTTTATTAAAAAAACCCCAAACAGTTTCAAAAATCTGAACATTTGTCACAGTACACCATCCAGCTGTCCCTCAGTTCCTCCTCTTCTGTGGGTAGCACAGAATAATAAAATATTTTATCAGAGGAAGTGGTAAGTTCTCAAACTGCACAATGGCCACCTACCCACAAACAAAGGCAGACAAACATTCCTATCTAGCATACAGCTATAAAATACAATTTATGTGTTATAGCTGTAAAACAACATATAAAACTAGTGAAGCTGATGAAGAAGTGTAAATAAATGTAAATGACCAAAGTAATTACAAATAGGTAAATACCACATGATTTAAAGAACACCTAAAGCTCAACAATCCCTGCCTTCATAAGGGTAGGACAGCAAAAGTAGCCATAGAGAAAGCTGCAGTAAAAGCATACCCTTCTGTAAATGTGTGTGTATAAATCCTACTGTAAAACATAATGTAGGCAAGAAGACAGGAAGACAGCTGTTAATAGGCAGTGGATCACTACGTCTATCTGCTCCACTTTAGCATGACTGTCTGCAGTACATTACCTCAAATATTTGGGGTTTTTTTGGTGGTTATTTTACGATATTACATTCAGGAAAAAAGTACAATCCAGAATGTAGGTAATTCCTGTGTTTTAGACAGTACAACCTAAATGAACTGAACATAGGCATGTTGCTACTTAAATATTTTCTACATCTAGTTAGATCATGTTTGTTATAATAAACATGTACTTAAGACAATGCAGCTTTGTGATAGAGTTCTCTAATGCTTGGGCTCCAACCAGCTTAAAGACAAGCTAGGGAATTACTGCAGTGTATTCTCTTGCTTCAGTATCTTGTGCATTGGTCATAGCTGGAAAGAGTTTTCCAGTCATGTGAATTATGTTCAAATGTAGAAAAAGAAAGTTCACATTCCACATCAAGGAAGCTTTTTCAGTGGAGTGGTTAGCACAATTTACTCTAGGAAAACTTCGGCATAATGACACCACAGAGATTTACAGCAGCGCAACATTTTCAACGATAAAGGGAAGTGAAGTGGCTAACTGGTCACCTCTTTAGTCAGGGTTGGAGGCATAGGTGACAAACCCTAGTATGTTTTGCTCCTGTAGACCTACTTAAGTTATTAGCAGTGTGAAGTGTAGGCTTCACTGCATTTTGCACATGGCATGAACATACTATTACATTTTTACCTCATTCACTTGTGCAAGTGATGAGATCTTTAAGTGATAAAACAGGGATTTGGGTATTCCCTTTCCCTCTATCTATTTCTTTTCTCTAAGTCATTAGGAAAATGTGTTAGAACCCAGAATTATTTTCTCAAGCTTGCATTTTTAATTCCTCAGGTTTATCTTGTCAAAAATCAGTAATATTTAATAGAGAACTCAGTGCAAATCCATTAATGACAATCACAAACATTGCTCTGTCTTTAATGAAATATCATGGCACTTAGTTTTCCATTTCCATTTCTTTTCTCTTCCAGACTTTTGCAAACAGGCTAAACTACATAGGTTATCTACCAGCAGGCAGTTTACACTTAAAGGTTTAGCATTTGTAGACACCAAGCCCCCATTTTTGCAGCTTTGTCTACTTTAAGAGTACTTCAAAGTGGGATTGAAGTTAAGATCTTTTAAATGTAATCACAAGAACAGAAAGAAGTTTCTGACAATTGAATCCAGAGTGTTATAATGAAAATAGCACAATTAGCTCTGGGCTGGAAGAGATAGTCCTGGAGTTTACTTGTCCCAGCTATGTAGATACAAGCAGAGATCTTCCCCAGAGGCAGTGCAGTGGGCTAGCACAAGCCCTACTGCAGAAATGGAGACCCACACAGTTATCTGCCACATCTGCCCTCATCTTCCTCCCCATCTGCAGCCTGAGATATGGGCTGAGGAAATTCCTGTAACATCTGTTCCAACTGAAGAGGCTTGAGCAGCTCAATCAGCTCTTTGTGGTCCTCTCAGTGGGGCACAGGTCTTAACAACCTACATGCTCAGAATCCCATGTCTTCCACATTTATTCTCCTAATACTCCTCCCCACTGCCACCTAAGCTACTCCGAGCATGCTCGCATTTTGGGAACCTTCACTGGAATATAAATAACTTTGGAGAGTGTATTTCCAGAGGTGATAAGCGTGTGATTTAAATGGATGCCAAATATTAATAAAACTTTACTTGCAGTTTTAAGGACATACCCACCAACATGGATGGGAGTTACAAGTTTTGAATAACCTCAGTTACATTTGTGGATAGCCAAAAATTTACTCAGCATATGTGTAATGAACTTTGGTTACTTTGACATATTACTTAAAAAATCTGTTTTGTTTTTAAAGCATAGACCCATATGCTTCCAATAGCACACAGAGTTGAGTGACACAGGAGTTAAAAAGAGCCAACATGGAATTTTTACCAAATAACAGTATTCCTAGAGATTCTATGTCTAGGTCTCACAAGGATTCATTCACTAACCTTAAGCAGCACTGAAACAAAACACCAAGAAAAATTGTAAATACATAAATCCCAACTGGACTTGGACATTCCTCTGGAAACTGTGTTCCAGACATGTACTGATATGGGGTTTAATACAAAAATATACAGCCTGAGCATATGAGAAGCTGGAGCTAACTCATCTGCTAGTTGCCTTTAAAAACATGACTAGGAGTCGCCTCTTGACAGTCTTGTTTACAAATGAAAATTCTGCAGACAGTAAGGTTAAACATTACCTGACTGGCAAACATGAGAAGAAAGCCGGCCATTAGCTTGCTTATCTTTGGACAGCATCACGGGTCTCAGCTGATGGGACAATATCATTTCATTCAGTTTTTGCTGCAATGCTAAGTAATCTTCAGATAATTTTGATATCTAAAAAACATAACACAGGTTTTTACATTATTGTAGAAATAAGTATAAATGTTCCAAGGTAATTAAAGGTGAAACAGTAGACTAGAGAATTAATTTAAAAGCTATTGCTTCGACTACTGCAGTGTACAGCCCTACCACATTAACCTCCCCATTTCCCAAAGAAAAGGAAGACAAAAAAAAGCCACATAGAAAACTCCACACTGCAGACCAGTCCTGCAGCTACTTCTTATTGGTTCACACCTGTGAACGGATCATGCCTTGCTGATGCAAGATTGCTTCTACAGCTGTAGGCATACTTCTCTGCAGATGTGCAAGTCCCTGATATTGACGCAGCAGCTTTTAGTTTCATTTACACAGACACTTCACAAGTTTACTGAATTAAGGACCTTGATGGGTAAACAAACATTTCAACAAACAAAGGCAAAGCTTTAACTTGAAAACATTGTTTTTGCCAGTGCTCTTTGTCTTTTCCTCCTTTCTAAAAAGGCTATTTTCTCTTGCAGACCAAAATATGCATTTTTATAGAACACACATAAATCTCTGTCTTAGTTTAGAGTGTAAAACCTTGGTGCCACCAAAGTCAGTAAAATAACTTTTTTGTTTTGTCATTGCTCAGAGTATTATGCTCAACATGTGTTGCTTACAAGCTTCTTACCTGTCGTGAAAAGGCTGCCAAATCACAAGCCTCTTTCTCAGAGTCTCCCTTCAGTGTCTTAGAATCTTCAGCCTCTGCACTGGCACTTTCCCTACATTTTGTTGTTTGGGGATTGTTATTTTGAATGCATATTTTTTCTGTTGGCTCCTTTATAGCTTTTTCTTGACTTTTGCAAGGTAGTTTCCCTTCTTTTCTGAGTTGTCCCCTCCTTTTGTAGCCCCGGTAATTGCTCTGAATAACCACTGCTGCCTTCTCTTTGTCTTCTGAACCTTGTTTTTCTGCCTCAGCTTGCTTCCATGAGCCTCTTCTTAGTGACTCTTTTCTTATAATTCCTTTACGTCCGGTAGGTAGAACAGCTTCATGCTTCAGGTGGTTTCTTTCCACATCTCTGTTGGTCCTGAGCTGGACCACAGCAGATTCTTGATTTTGCCAGTCTCCACTGAGTGTGTCTTGATTATCTTGATCTTGCTGGGGACTAGGTTCAGCTGTGATTTTGACAGACGATTTGCTGGGTAACTCTTCTAAAGAGTCCTGTTCTTCACCTTCATCAGTATCTTCTCCTGCAGGGTTCTGCTTCACAGAAGCTGCCTCTTCTTCAGTAGATGTTTTTTGCTGCTCCTCTATGTTCCCTGTATCACTGCACCCAGAGCACTTGCTGTCTGTGACAGCATCAGCTTTATCTTGAGTTTCCTCACTTGCCGCTTCTTCCAGTGTATCATTTTGAGCTGGCTGCAGTTGTGCTTCAAGGAATTCCACAGCAGATAATTCATCCTCTGCTATGACAGATGCTGCTTCTTCTGATTTAGGAAGGGTACTCTCCACTTCAGTTGGACTTTCCTCATTATTTTGAAGTATTTCATCATTTTCCTTCTTGCTAATGGATGCTGCATTTTCAGTTTGTTGCTTTCCAAGTGATTCCCTGAATGGAACAGAATTTTAGTCAAAAGGTATACTGAAGGAGATAAAGAATAGCAACAACTTTACAACTACCTTTGGTGGTCTTTGTGTACTAAATGGCAATTTGATACATTGCAACATGGGGAAGATTTAGTGCATATTGATGGAATTAAAAAGAGCAATTTTTGTTGTTGTTACTATTATCTCTTAAAGTGAAAATGGACATTATTCTTCTTCTCATCATCATTATTATTATTTCTTAAAGTGAAGTGTCAAATTTCTCTGTTAAACTTCATGGAAAATTGCTAGGGAGACATTCTAGGCTGTGTGAGGTGTGATAAAACAGTAAAGAATTAATTTAAATGTTAACAAAAACATAAGGCATAAACTTTTAAGTATCTCAAGAATGTATAAATACACACAATCCTTAAGGTATTCATGAAAGAAAACTGCCTCAACTCAAATTATGAATGCAAGAAGAGAGATCCTGGTAATATTTAAAGACAGGTAATATTTAAAGACATATTCCTTAAACCGTCTTTGTTACTATCAATAAAATTTCAGTGCCCGGTGAAATCTGTCACCTTGTTCCTTCCCACTGAAAGAGTCTGGGCTCCTTCACAGCTGTTTTCCACTTCTCTGGATTAGTCTCCACCTACTTAAGTGCTGTCACTGAAAAAATGTAATGGAGATGAGCAAAGTGGTACTAGTTCCATTTCAGAGACTGGGACTATAGCCACACTGCAGAGATATTTAGAATGTGATTCACTTCATCTAATTTGTAGCTATTTGATCTGTGCAAGGTATCTGGGTTCCCTCTGTCGTCACCTATGCTTATCTCAAACAGTGACCTAAGATGAGAAGAACAGTTCCTTGAAAATGTGTATCTCACTCGTCTGAACATTTTTCATGATGAGCTAGTTCCAAGAAGAGACTTATCTACAGATTACATTAACATTACAGGTAAGCACAATATTGTTGATCTTTCCCCTAAATATGCCTTTATTCCTTGGGCTTAAAAAGACATTAAAAGCCTCCATATAAATGTACATTACCTCTGCATACGCATCTAGGATAATCCTAATTTTCTTCATTCTTAGCTTACAATGTTGTTATTCAGCTATGTAATTACTGAAAAGGGACACGTTTGAGTGACATAATAGAAAATAACATTACCTCCTGCTTTTGAAGATCTTCCTCTCCTTATAGCCTCTGTAGTAAGACTGAATTGTTATTGCTGATTTGTTTCTTGTCTCAGTGAGTTCTTTTCTCTTCTTCCTGAGTAGGTATCCTCTGGCAACTGATACAAATTGTAGTGCAAAACAACGAGGAATGGGTGTCACACAAATTTCAGTCAAATGGTAACAGCATTAAATGAAAGCCAATAAGGAAATACAGACCAGGATGCCTATTATGATTATATTTCATCTGAAATTATTATGTCTCGTGAAACTTTTTTTAGATTTTAGAAAGCTGTACCCATTCTACATGAGGATACAAACAAGCTTTCTTCATATATTATTGGACTAAAGAAAATACAAGAAGATGCAGAATGAAGCAGAAGCATCGTGCTATAGAAGTGCCTCTAGAACACAGTACTCTGAGCTTCATGTACCTGCTTTGCCTGTTTCAGGCAATTGATTTGACTGTCTTTTATTTCCCCAGGAAATGCCTGATTATCAGCCTATAGAGATTACCAGGCTCTCAACTGGCACAGGCTTGGAATTAACTGAACATTCAATAGATCAGAGAAAAACTGAACATTTTATAGCTCAGCAGTTAACAGAAGACTTAGCTCATGCTCCTTCTGCAGAGACTCATTATTCAAAACGAAAAAGCTCAGCATGAAAGATGTGCTGAGCTCCACAGTAACCAGGTGTACTGTGTCAAAGGAACTTGCTACTTTTGCTTTGTGGGAGGCACAAGTTAGAGTCTCTGGTCTGAACTAGAAATAAGGACTCAAACATGGGCCTTCCCTGAGACAGATGCTGACTAGTCACTAGGGCCTTGATGCAGTTGCTGGCACTTTGGAATCTAGTACCATCTGAAGTGCTCCAGGATAGCCAAGGCATTTACATGGAGCTGGCAGAAAGAATAAGACAGATGGGACTTTTTGGAGAGGGAAAGTTGGGTATATCACGTGAAATAAATCTGGAGGCCAGGTAAGATAACCAGGGCACCTCAAATGACACTAGATACCAATATGGGGGCAAATGAGCTGAGCATTTGGTAGCTTTGAATAAAATTAACGAAACTCTAGGCTTTCCTGATATATGAGCACTTTAGACACCTAGGCCACATTTAGAGTCTACACCAAAGTGTTGACATCAGAAACTGAATTGCATTCAAAACGTTGCTTCAAAAATTTCTGGACTTGCAAATAATTTCCTAGTGGGAACTGGCACAGTCTCCACAGTGCTGTGATTTGGACAAGTCTGCAATTCCAGAGATACAGCACAAATCTGTTAATCCCTTGCAAATAAAAATAATATAGTGTTTTATTGACATATTTCTTTCAAACTCTAATTCCAAATGCATTACTAAGAGTATGGGGATAGAGCACTCAGGTGATTTCAATACCCTGCAGACATGGTAGATACAGGAGCTCTTACTCCAATTCTGCTGAGAGTATTTTGCATCATAGGAAAAGGTCAAGCTCACTCAAGAATGAGAAGAGAGCACAAGCATATTATCTATTAACACATTCATATAACTTAGTGCTGAGTTTTATGTGGTTTAGCATTCCCTTTGGGTTTTAGACCAACTTGGGCTCCACTAGGTGCAGTCATTCAGTGTAAAAAGCACTATATAAAAGGGACATAAATTACACCCTAATAACTGGATATAGGGTAAAGAAATCCAAATACTTATTGGAAGTAAAGGAACCCAAATACTTATTGGAAGTAGCACAATTGGTTTTTATCTTGCAGTCTGACAGAGCCTTAGGAAACTGCAAATTATAAAGCATTTGGAATACTTCTACAGCTTCTTGAACTTCTGAGCCAATTCTTATCCCAACATCATATAAAAACAACTCAACATGAGTTATTTTGAAAAAAATCAAGCTATGTTGTCAATGGACATGCCAATATAAGCTACATCTGGTCTTTACAGACTTATTCTGGTTAAACTTTGAAGTTTCCTGAGAACTTTTTTATGAGATAGTAGCTATCTAAGCTTTGTTTTCAAACTGCAGGAGGAGTTTTGTGTTGCTTTAGAAATAAATAGGAGGAAAAAACTGAGAGAGCTAAGTAAAAATGGATTTCCATTTTGTCCTGGCTTCTCATGCACTGAAAAAAGTTGAAATAAAACTGCAGACAGGACAGAGAAGGTGGACAAGAAGAAACACTGGGTACATCAACAAAACAAAGTGGTAAATCAATTCTTATGTATTTGTTAAATATCCTAATATAATTGACAACTTTCAGATGTCTAATTATTTTTGGCACATTACTGGATTTTATGAAGGTGTTAGATTGTTTTTTACACTGATGAAGTTCTACCAACTGCAGTGAAGTGCTCTTCAGTACACACTAACACTGGCTCAGTGCAATTAACAGATGGTTCTGGCAATGATTAAACCAACACTGGTGGTGGTATATACTCGTGAAGGCATATCTAAGGTAGTTTAAATCTAGATAACCTGGGTATTGGCAGCATTAGCTTATATTGGGGTTGTCATTTTTGTAATTATTGAAAACACTGTGCAGATTTGTGCCAGCGGATTTTATAGAATCGTAACATCAAACAATGGTTTGTTTGGGTTGGAAGAGACCTTAAAGATCACCCAGTTCCAACCCTCTGCCATGGGCAGGAACACCTTCCACTAGGCCAGGTTCCTCAAAGCCTCATCCAACCTGGCCTTCTGACTGTGTCTTTCTAGCCATACTGCTCCTGATTGCAGAGCTGCCTAGACTACATCTGGCTTGGGGGCACCTCTGCAGGGACCAGGGGGACCAAAGTACAGGGAGGAAAAAGGGATAAAACCTATTCCTAATTGAACAGCATGAACACACACATTATATGCAGACGGTGTCATATGGGTTTCAACAATACCAGCTGTAATACTTCAACATCTTTCATTAGGAGTGAAAAGGCTTGCTATGGCATTTAAACATCCCACTTCACAGCTGTGGAAAGTACTTCTAAACCACTTTGAGGTACAGATAACAGAAGAGAGTGACCCATTTCAGCCACTGGATATAGATACGTAACAGATAAATTATACCTCAAAATGCGTAAATGAGCACAGTCAATCAGTGTAGCTAGATACTGGATCAGCATATGGACAGCACAACAAAAGCCACACAAGCAAACGATTCTTACCTGCTTGAAATCTGGTAATATATTCTTCCACTTTTTTATTATGTTTTGCATTTTTGTATTCTTTACGAGCAACAAACCCCCTGTAAGCTGAAAAGAGATGTCAAAAATTAAATAATCCACTAGGTACAAAATAGACTCTAAGAATAAAAAAAAAGTCTGGAATTACAGACCTCTATTAAAATATTCATAAGTATTTTGCAGGCTTTATCTTTTAAAAAACATGGCAAATGAGCACAAATAGTAAATATACATAAAAGCTACATTTTCTGGTGAGTAAAGTTATTATGAATAAAATGAATACAAAACAAGAGAATCAGAATGTAAAATAAGATTATGTTTGAAAGTATTAAAAAATTCAGTTGATGCCTCCATCAAGAGGGTAATTGGCCTTATTATCTAGGACAGTTAATACATTTTGTTTTCATTATTGTATTATACAACCTTGTCAGTGCATGCCCAGAATATTATTAACAGTATCATCTGTGCAATCACATCCTTCCATTCTTAAAATCGCCTTTTAAATGTAATGCTGAGAAATGTTATTTCAGTAAAGAGATTGTCATAACCTGGTTAAAAGAAATTTTTCTTCATCAGAACAGATATCACCAAGTATAAGATATTTTGTCAAATGTAACAGCATGAAAAGAGCAAAATCCACATCCAGCATGCACATTCATCTATGAACAGTACACATGCACTAGCTTTAAGCAAAGTGTTAAATATTTTAAAGCTGTTACCTGACTGTATTTTAACAGCACTTTGTTCCCTTTGTTCCTTTATCTTTTTGTATCTCCTTGAACCCAGCCACCCTCTGACATAAGCTTGAATCAAAATAATCATGTCAACTGTCTCCTTCCGCATTAAATTTAGTTGCTCCACATGATAGTATTTGAGGAATACCTTAAAAAGAGTAGGCAAACAAGCAAAGGTTTTAGTTACCCTCCCAGGCCCTGTATTCACTCCATCATTTAACATCAAACAGAGTTATAAGTTGCTTTCAAATGGTGAACAGACTCTTCATCTGTAGCATCTAAAGGGTCATTCTTGTTAAAGATAGCATTTTCCTTATTCGGGATATTAGTTTACCTTACTCTCCCCTTCAGCATCTCCAGTCAGTCCCTGTTTATTTATGCTTTCATGGGAAAATGTTTTAAATTTCCAGTGCAAAACTTCAATCTGTAACTATAAAACTGTTTTCAAAACCACAAGGCTGAGAGTTTGGCCTAACCTCACAAATCTAATGTACGTTACATAAACATAATCCAAACCTAGAACTTTCAATCTCTCTGCTTTCCAATTTTAAATCAAAAGCATTGTTTATTTACTAAATTGCTTTTATCAAGCATGAAACTCATATAAGACCTGAAAAACAAGTACACACAAGGGATACCAACACATTTCTGGTGTACATTAGAATACAATAAAATGTGGAGAAAGACTTGTGCAATTAAGACAATAATTATGCTTATTTCACAGAATTGCCCTAGTCATTAATTGTTGGTACAGATGCAGGTTAACCTGAATTAAAGTAACATAAGCTATAGATCTCACATCCCAAGATATGCTTCCTTTGACTGCATGTTGTCCATTAGCACTAAGACAGTAGACTGAAATAAAGGCTGAGGGGGAGGCAACCTTGGCTTCTGTCCCACCCATCCAGGAAGATGTCTCAGAAGAAGGACAGTTGTTTCTTCTTCACTCAGGTGATTTCAAAAAGTTTAGGATCCATCTCTCTCTCTATTCATATCTTTCCTGGCACTTCTGTTACATTAGCATATAAAGAGACTTGATGCAGTACTTGTCTGATGCTTCTATTTCTCTGTCAGACCTCCTGAGATCTGACATTTGGGAGTGGTTGGGTGTCCCTCTCTGGCACACTGGGAAGATTAGTGAGCTAAGCAAGAGTACATACTACAAAAGCAAGAGTATGGGAACAGATATGTGTTTCTCTTAATATAAAAGTCTTCCCTCCACTTGACAAAAATGGGATCATCCTGCTGTGCCTTCTCCTGTTGCTCAGCAAAGTCTGCCACACAGGCTTCATGCTGCAAAGTCAAAACCTTTTCCTTACCTTCTGTGAATCTGTTTGCTCCAGGAAAGAAGCATAACTTCTTTTACTTAAGAAAAGAAGCTTGGGCTAAGCTCACTGGGATCCTTACTACAACATTTTTTGAAAGAAAATGCAAGCAGTGTTGTTGTCACATACTGCTTTGTATTGAGGCCTCACTAAAGCTGATGAGAACTTTGATTAACCCTTTAGAGGGTGAAGATTTCAGCCAGGTATCAGGGAACAGTACCCAGCAAAGGGAGTTTTTTTTAAAAAAAGAGTAGAGACCAAGAACTACTCCAACCAAATGAATGAGAAAACAAACTGCTTAATAAGTTAACCATGACATACTGCAGATACAGTATATTAAAAATTACTTTAGTTTTTCCAAGAACCCAGTTGTCAAGGCGGGCTTTTTCCAAGATGGCAGCACAGGTCTCCGGGCTGACTGGAGGATCATCATTTGTTTTGTAACAGATGAGGTAATACCTAAAGACAAATGCATGATTCTTTATTTGATTAATAAAGAGCAGTACATGCAAATACATTTAAACCATTCATTTAAATAATAAAAACAGTTGTATGAAAGAATACATAGCACCAAAAAAACCAAAACAGCATGTGAAAGAAATTGCTGTGATTTGTACGCAGCACTGAGAAAATCAAAAGTGAATGAGTGACATATTGCACACCCTGGAGGATTGTTTAATTCTATGTCAACATCAGAAGACTTTTAAAAAAAGTTTGCAACCCAAGTAGTGTAGTGCACCAGTTCTTTGCTGCTCTCTGCATTCTGGGAAAGTGATTTCCGTGCAAAATAAAAATATTTTAAAAGCTTTTCTGCCTAAATTATATTATTTCATATTTAGAAATGTAATGAAAATTTTATCTCTTATCTGGTGCTAGACCATCTACCTTTGAGATAGTTAATATGATATGAGATGCATCCCAGCTCTTGTTACCTCCTTGGATTCAGCCTTGCAGATCCTTTTGGAACATGTAAATGCTGTTACGACATATCATCTGTAAGCATTCAATCTGCCAAACTCATTACTCAGAATTAATTCTGACTAGGAAAAGAGGTCAGGATGCTTATGCATAAAAATTACAATTGGTAATACACCAACTCAGCTGCTGGGTAGGAAAGTTCTTGTTTGTTCCAGGTCTTTCCAAAATGCTCCATAACGAAATTAACCAAATTTATCTTGTTTTTTTTTTTAATTCAAGAAAATTACATGGATTTTGTGTGCTTCCTGACCATACATTCTGCTTTTTTTCTTGTTGTTCAGCCTTTATACATAAACCTTGGGTATACAAGCTTTAGATAATGGTAACAGTTTGCTCATGGAATAATAAAAAAAGAGAGAATGTCAATTCCTCCATTATAACCTACAGTTCCTTTTTTTTTCCTTTTTTGTAAAACACAATGAATTGGCTTATTTTTATTCTAACAAAATAATGTTGCTATTATCTCAGGTCTACCTGTAACTCCCAACTACTAAAAAAGCCCGGAAGAAGAAGACAGATACTTCATAAAAATCTCCTTTTTTTTGAGGGCCACGTCCTCAGTGCCAGAGATCCACACGGCCTCACTGCAATCGGGGCACACTGTCTGGAGACCTACCTCGTTATGTTCACTGCTTTATTCTCTTTTACCTGAACAGTAAAGTTTCTTTTATAAAAAGCACTCACCAAAAGCTACAGAACTTCTTGGTGTGGTGATAATTAGCTTTTCCTGTGCTGTACTCTTCCAAAACAGCAACAGTCCCAGGATTATTCTTTCCAGAAACAATGCAATAAAAACATCACATCCCTTTGTTTTTCCTCTCTCTTCTCATGCACTTGCAGCACTCCTGTGCTACCTCTTTGTTTCTAGTGCACTATTACTTTTAAGTGCTTCTGTTTGAATGGGTATTGCTTGATTCTTCTGTTTTGAACTCCATTCTACACATCTCTCAGGGTTTTTATTTGTAATAGAGAAGTACAGATTTTTGGGGTGGAGGAAGAAACAGTTATAGGATTTATAAAATCACACTGAGTTAAATATTCTTCTTTTTAACAAGTTACTAATACTTAAGAATTACATTTTAAACAAAACTATGCACTTAATGAACTTTTCAGCCCTACACTAGCAACACCAAATTAGCATCTACTCTGCACAAGCAGATTCTGCACAGTCCTGAAGGTCAGGAGTTAGAGAAATTGTAGTGTTCTTTGGATGCTGTGGCTCCAAATTTTTGGCTTTAATTTGAAGTATTACACTTCTAAACTTCAAGCTTTTGAAAAAACTTGTAGATTATAAGCAAGTAAATCTTTACCCAAATGCACAGGGAGCCTGAAAAATCATCCTGAGATGCATCATCTTCCCCTACACATCCAAAACAGGTCACATATCTCATGCCTCAGCTACACTTTGTCATCCAGTCTATAATCTTCTTTGTCACAGGAAATGTCTTCGTAGTTTTTCTTTAACAACCATGCCAAAAACACTGCTGATGCTTAAAAAATACTGGACCATAATGGTAGGAAAGAAAAGAGCTTCTTCACATCAAGTTACCGTTTTATGAAGTTAGCAAATAGTATACGGTGTGAATAACCCTGTCTTCGAATTCTTGCTGTCTCCAGAATTCCCGTGTAACGCAGCTGAACCAACACTTTTTCTTTGTCAAACTTGTTTGCCTGCCGGTCGTTGTTTGGCTTGATGCACCTGACAAAATGAGGCTGGCCAACAACCATTTTGGATAACAAATCCATCAGAGAATACTGCAAAAAAGTAACAAGAGATCTGTCATCAGTATATTTATAAAACTTCTATATAGGTCCATGTGTAGTTGAAATTTTATTTCATATGATCAGAATCATGTCCAATCCATTTCTATTTCATTAAGCTGGTACTTGAAGAATAGATGAAGTAAATGACCCAATAATGATTCTTATCTTTGATAAGATCTCTGAGTTACTACTTGAAAGAAACACTGTTTCCAAATAAATGTACCAAATTTCACCCAGGACATCTTACAAACTTCCATAATGTCCAACATATGATAGAAACTCTCCTTACACTTATTTGCTTATCTGGGAGCCTTTGTTTGGTAATTACAACCCACTCCTTTTCTTGTCACCTGTCTGAAGACCCTTTTTCACCCAGAGAGTAAATCATCCATCCAGGCATGTGTGGGGTGACAGATAAGGTCACAAAAGGAGAGAGAAACTCTTGATGGTTCCTGGAAGACCCCAACACCTAGGGAGACATTCTCAGAAACTGACAAGCCTTGGTGTGAAACAGGATGGACTGAAGAATGAGGTGAGATGGAAATCTCACAGCCTTTCTTCCCAAGACACACTGAAGGCATGAAATCAGACATAGTCCTTGGGCCTCTGTCTCCATCCTTTGTCTGTCCCAAAGCAATAGCCTAACATGCTCAAAAGGTTTGTTTATTTGCCTGACTGTCACTCAAACTTGTCTTAAGAGGAAAAAAGATATGAAAAAGATTTGAACAAAAATAAAAAACGGGAAGAAATTCCATCCATATTCATGGAGGTAACTGATGAATGCCTCTTCTCCCTCCACTCCACTTGGAATATCTCAGGGTGAGCGATTATGAACTAATTTTGCTTTCTTTCCTTTTTATATTTAATAGTATACTTTGCTCTAGGATGGGTGTATCACTGTTAAATTCTAAGGTTTGGGTATTTTGCTCTAGTGTGGATATTTTTTGCTATACTGCTCTAGTATAGAAGGTTTTGTTATTAAGTTGTTTGGTGCCCATTTGTGTAGCTTGCCAGTAGGTAACCCTCATAGCCACAGTATATTTTTGTAGTTAAAACATTATCAAAGACGTATGGAATCCTCTTAAAATTATCATGATTTGGTATTAATAAACTTGTTATTTCATGAACTGATCAGAGTCAGTCTGTGATATTGCAGTGCTGGTAGTTCTTGATGGCAAAATAACTCACAGTGGGGTGCGATGTTCTTTGAGGGACCTCACTCTCTCTCTTGCTATTACAGTGAAGTCCTGGAAAAACTTTCCATCCAAATTCAGCGAATCTGTTAGTGAAAGGTCTTGATTAAATAGACCTCTAGCAGACTGGTTTGGACATCCTTTGGGGGGTCATACACTGAATAGCCCTAGAAAATATATTAATACAGACAGGACAGAAATTCTCTTTTTATTCTGTTTCTCTTTATGTGACAGCATGGGAAGTGGAAAAGCAGCAAGCCAGTAAATATTTTACTCCTTTCATTAGAGTGGAGGAAACTAAGGGAACCCCAGTAGAAGGGCTGTCTAAACTGCTCTGATCTTGGCATGTCCTATTCGTTATATAGACTGATGCTGATAATATAGCTGACCTGCCAAGAGGAAACTTTTGAGGAGGACAAAACTAGAAATACACAAAATCACAATTCCAAAGTTGGAATTTTCCCACCTCACCAGGGTATCAGGCTAGCAGAGGGGATACAGCTTGTAGTTCCCCATGCCAACTGAGGGGAGTCTGGCTGTAAACAACCTAGACTGGTGTTTTCATGGGAGGATCTTATTAAAACACAAATGAAGAGACTCATTCCTCAAGATTCAACCTCACTCAACAGAAAGAAGCAGCCAGGTGGTAATGCAGTTCAGCAGTAGGTTGGATACATGAAACCAGTGTAGGACATCAAGGGCCATATGTTTCCTATTAAAATATGCAATTCCATTCTGGACAGAAGCTGCACTGTGCAGCAAAGTGCTTAATTAGCTTCATCACTAGTGTGCCAATTGAACACAAACAAGTAGGACATGCTAATGGATAACTTTTTTCCCACGCAGTCTGAGGTGGCATATGCTTTTCTCAATCACCCGTAGATTTCTGTGTATGAGTAGATCAGTGGGGCTGAAGCTGAATCTTCATTTAAGAGCATTAGCTAGCAAGATCTGAGAAAGGATTTTCCACTACAGAAAATAGTATCAGAAAAGTGTAAATATAATTAACTCGTTTGCAGCCTCTGATGTTAGATGTGCTGATAATGCACTGACTCACAGACATTAGGTTGAGATTCAGTATTTTTTTCTGTCTAGAACTTTAGAACACCATGCAGCTTTGGGCCACCATGACACCTAGGCTGAAATAATCTTCCACATTCCACAAAGCTATGCAACTGTGTCTCTACTAAACAGAGATCTGGATCCTTACTGTTCTGTCAGAGATGTAAATGAACTCTAATGGGTCATTGAATCATGGAATATGCCAAGTTGGAAGGGACCCATCAGGATCATCAGGTCCAACTCCTGGCCCTATGCAGGACACCCCAAGAATCACACCATATGCCTGAGAATATTGTCCAGACACTTCTTGAACTCAGATAGTCTTGGTGCTGTGACTACTTTTCTGGGGAGGCTGCTCCAGTGCCCAACCTTTTCCTGATATCCAACCTAAACATCCCCTGACTCAGTTTCATTCCATTTTCTCGAGTCCTGTCCCTGACCATGAGAATGAAGAGATCAGTCCCTGCCCCTCCACTTCCCCTCGTGAGGATGCTCAAGACCACAATGAGGTCGCCCCTCAGTCTCCTCCAGGCTGAACAAACCAACTGACCTCAGTCACTCCTCATATACCTTCCCCTCCAGACCCTTCACCATCCTTGTGGCCCTCCTTTGGACACTCTCTAATAGCTTAATGTCTTTTTGATGTTGTGGTGCCCCAAACTGCACACAGTACTCGACTTGAGGCTGCACCAGTGCAGAGCAGATGAGGACAGTTATCTCCCTTGACTGGCTGGCGATGCTTTGCCTGATGCCCCCCAGGACACAGTTGGCCCTCCTGGCTGCCAGGGCACTGCTGACTTATATTCAGCTTGCCATTGACCAGGACCTCCAGGTCTCTTTCCTCAGCTTGTTTTTCCCCAGTCTGTGCACACAACCAGGACTGTCCCATCCAAGGTGCAGAATCTGCTACTTGTCCTTGTTAAAATTCATATGGTTGGTTATTGCCCACATCTCTGATTTGTTGAGGTCTCTCTGCCCTCGAGGGGGTTGACAGCTCCTCCCAGTTTAGCATTGCTGGCAAACTTACTCTTGTGTATGTCTTGTATCCAATTCATCATGAACATCACCTCAGCCACTTTATGGTTTGCTGGGAGAGATGACTAAATAAGAGTTGGAAATTCAGAGCTGAGCCCTAGTGTGAACCAATTGTGTGCATCACTTCAGAGGGAAGAATGTTCTTCACATCTACTTTCTATTGCAGGACCAGAAGCACAGCCAGTGCTTGGGAAGGTCCAGAGCACTGCTGAAGGAGCCACAAGGATTGACTCAGGACAGTCTCTGAGCAGTGACCATCAAGAATGTTCTCTGGAGCTCCTGCTTCCAATTAACTTTGCCCTCTTTCTTAAACTCCTACAGAAATGCTATACCATTAATGTCCAATCTCCCTTTATCTCCCTTGGTGGAAAAACAAGCAAGTGAAAGGTTAATATTGATCATCATACATCATGATGACAGCAATGCAGCTGTGTAGTCAAGTACAATTAAAGATGAAACATCACAATCTCCTCTAGATACTTGTACTGCACAGACTACTGCACCATATATGCAGTTCACAAACTCTAAAAGGATCGCTGTTGACTCTAAGTAAACACATGCATTTCAAGAGGTGAAAGAATAAACATTTATTTTACTACAGAAATATTTATTAAAAGATCTCATATCTTACTCTAAAATAAGAAGCAACTGTCTGTGTTTTCATGCTGGTCGTCTCCCTAGGATGATGTCCAGTATCTCCTCCTTCATTCTATAAAGATGAAGGGAAAAAATTACACTTTTTGTCTCTAGTGAGTCTGTATTGCCCTTTTCAATGTCACAAGAAAGCACCCCTTAGAGAACATAAATAATTAAGAAAGTATTCTAAACAGCAAAGATTACAGCATGATCACTAGCACAAATCAATTACACCAGTACGTTACATTACTTTGCTACACAACACACAAACGTTCACACACAGAGGACACAATTTGGTAACAGAGCATCTAATAACTGCCACAAATAAACTGACAATGTCTGAGATCCTGTCAGTTATTCCATCATCACTGTTATTTTGGTAGTTGTCTAAGGAATGTGGCTATACTCAACACCAATATTTTAATTTCTCTTTTTGCTACATTACAGACAGGAAATATTTTTTCCTCCTGAAGTTGTTATAAAACTATAGCCAGAAAGAAGGGAAATGTTAGGTTTTTACCTCACGGAAGGAATATGAATTGCACAACACAAAGATATCCAGCTAAACAGAAAAGAGAATAGGAGAGGGAGAAAAACCAAGGAAGGGGTTACTTGCTTACTTTTAATACCAAAACCAGTATTGCCTTTCTAGTTTAAATTAGGGTTCGATGCAGAATCACAAAATCAGTTTTCTTACCTTTGTATGACTGATTGATTTCTGGGAGGTCCACATTTGGTAACTGATGGTAGTTTTGCTTTTAGTGTGTGCCAGGTTACCTGTGGGAAGATGGAAGAAAGTAACCTAGCAGAGTGCTTACATCTCAACTAAACTAAAAATTATACTGAAACACCTTATTCCTGCCCCCAGTGTAACCGTATGATTAGAAAGGTCGTTGATTTTTTCAGCATTTTTTTGTTTCCCCTTTCACCCTTGGGAACAAGCTCTGAAGAAGTTGCACGAAGATGGAAAAGGACGATTTTTCTTCTTCAGCTCATATGTCATCTAGTAGATCAAGAAAAAAACCAAAAAACCAAACAGACTGCTGCAGAAGGTAAAAAAGATATGTCTTAGAGTATCCATGTGGTTTTACTCTAAGAATGTTATTGTACTACCATAGTTTTGATACTACATAAATATTCGTTTAAAAAAAAAAAAGTGCTAGCACCCTTGTCTGGCCCTGAGGGCAAGTGACATGGCATGACTCAAACTTACACAGGTAAAGTCTATATTTCACTACTTTTTTAACCTGGTAGAAATAAGGTGGTATCTGTCCACAGAGCTTGCTGGAAACCATTACTGGCCCACACTTTCTCTTGATGTGTGCTTGGGTGTTCCTGGGGGGCTACTAGCTGACATGGTCCAAATCTGTCCCAGGGAGGGATTCTAACAATTAATCAGAATGGGCAGTCCTGTGCGAGTGTTTCAGCTACTGTTCACTGGCTCTGTTTGTTTTACTAGCACAGACATAGTCTTAAGACTCTAACCTTGGCATTCTTAATCAAGCAATACCTTCATTATGATGACTTTGAAGGACTAGGTGCATTGTCATGGTTTACACAGACAGTGGTCTTTTAAAGGAATAATGAAAATTCTGCTGAGTTTTCCATCATGTCTCTCTGTGTCAATAAACCCTAACCAGCACTGCACACTGCCACTGCTTCTGCTAATAACAAAACACCTCTGGGATCTCACTCTCCACTGGGAGAGCCTATATCTCTCTGTGCTCATCTACTATCAGTAAGAGGTGGATAAGAGTTGGAATAACAGCTGGAAATATATGGCACGGTGATCTAATGCATCCTGTGGTATGTGATATCAAGAGTTAACCTCCCTTGGGTTCAGCTGGATATCACAGGGTGGGAAGGAAAAAGAGGTGATTACTCACACTTAACTTTCTCACACTTAACTTTAGCTATCTGGAAGTGAGGTGTCTACAGGATCCCTGCTGTAGTTTAGTACCTTAGCAGATATCAACAAACCAAAAAGTTCAGGCAAGGACATCAAGCTCTGTACCTTCCCAGTAACACTTACTTAAAATAGAACTTCAAGACCAAATCTTGCATTCCACAAGCAAAGCTCTCTTTGTGAAGAATAGAAGCCTTGCCAAAACCTCAGTTTCTGTAAGCTACGATAACATTTTAGAGAAATTTCCATTAGGCTCTTCCAATTTAACTTTTCTGTTTTGCTAGAAATAAGTCTCCCATGTAGTTGTACAAGAAAGTAATGTTGTAAAGTACTGTATGACATCGATGCCATCACACAGGGAGTACTACAACACAACTTACTGGTTGTAAGGAGACTTACCCATCATCCTAAAATGGCAGGTAGGACACTGTTCAAGGACATAGTTCAACTAACGTCAAATAATTTGAACTAATGTTCAAATAATGCAACTTAGGAGTCAGGCTGTAGAGCCAGTCTTATTTCTCCACCTCAACTTACGAACTCCTCGAGGTAAGGCTTACTACTAGGATCCCATCAGTTACCTACCATAAAGGACTAAAAGATTGAGGAAATTGAGGAATGTATCCTCACTCTTTGCAGCAGATGTTAAGAGCCCCAACCTTTGTTCTCTAATACTTAGGAGATAAATTGCACTGAGACAAAATAGCCAATATGCCCTGTGCAAAAAAAGGCCAGTGACTTACCTGATCCTTTCTGTTCAGTCCTCAACTCAAGAGGTGCACTCCACTCCCTGTCTTGCTCCCCTACCCTGAAGAGAGGACCCTGAAAGAAGTCTCTATCACTTCCTTGGTACTTGACCAGACCAATCCCTCCCCTGCAGCTTGAGATGGCTGGGGATCCATTCTGTATAGATTCTGGGGTTGGAAAGTTAAGCCACAAAGTGTATAATGTCATCAATGAGTGGTCATATGAAACCTAGTAGTGGTCATCACGAAGGCTAGAGAAGACTAAGATTAACACAACAGCAATACCTGTTTTTGTAAGAGGATGGGTTACCAGCTGTCGTGTCAGGTTGTTCTCAGATGATCGCAGTAGCAGTACAATATCAGCTGGCAGAGTATCTCTATTTTTGGCTAGGAATCCACTTGCATTATATAGAACCTGTTTAAAAAGTGCATTTATGCATCTTGGTTTTTGAAAAGCAATTGTAAATTTAAGCATTCTGGCATATGGCTTTTAATGTATCAAGATACACAAGTAGTTTTTCAGCTATCAGGCTAATTCTTGATTGCAGGGTTTTTTTTTTGATCACTGCAAGTTCTAACTTTGCAATACTAAGATATGAGGCAGATCACTAAAAGCAAATCCATCATCCCAAAGTAGCTTGAGATACGTATTTTTCCTAATGCAGATATGTTAATAGTAGTTTTAGTCAGAGTGGATTTATCACTAGGACAAGTGTATTGCAGTCCTCCTTTACACCAGTACATGTGTAAATGCACAATTAATGCACTTGATTGCAATCATATCACACAGGATTACCCATATGACTGTACAAGCTTTCTGTGCTATTCATATTTTGCTGTACTGCACCCAGGATTTACCATTCTTCCTAGGGATCTCTATATTAATTGTAGAGGAAGTTTGCAAAACCACAACCTGCACATTGGAAATTGAAGTATTTCTAAAAATTCCAAGAACAGTGTACCTAACTCAAAATGTAATTTCAGGGCTCTATCTCAATGATGCTGTAAAGGATCCACAGGAAAACCTGACCTGTCAAGAAGGGTAGAAGATACTGGCATGCTTAATTTAGAAAAAGCCTTCACAAGACAACTCAGTAACAGTATTAGATTAGGGAAAAGGCTTGCAAAGGAAGAGAAAATAAATTGTTCTCTGGTTCCACAGCAAACAGAACTAGGAGTAATGAACTTACATGACAGCAACAGAGACATAGGTTAGACAGTAGGGGAAACTTCCTAATGAAAAATCTTGTTAAACACTGGAAAGGACTGATGGGGCACTGGTGTAATCTCCATCTTCTGTTGTGGCCTACAGCATAGGCACTACATTCATTGACTGGTAACAGGAATGGTACAGGGAGACCTGGCTCTCCACTCTTTAGCAGTGAGATATGCTATGCTGGTGAACTGTAATTCAGCCAGAGATGAGAGGAGTTACTGCAGGCTCTTTTTAGCTGACTGTCTCACATAAGAGGTAAGTTATCTTTCATCAGCTGATGGGCAGTATTTGCCTTTTCCCAGGCCAGCTGCTCCAGCACTTCACAGACCCAACATCATTTCCTATGTGAGACATCAGTGCTCCCTCTGTACCCTTTAAAAGAGTTCAAAAGGAGGTGAGAGCTCCTGCTTTCATAAGGCAAGGTTCATGTGACCAGTGTCATCTTGCTGCAGTGCGACAGCAGCTCCTCCTGAGTTTGAAAGGCACGTGCAGCCAGTCACCTTGTACAGAAAGGCAAGACACTGCTCATCAAATGAAGCAGAAAGCAGGGCCTGAACTACCTGTTTGGCTGATGACAAAGTATGGAACTAAGTAAGGCTGATCGGGTGTAGGAGGCAGTGGAAAGAATGGAGTGGGATCCTGACTAGAAGCAGTGGGAACAAGCATGGTGCAGGACTTTGAGGAACTAAGAGGAAGAGCACTGAGTTGCATTATGTAACAGTTGTGTTTCGGCTTATAATACAGTCAGTCATTTACCTGGTGATATTTAAGAAAAATATATTCCTCCTGTATTTTTTTTATGAGGGATAATAACTTTTCAATTTACTTTTGATATGTAAGGCACTGCCAACATTCCCATGTCAAGCCTGAATAGATGACAGTTGAGAACCAACCCAGCTGATCTCTTCTATTTCCTTCCAGTCCTACCAGTCCACAATCCCCACCTAATATCATCAAGTGTCTTACCTTTCCTGCATAATGATAAATTCCAAAGGTTAGATCTACTCTTTTGGGTCTCCAAAAATATTTTGACTTCAAATTATCTTCAAATTTTTCTGAAAGGAAACACATAGCTTATCATACTGGAGTTACTGTACAATAATTTTCTTCTGAAGCTGTATCCATCTAAGGACATTTCCTGACTTCTCTGACAGTACAGAGGCACAAACCAGACACTGATGTTTTCAAGGATAAAGACACCACAATGTCTTTTAACAAAAGACACTGGATAAAGAATATGGAAGCTCTTGGACAAGTTACTTACTTATTTTGTACCAATTTTTTTTCTGTGCGACCTCAGAAAATCATGGAATTATAGAATTGTTAAGGTGGGAAAAGATCTCTAAGATACTTGAGTCCAACTGTTAACCCAACTGGGCTGTGTACACCACTGAACCATGTCCACAGGTGCCACATCTACATGTTTTTTGAGCACTTCCAGGGCTTGCCTTTCCAAGATTTAGATCTTCGTACGTGAAACAATGTAGTAATCCCCCCTAAGGATTCCTGGAGGAATTGTGAGGAAACATTTACTGATTGATTGAGGGCCTCTGTACTATAGACTAAAAAGTATGAGGATAGAAAGACAACAAGCTCATGTAATTGCTTTAGCATGGACATTGTTACTGGATGTTATTAGGTTTTGTGATTGAATGTTGGTTAAAATTCTAATCTGACACTTTGCACATTGAAAAATGAGTAAAACAAGGATTAACCTGCACTAAAATACCAGTAAAATAACTAAGTCAACCTGAACTGCAACTACTAAGTAGCACTGAAAAACTTAGGATCTGTATTACAGCACATTTAGGTATTTCAATTTCTGAATAGAAAAAACACAAGAAGCATAATTTGCTGAAAGGCACTGAAGCCTGTTTGCAGACATTACTCTTAAAAAAGTATTAAACTTCTTGTTCAGATATGGCTCATCAAAAATCTCAGAGCTGAACATGACTCAACTTTGCCAACAGTGCTCTTGGCATATTATTCTAGAGTTTTAACTCAGTTTGACCTTTATCTTTCCAACCCAGCACCTAAAAATTCCTGAAGGCAGGAGAACTTGAAACTTAGATCAGGAGCTTAGGCTCACTTGTACCTCGATGTTTCTCTATGAACTTCAAGGACACAGCCATCCCTGCATGCATGTCTCCCTCGAACATAATGTGACATGGGAAAGAGGGCTCACTAAAAACATAAGTAGCAGGCAGTCTAAACTGTACTTATCAAACAGAAATCTACCAGGAGACATGCTGCAAGACTGTGAAATAAACCATATACTTACCTACAAGTGTCTGATCTGTTGCTTGTGGGAATCGACTTTCCTCATCCAGCAGAGACAATAAACCCATTGGCTTCTGCAGGAACATATCTAAGAGGGGCCTGTTGTCCTCATATTCTATAACTCTTGCATCAACACCTTCATAAAGGTATTCATTCTGTAGCAAGTAACAGAAGACATGTTTTGTTTCTGTATGCAGAACCACCTCAGAAAATAACCCACAAACTGTCAATTCTAGCAAATTAAAACTACATTGAAAAAGTATGCCTCGGGACTACAGACATCAAGATTTTGCAATAACCAATGTCAGTTGGGATATTTGATTTTGAATATATAAGTTCAATATTCCTATGGCATATTTAAAGTAAGTAAGTAAAGTAAGATACTTTCCAGGAACAGCAAGAATTAAAGAGACAGAGTTGAAGAAGATAAAGTATAGTGTTTCCAGATGGAGACCTCAGGGTCTAGTTACTTCCCTGGTCTGCATTGCAGAAAATATTTCTTAACCATTTAGAGCTACTATTACATTCCCAATTCATTGCTCACATACATGTGATGTATAGTGGCCAACATTTACAAAAGTGACTACAGATTACAGTGGCTGGACTTGTTTGATCATCCTCCTCAAACATGTGGAAAAATTCTTATGAAGAGAAGAAAGGTGAACATGCTTTCAATAATTAAAGAATTGTGTGCATACTTTCTAAAAAGGAAATAAATTGGCTCGGTTTCGCCTCTACCATATTTTCACTCCTTTTAAGGAACTAAGAAAAGGTAATCCGCAGATTTAAAAGCAACAGAAAAGCTAGTGGGGTGGATTTTTTTGTTTCAATTTGTGTTTGTTGGTTTGGTTTAGTCTGGTTGGTTTTCTTCTGAAGACTGCAAATATCTTTGGATTCCTACAAGACTGAGAAAAATACAGATTAAAAAATGTGCCCACAGAGTGCTGTGATGGTTTTATCTTGAATACAATTCAGATTATAGCTTAAGAATACAAGAATGACCTTCCTTAGTCCTTTAGCAAGGCAGAGGACAGGTACAGATTTACCAAGAGAGGGATGCTCTAGGGACTGCCACCTCTCCATTATTTTTGCCTGCATTACATAAAGAATAGCAGTTACCCACTGCACAGTGCTCCTGTTTGTACAAGGGCTGCCTTCAGTTCTGTGCAGGCTGTACTGTGAAACAGAGTTAAGCCTTTAGATCTGCTTTAAAAATCATCCCTCTATCAATGGATAGGACTGTATAAAAGTGTTGTGTTCATGTGTGGTGTTAATATCACAGCTTTGTGATCCTGAATGCATTGTGAGAAGAGTGAAAGAAACATGAATGATGGCTAATATTAATGAGTTCAAAGACCTCTAACCCTGAAAGACCTCTCCCTATATGTCATTCACTTGAGTCTGAATGAGTGAAGAAGGCAATACATTGAGCATTTTGAAGTTAACTGCCACATACAAGAGAAAGCACGTTATTAAATTTCATACCTCTTAACCTCTAAGCCAGAGAGAAAGAGCAAAAGGGATAAAATCAGTAACACTGCCCTGGAAATACAGGCACAAACAAACAAATTTGCTGATCCATTTGAAAGATGACACAAAATATATACCTAAATCCTTCCAGTATCTAGATTGATCGAATTTCCCAGGACACTCTTCACTCCAAGGATGTTATGGCTCAGTTTTCATGCTGTAAAAGGGTGTAATCACTAAGAATCTCTCCTACAGCCCCATGAGGGCTCCTCATCTGAGACACACAACACTAACTTCATTTATGTCTCCCCTGAAGCAGTGAACAGGTAGAATTTTGCTTTTTATTTTAATCAATGATCTGAGTGGCAAGACAAGACAGGAGATTAATAAAATTACCACTGATATAAGGCAAGAAGTTAATTATATACCTGTAGAAGTTGGTGGCAGAAAGGGAACGAGTCTGTGTTATCTCCCAAAGATAACACTGGAGTAGGGACAGATTAACTGAGGGCTACAGCTGTGCTGACAGACAGATGTTATGTCCATGGAACCAGCTGTTACTGCTTAGGATTATCAACAGTACACTTATCAATGGGGCAAGGGGGAGAGATTGCTCAGGATGAATCTGTCAGAGGACAGTGTTTTTGTGACACTTGGACATCCCCAAACAAGCTCTCACAACCAACTTATCTAATGATTAACTTTTTCCAACCTCGAATGTTTGTGAGAGAGGCTGGCTTAGAGAGCTGACAAAAGTGTTCTCCTTGAAAAAGAAAGGAGCTCTGTAGTAGCTGTAGCACTGTGCTGTAACAGCAACATCTGCTCCCGGCCTTGCCCAGCCAGCACATGGGGCCTCACCTCCAGTCCTGCACCGTATGGGACCATTCAGTCTTTTCTGTCTGCACCTTGACAAGTGGAGTGTCAGTGCTGACAGTTTTGGTAATGCTGCCATCTGCCCAGGACGATATGGAAGGAGTTCACTCCATCACTTTCCATGGACTCCTGGAGGATGGCTGAAAACCAATTCTTCCAGGCACTAGTGAGACAGGTGACTCAGAAATGATACTGTATTACACTTTCTTATGCAATGCTGATTTCCACCATCTTATTAGGATACAAGCAGCAAATGTAAAAGTCTTAATGAGGCACATCAGAAAACTGTAATGAAATAGATCTTAGTTGAATTAATAAGATGAATCAACTACAGGATTTTATAATCCCTCATGATATTTTGTGACAAGAAAGCTCTGTAAAATAGCTGCTTATTGAAATTCTAAAGCATAATCCATTAGAAAGTATTCCTGTGGATCAGAAGTAAAAAAAATAATTGAGTTACACTATTAATTTGGCTCCTATCTCATCCCAGTACTGCATAGTATTTTTTCTGTGATCAAAACTAGGTAACATTAGCTTGCGTAACCTGGTTTCACTTAATAACAAAAGAATTATTAAATGCACTAGGAAATTATCTTCATGTTCAATAAAGTAATGGCATTTTGCTGACAATATGTTATGATGTGACTTTGGTTTAAAAGGGAACACCACAGACTTATTTAGAATGAACCTTTTCCAGCTAAAGCAGAAGAATAAATTGTCATAAAAATGTAAAACAAACATTGCATACATTTAATGCAAAAAGTATCATCCTTCTAACTGACAGCAAATTTGCTACTTTCCAAAATGTTTTAGCTATCTGCCATTACACCTTTTGCTTTTTATGGAGGAATCACAAATGAGAAAGAAATGGGAAGGTTGTCTTGCTGGACAATGTGACCTGCAGATCATGGAGCTGGCATAAATAATCTTACATCAGTATCTAATATGTAAGGGAAACACTTTGAAGGAAGGGACTGAAGGTCCAAAAGTTCTGCTTTGCTTAATATTAAAGAAGCTTGTGCCAGCAAAACTGGTGGACATATGAAAGCAGTGACTAAGTTGAAAGCCCAATTTCTCTTCCCCAGTCAGCAGAGACAAGGATGTATCTATTTGTCTCCACTGAATATTGGGAATCTACATTATCTTTATCTTAAACTATACTGCCCACTTCAGTCTTTCTTTTAAGTTAGGGAAAAAAGTTTGCATTCAGGCCTAAAAGCCTTTATTCTTAAATGCAAACATTAAGTAAACAATAAAGAATAAATTCCCTTAATGTGGACTTTACAGACACTCTGCATTAGCAGACATCCCCAGGCTTAGGTTGCGATAGTCACTACTGAGGCCATATTTTTGCAGGCCACACTTCCATGGAAAGCAAAACTCTGAATACCTTTCAGATTCAGATACAGAAAAGAAATCATTGACAATGCTAAAACCGTGTCACCTGCAACACTGAAAGTACAATTCAATATGAGTTCATTTACTACTTGGCCTCATTGCTCAAGTTGCCAAAGAATTTTTCACTTTCTCCAGTGACATAATCACAACTTATTAGGTCGATGCGAGTTAACTATGAACTAAACTATATTTAACTAATTTAGGCCTCGACTTCCCACTAGATATGTCAGATTTCCTCTAATTGCATGTAATATGAAATTCAACAGGGCAAAACAGGGAAAGAAGGAAGAAACAGTGTTCCCATACATTTTACTTGTCTTGAGGGAAGCATGAAAGAATTTAAATTCTTCAGTCTTCCTTGAGTGGATCTACAGGGTGCAATGCACAACAGATTTCTGAGGTAGCACAGAACAATCTGACAGTCTGTCTGGCATTGCACAGGGCTGTGAGGAGATACTAGCCTGGGTTCACAGCAACAGGATTGGTCCATCAGCAAAACCATCAGCTTGGGCTAATGAAAAGTCACAAACACAAAGGTCTTGGTGACTGCTGGCATCAGCCTTCTCATAAACATAAGTAGTGTCTTTTAGTGATAGAGACACAAACCCTTGCATGTAAAGTCATTTGTAAAGTCAGCAAAGGGCAGGGGTCATACTAATGTTTGGCTTTTACATAAGTGATACTTCGTATCATTAACAAGAACAAATTCAGTCATATGATTTTGAAAATATTTAGTAATTACATTTTTCTTCAGATTGCTTTTACTTATTTGTCTGCAGGAAGGGAAAGGCCTGTACTTACAATTAAAGTACATTACTGGTCTTAACACAGGAGAGTCCTTACAGTGAACAGAAAAGATTCAGAAGCCACATGCTTTCTCAAAGGCTGTTTTTGTGAAGTTAAACTGGAACAACCATGTCACAAATAAGTGAAAAGTGATGTTTTATAATGACTATGAATCATACTGAAAATCATTCTGTGCCATTGGGTTGTAACACAGAATAATTTCTCATTTCCTGTCTCTGAAAGGAATTCACTCACACTTGCATGAAGTTAATCTACATAGCTCATTCTGCACTGCTGTAGTAATATCTTTGGAGACTGCTACAAGTTAATATAATGAAGTTTGATATAATCTGATGTAGTGGTGTGATGGAAATTAAAGTAGACACACACTTAGTTGGTATTACAGGCAGGACATGGACACTTGTAATGAAAATACTAGGACTGGTATAAATGAGATATGAATGGAAACGTGCATATAACCACCAGAAAAAAGAGTCTTAAAAGAATAGCCTGTGATTTGAATTGTTCATAGTAATAAAACTTAGGGAAGTGTTGCTTACATCAATAACAGAAGGCTTTCACTTACATAAAAAAAAGTGCAGAAAACTAGTGACTGGAACACCCTCTAGATCTGACAACAGGAGGATGACTGCAAGGTTACAGCACATCCTATATGATTTTCCTATGCACCCACCAAGGAAATGGACTGTAGGCATGAAGATGCATATACTTCATACACGCAAAGCCAGGTAATTACCTTGCCTAAAGATTATGGAAGTTGAAGTAAATAAGGTTCTGAGGCAAAGAACTGCCCCATAACAACAGACAATTACTAAAGGCTGTAAAAGATCTGTCCAAAAACTATTTCAGCAAGAAGAACCAAAGGGACGTGAGGAAGACTTGCCAGCTGGTGTTCTTTATTCTATGAATCACTCACAAATAATCTTGGTCAGACCACTTGAACACACACACACACACAGAGTGGTGCATTCTCTGTGGCTGTGAGTCAATGACATCTATGAGAGAATGACTGGAAATGGGTAAAGTTGAGGTACTTTGAGATTCTGTAAATAAAGATCACCTTCCCCTTCCATAGAGGCCTGTAATTGTTGTACTAATTTCCTACAGTGAGAAATGCGTAAACTATGTATTTTCAAAATAAGAAGTTAATTTTTCCCCTCATCTGCTCAGTAGCAAAATAACCACCCTGACCTTGCTGCAGCAGGGCACATGCAGGACAGCAAACTGTTCCTTCTAGATGGTGACACCATAAACCTCTGCATTAATATAGGTCTGGCCAAAATGTTCTGTACCAGAATACCTAGAAACAAGTAAAGGCAGATTACACTGATCAGGACTTGACTTTAATTAAAAAAGAGAAGGACTATTAATATTTGGTGTACAGGGATGGGGATAGGAAAGCCAAGGCAGGTCCACCAGCAGTGAAAGGCAACTAGGGAGATTATGGTCCTGCTCAACAAGTATGGATGATATGGAAAAGGATGAGATATTCAATGCCTTCTTTGCATCAGTCTTGACTGATAATCCTGGATCTCTGAGACCAGAGGGAAAGCCTGGAGCAAGGAAGACTTGACCTCAGTGCAGGAGGATCAAATTAAGGAACATTTGAGCCAAGTGGATATATGCAAGTCCAAGGGACCTGGTCAGTGCCTGGGTTTGACAGAAATAAATAATGGTACTGCAGTCTGTGCTATTTCCATCTTCCAACTGTTAGAAATAGCAGTAGTCAAGTGCTCTTCCTATGTGAATTTGTGCACTTTGGAAAGAAGACACCTAAGCAATTACAGTAGTTCAGGTTAAATTTTCTCTGACACTTAGATGGTATTAAAAACAAGAAAATACTTGTGTCTGAGAATCTTGCACATAAATCTATAAAACAACTACAGCATTTCCTGAAAAAATTGGAAAGAGGATAAAGCATTGATCCATAACAAAAAATTCCATTTTACACACAGATATTATCTCTAGACATAGATATACATCTCTAGACTGATACATGCATGCATGCAGCTGCATATATAGACACATTCCAAACTTGTACCCATCTCATCCTTAAACAAGCAGTTATTAACATGGCTTAAAAAAAATAATTAAAATCAATATTCAGGAGGATTTCTATCTGTGTATCATAAATGCCAATATTTTCAGTAAAACAGGGAAAGTATTATTTCACCTACAATTTGAATTTTGACTGTTCTGCCATGCAGAATTCTGGAATATTTCTATTTTCACCAAGAATAATATTTTTTCCTGAACACATTATTTCTTCAAATAGCAATACTGAATAATGATTTAGAGATGGTTAATTTAATTCTCATGAAATTAGTAACAAAGCCAAGATTATATTTTTTGAGGTTTTTCACTCTTCACTTTCATAAACTTTTAGATTTACAGTGCTATTTCTTGTCTTTGGTTTAAACTCTTTAGACTAAATCCATCATTATTTAGCTCAGATGATTTAGTTTCTGAATAAGAACAAAATAATTGTGACATTCGCAGTTTTTAATAATGGAATTTCAGTGTTCATTAAGCTTATTAGCAAGCTATTATGAACACTGCACTTTCAAAGTTTTGTTACCACTCATTTATTTTTTTACCATAGAATCATACATTACAACATTCATATTCCTCAAGAAAACAACATTGCATTTGCATCAAATAGATTATTACTGTGTTACGTTGCTTAGATACTGCAAATTTAAGTTTAATGCATTTTATGTGGGCATTTTACTTGCAAACAGCAAGCACTGCTTCACAGAATGCATACTCAAAAATATTTGTTATAAACTGCAATTTACAACCTATTATGGAAAAGGAACAATGTAGTTTCTTGATACAAGGTTTTATATGTTCAGCAATATTCAAGCTCTATCAAAATAATCAACACATACCTGTTCCCAGGCAAAGACATGTTGATTGAAGTAGAACTGAATTTGTTCATTGGCAATGTTGATACAGAGTTGTTCAAAAGAATTTTTTTTGAAATTCTCAAAGCCAAAGATATCAAGAATTCCAATGTTCAAACCATCATCATTTTCACTGCGAAGATGAAATAAACTCCATTGTTGTATCTTTATTTTACACTGACTAGCTTAATTATTAGTTCACAAAGGAGAATCATGGGCCAAATCTGTACACCAGTTACACAGGATATTTTTTTCTAAACCAGATATCTCTTAAAATGGCAATTATTTTTTGTTTGAAATACAGTAAGTGTAGATCAATTCAAAGGTTACTGTATTTGCAGACCAGATATACTGAATCACATAATGACCGAGTCATTTTATAAGCAAATGGAGGAGTTCCAATTTTATTGTTAAACTAATATTTGCTCTTAATTATTCTATTGTAAAAAGCTGACCAAAGTATAGAAAGAACATGCTGGTTTTTTTGTTTCTCTTGTAGTAACACAGGCTTTACTCATCAGCATTAAAGACTGTTGTCATTAAATATTATTTATTCAAATTATTTATGCACAATAATTAAATTTGCTTATTTTACCACTGAAAAATTAAAAAACCCCAAAATAACTAGGCCTTCTATGCATCTAGTTAACTACTTTAAGTACTGAAATGTAGTATGAACTAGTAAAAACTTTCGTTTGACATTTTAGATAAGGCATATGGAAGATATGTGATCATTTCTACAATGCCAAAAAAGCTCTAATATTTATTTGATGAAGCAAAAAATTAAGAGGATATAATTTTATAAAAACTGACGCTGACATTACTGAAGAAATAAAAAATACATCACATTCTTTCTATAAAATCTCTTTGAGGAGCTATGTATAACCAGTTTTTTTTAATATAAAGATTTAGGAAATCAGAAATTAAGAATCAGCCTCAATACACTCCTTCATACACTCATGAATAGCACTTGAACCTCTTTGTGAAGTACATCTCAAAAAAGGAAGAAGTAATTGTGGAGGAATCAAAGGTATTTGTTGGTTCTGACCTGAATTTGGTGAGTATTTTATCTATCTCAAAATTACATTTTTTGTGAATAGACTGCTAAAATTTGTCTGCCCCATTCCTTCTCAGAGCTAATGACATAAAAATAGCAAATGTAAATAATTTTACTACCACAAAATCAAAGCAAAGTTCTTGGGTTATGTTGTTGTTGTTGTGGGGTTTTTTTTGTTTGGTTTGGTTTTTTTTTTTTGTATGGTGAACATTTCAAGTCAAATTTTATTCCTCCTCACCAGCATAATAAGTATCCATTTGAAAAGGGCTCTGTAACAGACAAGTGAGAGGGGCACACAGCATAGCAATGCTGCCCTATCTATCATGAAGTTTATCCTTTCACTTACTGATTAAAGTTCTGTTTATTGATGCTCTGTAGGATTGCAGTCTTGGCTCTCCTCTGATGTTTAAAAAAAGAAATCCAGAAAATCCAGATTTGCAAACCAAACCTATTTGTTATTGCTATTCCTCTTCAGTGTGCCCCTTCTCACTGCTGCAATCAGCTGTAGAGGTCCCTGTCCTACAGGATCTACAATGCAAATCACATAACTACTTCTTTCATTAATTTGAAAAACATATCCTCATTCCCAGGATCCTTCTTGTCTCTGTGTTTAAAATGTCACTTTGCAAGTGTACCATGGACATTAACTTCAGTTGATGTGTTTNTGGTGTCATAAACAAAAAGGTAGAAGAACATGAGTACACTAAATGCTCTAGTGTAGACAATGTTATTCCCATAGAAAAAAATATCTCTTTATTCTGGAAAAACTTCTTTTACCTTAAATGTTTGTCAGGTTTGAGCAAAGTGTTGATACGATTGACTATCCAGCTGAAGAGGCGCCCATACAGTGCTTTGGCCATGGCATCTCTGACATCAGTGGCTTTTTCCACAGTGTTGGGACGAATAATTGTTTCTCCT
>WEIV01025768.1:96560-138457 GCA_013390005.1 Calyptomena viridis
GAATACACAGCAAGGATGCACCTAGGAAGAAAGGTCACGCATAGTTCAGAGGCAGATTTTGGAAGGTAAAATAGGCATTTTTGCAACCAAAGCTGCAAGTGCAATATATTGTGAATAAGGGCCAAATCGAAGTCTTGAACTAAGACTAATGAGGAATTTCACACCAAACAACTGCCAGTATCTAATTTAATCTCCAACCTTCCCAGCTTCCACTGCAGTCAATGAATAAGTGATTTAAAGCAGAGGCCTTCANAAATGAGAGCAGAATTTGACCCGTGTAATCAACAGACAAATGTTAGAGTTAACCCTGAAAAAATACAAAAGAAAAAGTAGCTAGTATGTAATTTACTAAGGGTTAAATGAGTAAAAATCAAACAGGAAACCACCAGACACCTGTGTTATCCATATNGCCACACATACAATCCACTGCTGTTCTCCTTTTGCTCCAGAAAAGGGGTGCTTCTTTGCCAGTTCCACAATGTTTTTCTATCTATGGCAGGAAAACATGTAAGAAGATAGCAGGAAGACTTCTCTTCCCCAGTTGTAATCACTGAGAAAGTGTAGAAAATTTCTTGACATTTTTTTTCCCCTTTGCCCCCTTGCTGCCTCCCAGCAGCCTATAATATAAAGCATCCCTTCCAAAGAATAACTGAGCTGTATTTCAACAGGCATATGTGGGGAACATTTAAGTAACAAGCAGCTGAGAAAGAAACTGGGAAAAAACTATTCAATGTGTTAATGAGGTTCTCCATCGAATGTTCAAATAACCTTGGAAAAACTCCAAAAATTTTCTTTTCAGGCACCTGCAGTATTAGTCATGTTTCCTGTATGCCAGTGAACTGGTTAGTCAAATAAGATGCATAGCAGGGAAATTTTCTTTTTTGCATTTGAATTCAGGTGGGCTTAGAACTAATCGACCTTCAGCTTTTAATTATTTTTGCAAAATTTCCATGTAAATACAGTTTTCATTGATAACTCTCTTTCAATAGAATAAATTTGCTATCAAAACATGAAAGAAAACCAATTTTAAATCAAGAAAAAAAACACTCACAATTCTCAAGGGCTACTGGGTTGGAAATGTTGCTCTTGTCAATCATATGTTCAGATACTACTGCAGAAAATTCAATGTTACCCACATTTAAAATGGCAGCCAGGACACTGTACACACTTCCAAGTTCCTGAAAAGTATATTCAAAGAGATACAATAATTAATATAGCAAGCTAGATCTGTCTCTGTGGTTTGTGCGATGGGCATGTGCGTAAGTGTTGTTTCCTGTTGTCTGCCATGTGCCAGCTACTTTTAGGAAAACTGTTCTCAGCAATTATTCCTGTTCTGTACTCAGCAAAGTCTTTCAAGAGTAAGACAGCCAAAGAGGGCAAGACAAATTATAGCCAAATCTCTTTTCCATACTTTTTGATGGGACAAGACTGACATGGAGTAGGAGAAGCACAAAACAGTGGTGTACATATCTTCTTATACAGAAAGAATTCAGAGGTTATTTATATCCATCCTTCACAGTGTCTGCAGGCACAAATGCGTCTAAAAATTTAATACCTAGATCAACAAAAATATAAAAAAATCAAATAATAGGTCTGTATCATCCCCACCAATGTCACCAGAAGAAGTTTCACTGGAAGAAGAGCGAGACCTCACATCTCTGATTCAGCAAAGCACTTTATCCTTCAAGATGTCAGTTTTAAACTCACCAAAGCACCTTAGGATGGACTTTACCTAAACATACCTAAATTGCAATTTATTCAGTAGATTCTGAAGAGGGACTTTGCCTTGAGAAAGGCTTTTATTACTCTGGACAATGAAATTATATGTACAGTAAATTATTTTAAGTACTTATACATGACAAAATCATATTTGGAATTGGTAAAATAATGCTTCCATTGTAGGTTTAACTTAGATTTGAACTGCAAATTTTCATCTTAACTGTGAATGTTTATCAGTATACCTGATGATCTGAGTACTTTTTACTCAGAAATGCTGAGGTGTTCCTGTAAAGCAGACTAGGAATCTGTGAAACTGTTTATTTTGAGGTATACAGTAATAGCGTGTTTTATAAATAGCAGGTTGGAAACTTTTTATAGTAGTTTTATAAGAAGCAGTTTTGGAAATTTGATTGGTATTTTGTAACAATGAACTTTTCGTAATTGCACAGCATTTTATCTATAATATTTAATAGTTTGCTGTTACCATGTCAGGCATCATTTCATCAGATAAAATCCTTAATTTGCTCTAGAATACTGGATCTTTTTTTCAACACTTCCAGAAGATAATCTAGCAGTTAATAAATTAATTATTCCAGTGACAGCAAGACAAACTAGATAAGCTCACTCTAACAAATTATGCTGGGGATAACTGGCACACAATTTACCTGGGATTACGCAATCATTTTCATTTTAAGCTTAGGGACACAGTTGAAATGCAAAGAAATGGATAGCTTAACTTCTGCCATTATGCTGTACAGAATGTATAGCTACTGACATTTTTCTGCCCTTTTCCAGCGTGTTTGAAATCTGTTTTGATCTGACTCATACAGCATGATTATTACCCCTTAGGCAGTCCTTTCCTATTAATTTTACCATGTAGCCTGAAATAAAACAGCCTGATTTTAAGACAGGGAGTACTGACAGTAGTTACTATTAAAGCCTGCCAGTCAGTTAAAATCAAATTTCAAAGAAATAAAGCCTTGTTTAGGTTTCAGTTTTAACTGGAGTGCAGAATTTTTTCTGTCCGTGCCTTTCTGCTAATCCAACATTGAACATGCTTATACAGAAGTTCCTCTGTGCACTGGGATGAATGTCCATCGAAAAGGAACTCAGTGTCTTACAGGATCTTTTTCTCACTGAAAAAAATTGTCTTGGCACATGTATCTGACATCAGAACCTCAATGGGGAAAGAAGAGTGTTCCTTCACTCTTGCAAACACAGCCTCAGGCAGGCTAATTTAGCCTGTGAAAGGATGCAAGACAGGTTAACATGGCTGGGGCTCACATGTAGCCACAAGCAGATTGCACTCAACCTGCTTCTGAAACTGCAGGGATTCTACAGGTAGATAATTCTTTACAGATTCAGCTTATGGTAGTTTGCTGAGTTAATCAAGTGAAGACCCATCCTAGAACTGCACAATGCAGCCAGTGACCTAGTTCTAACTGGATCTTCAATATGTATGGAAGCTCTCTTTTGGATGACCAGGATTATTGTTTCCATCCATCCAAGCAAACAAAAGAACTGGGAACAAAAACAGACTTGCTACTTTCCATGCTTTAAATTAGGACTTATCAAGGTCTCTGGTGCTGTGACAAAACTGCTATTGGTGCTGAACCATGCATGACCTTCCACACTGCTTCTGGAAAGGTGAAAGCAAAGGTGAAAGGATGTGATAGTACAGGTGTGATATTACTAAGTGCAGTTGTGAATAACATGTAGAATAGAAAAAGATTGTGAATGCCATTGCTACTATGACTTCATGCAAAATGAACAGAATAGGTGAATAAATCTGTTCTGCTTATCTATTTCAAATATTTACATTGATGAAAGCCAGATACAGTCAACTGAAGTGAGTAATTTTCTGTGGAAAGCTTCTTACCATATGCAGTTTTATCAGAGAAATTAAAACATACATCCTTTTCTTCAGCACTAGTGCTGTAATTCACAGAAACTACATTGATCATACTCTTACTATTTCTCATGATAAATAAAGTCAGCAGAAAATGACAGCTGTGCTACACCACTTCTCCTAACATAGAACTAGGGCACAGAATGGGATTTCCTTCCCTTGCATCCTACTTTACAAATTCAGAGTCCTTTTTTTTTAATTTTAATTCTACCAAAGACAGACTGAGGAGAGGGGTTCAATGGCCAGCAGATCATGAAGAAAGAATTTGTTCAGTTAATGCCAAGTGATGAGATTCACTCCGAAGGGATGTAAGTTGAATGTACACCATTCAACTTTATCCCTGTGAAGAAGTATTGAGTTCATCAATACTCAGATCAATTTGATGAATTTTTACAACTCCCACCATGTACTTCCTCCTAAAACAGAGATGAGACTCATATTCACATGCCTAGAATTACTGGCTAATAAACAGTTATAATTTTCTATGCACTTAATTTAGTAATTTTTTTTTCTCCCCAATTACTCAACTGTGCTGTGTTCACTGATTTCTAAGTCTTGTTTAATAAAATAAATACCATTTTATTTGTTTATCAGTGCCTCAAATCCTTAAAAAATTAAATGTTATAACAGCAAGTTGACAGTGCAACATCCTAAAACATAAAAACAGTACTGCTAAAGGATGAAAATAACAAGAGAGATGATTTGAATGCTTTATGTAAGTTTTTCCTGATTAAGGTAGCTTAAAGTTCACAAAAGAAAAGGGTTATCAGCACTCACCTCAAGCGTAAAGCCTATGACTTTGAAGCACTGTTCAATTAATTCAAACTGAGACTTATAAAAGCTATTGTTCATGAAATCTTGCACTATTCTGAAATGATCGTTTTGCAGATATCTGAAAGAGTTGATGGATACAGAGTTAGAATATAAATGAGGCTCAGAATTCAACACCACATTTCTTAGTAATCAATTTATGTAAAAATAAACTGCATTACCTGGGAGGTCTATATTCTGGCAGTTTATAATGTGCCAGCTTTTTCTTTTCCGCGAGACCAGCATAAATATAATAAAAAATATGGAAATTTTTCTCTCCTCTGAAACAACAGAAACAACAAACTGATTTAGTAATAGAACTATGCTACATTTACTGATAACATACATACTATTATTAAATACTATTTTAATAACAGGCAAGACGCACGCAACCTGACAAAGGACTCTGAGAGAAGCGTTATTACAGAAGTTCCTGTGAACACCCTTTCTGTGCCATTGTGTGTTTGTCCTGACACTGCCAGGGTGACTGCTCAGTGCTACAAGCAGCTAAATGCTGCTCTACCTTTGATGCAATTGGTAGATGCTGTGTGAGATCTTGCACATAGCTCACCCAGTAGTAGGAGTAGAGGGGCAGAATCACCTCCCTCAACTTTCTGGCCACACTGCTTTTGATGCAGACCAAGATACAATTGTCTTTCTGGGCTGCAGGCTCACATTACTGGGTCTTGTCCAGCCTTTAATCCACTGGCATCCCTAAGTCCTTCTCAGCAGGGCTGCTCTCAATTTGTTCATCTCCCAGACTGTATTGGTATCAGGGTGCAGCACCTTGCACTTGCTCTAGTTAAACCTCATAAGATTCCCATGGGTCCACTTCCTGAGCTGTGAAACATGATCAGAGCTCAGTGCACTTCTTTCTGGGGGGTACATTGATCAGAGCCCAGTGTCAACACAGTTTGCATATTTTACTGTGGACAGTCAGTAATAGAAGACCAGATCCATTTAAGGAGTAGGAGCAGATCAGATTCCTTATCTTTCCCCTCAGTGTCTTAACCTCTAGATTGCATAGCAATGCTTTGCACACTCTCTGAAACCTCACTGTGTCCTGATGGTTTGTGTATTCTATTGGAAAGGTAGGTTGAAACAAGATTTTTTGGCTTGAAGTGGGTCTGGAACATGGGTCTCCCATTTTCTGGGTAATGAATGACTGGTTTTCTGCAAAAAGTCATTCCTAGCTCTTCATGCAAGACTTCTTGCAGTGCAGATCCCTGAGTGCCAGTTCTCTGCACTGACACAGCCATAGAGATCAGCCACACAGAGACCTCAGTGAAGACAATGTGTTCAACCTAAACAGCTTCAGGTAACCTTTGAAGTTCATTCCTCAAAATTTAACCTCCTACAGTGGCTCTCATGCTAAACACTTTGGTGGCATTTTCTTGTGAATGCAGACATCTCAACACTTACCCAAATAACACTTGAGGCACGTAAATACTTTGTTGACTGCCTGTCTCAGCATCTGACTAAACATAAATATAAATTGACAGCCACAGAACAAACTCGTTAAAAGTTATGAAAAATGTGGTATCTTAAGGAAAAAGCTAATTTTATTCTGAAAAATCAGTTTGCTTATGTTCAACTGAGGAAATAAAATTGCCTCTAACTTTGAATTGTTTATTGAAACAATCCAAGTGATACTTAGATATTTTACACTTCACAAATCTACAACAGACAACAAGGTCATGCAGAACTACAAAAAGAGTGAAAAATTAATTAGAGATCAGCAAGGAGGAAAATTTAAATCAGTGACAAAATTCCTTGTCTCAAACTCTGTCTCTTCGATTGTTATTATGGCAGAAATAGAGTTGTCAAAATATCTTTTATCTGGACATGCTATATATTAGGACAGGAAATGCAAGTCAATAAGTTTAATTGGAAATTCAATTAAATATTCTTCTCCTTTTATATTATTCACACATGACAGAGATGAATCTGTTCTACTTTTGACCCATAAGTCTTTATAAACAAACTCTACTAGATGCTCAAAAATGGAAAACAAGCAAATAAAGAAATAAGCTACATAGAGGAAAAAATACTAGAGGAAATGAAGAGGAATTAAACTCAAGTAGTATATTTAACACAATACTTCAAAATTCCACAAACAGATGTATAACTGAACTATTAGAAAGTTTTTAATTCTTTGCACATTCTGATATATTTTATATATCACATGTGCTTTTTTATGAGATTTATTTAAATACCCAGGAAGCAATTAAAGTTTTCAGCTATTCAGATTTATAAACTATTAACATATAATTTATAAGAAAAAATCCAAGTACCTTATTCATCTTTATGTTTTGAACCAAGATGATTTCCTACATTGTAGGCCTACTCTGTAACCCCCCAAATTAGGCAAGATACAGTTTTCATACTTACACCGCCTGGTGGACAACTCTGGATTTTTCAAGGAGATACTCTGAAATCTGAGCTCCTACTACAGTGCCACCACAAGTGAATTTCATTTCCAAATATTTTCCAAATCTGCTTGAGTTATCATTGATGATAGTGCCTGCATTCCCAAATGCTTCTACAAGGTTGTTCACCTGAAGGATCTTCTCCTGCAGAGTCCTGTTATTAGCCTGTATATGAACAAGATATGCTTCAAAATATCAGTAATTATTCAAAAACATTAATTTTTAGGCATTTCTTTACTCTTCTCATTGGTATTGTGAAGTGCAACATGATCAGGGCAGCCATTCTCATGGGAATTATATGGAAAGAAAGGCAGATACACATACATATATATATCTCATGAAACCTGTCAGAATATAGAAATCTTCAGAACTAATGGCTGGCTGGAAGAGATAACATGTTGTGGTTTTAAGTACTCAGAGTTTTTTATTAGCTGGGGGGGGCTATGAGAGAGGCTTTTTTAAGAAGCTGCTGGAAATTTCTTAGCTCCAAGCTAGCCAAGGTCAGCTGCTAACACATCTGTGATAACGTATTTAAGAAGGAGAAGGAAAAAAAAAAGGGAGGCAGAACATCATGGCCACTTAAGAGAGAGGAGAGTGACAAGTTTGATTAACACCAAGGTCGCAGAGAAGGAGAAAGAGAAGATGCCTTAAACACTGAAATAGGGCCCCAGCAACCCATAGGGGGACCATAGGAAGCGGAGATTCGCCTGCAAACCCGTGGAAGACTGGAAGACTCCATGCTGGAGCAGATAAGTGCTGGAAAAAGAGAAGCTGTGATCCTGTGGGACGTTTGATGTCTGTGTCTGGAGCAGGGGCCTGATGGAGTCCTGTAGGCTGTGGGAAGAAGAGACCCACGCTGGAGCAGCTGAGCAGCATTTCTTGGGAGGACTGGTGGCCCATAAGAACCTACATTGAAGCAGCCAAGCAGCACCTGAATGACTGCACCTATGGTAAAGTGACTTACGTGACAACAATACCCGAAAAGCTGTTGTCAGTATAGTGATAATCAAAACGAAGCAGTTTTGTAACAGACTGTTTTCATGGAGAAAACCCCCATGGGAAAAGCCTGAGGTTGGACTTCTTTTTTTCTTTGATCAGTGGGAAAAAACCCACAAACAACCTCTGACCATAACTCCCTCACTCCTGTCTTTCCGGGCTGCTGAGAGAAGGAGAAAGATCTTAGAGGGAAGGGTGGGAGGAGAAGGTGTCTGTAACATCTTTCAAACTTCTCACTCTTAAACTCTTAAGCTCTGATTTTAGTAGTAGTGAATTCTTAATATTCTAAGTTAGAGCCTGTTTTGCTTGTGAAATTGTTAATAAACAGTTGCTTATAATCCTTATCACAAAGGTGGAAGATTTTTCCCCTTCTCCCAGAAATGCTGGCTGTGTGTCAGAGTCAAACCACATGATAACACCACCACCAGAACTGATCAATTTCTGAGATGGCCGATTTGCTTTTAGGATCCTTGTTAGCATCTCACCTGGGATATGCAAAAAATGGCATTTTATTTAGATAATTATGGTGGCCACTTCCCAGAATGACTATGTCCCACTGACAGTGATTTCGTTGTGTAAGGAGGTGAAAAGCCAGAAGAGGAATTTACTTCATACAGTTTGGGTGACTTGAAGACACTCAATTAAACAGGGAACTGACTGTCACAGCCCTCACTGCAGTTGGGTACTCTCTTGTGGAAATCTCAACATATTTTCAAGTGACCCTAATTAAGAGGGAGGGAGGAGTAGATATGTTCCATATCTACATATTGGAGCATCGTGTTCCAATTTTCTTTGGAAAGTGTGTAACAGTCTTGCCCCACAGCCGATGCCCTGTCCATAGGTTCAGTTGTTTAGGCCCAAAATAGCAAAGCCTTACAGAGGCATCTCCTCTGACATACCTTGCCCAGGACAGTGAGCTGCTGAACCAGCAGATGGGCACTTTGCGTCTTGCCAGCTCCACTTTCTCCAGAAATAACGATACACTGCAGAGAACAAGAGCCAGATTGAGCTCACTACATATGTCTCAGCCTAGCAAAGAATACTTTAAGACACTTCATCTATACCTGATCAGAGTTGTATGTCACCATGGACTGATAGCCTATGTCAGCAACAGCAAAAATATGTGGAGGGTTGGCAGTCCGCTTGGCTCCAATATACAGTTTGGAATGCTAAGTGTTAGAAAAAAGAAAACATTACCAGTGTCCCTTAAAACCTTTTTTTTTTAATCAGAGTTTAGTTTTATTTTTAGATCAGTGTACAGCATGCTGAGGTTACCAGCAGTGATGTTTTCTGAGCGAGCTGCTACTGCAGTCATTATACCATGAAACTGTATGTACTCAGTACTATAAGAACTGCTGAAGAAAAAAATGGAGATTTTCTATAATTTTATCCCTGATTATGCTACGAAACTCAATTTATTAGCAGAAAATTTAATGTCGTCAGACATCAAGGACCAACTTATTCCATTTTATTTGTGGTTCACTTCTTCCTAGTATTTCTGCATGATATTGATGTCAAAACTTTAGATCTTTTCTGTACCTGTAGTATCTGATAATTAATAATGCCAAATTATTGTATGACATGACTTTCATATCTGTCCCCTTCTGTATAATGGGGAGACAAATTCACCAGAGTTAACAATTTACAGGATTGCTTTGTGCACGATCTACACTACAGACATAAAGATACCAGAAATTTTTTTTTTTTGAGTTTTTCATTTCTGTGCTGAATCAATTCAGCACATGTTAAGTATGTGTGTCAATATGCACTTGAAGGAACAACTCCATTGGTAATTCTGTTTTTTGGAGTGAACTGAAGTAAGTATCAAGAATGGCCTTACTTTATACTTAACACAAATATTTATATTTTACTGGAAACTGATGTTAGTTTTAAATAACCAAACCTAGATTTTCATACCTGTGAAGAATAAATATCAATGTTCCGAAATGGATTGACAGCGATGAGAATGTCCCCAACATATGTGTAGATCTGATCCTTGGCATAACCCTTCTGCAACTGTTCTGTTACTGTATTCTAATGAAGAAAGAACAGGAACAGTGAATCACATGAGGGAAAAAAGATTATTAGGAAAACATATTAAATATTCATATAGTTACAATGAGTGAGGATAGGGATGGAAGGTATTAATAGTCAGGAATACAACTGATGATGATCAAAAGTAAGTCTAATTTCTAATTTCTAATTTCTTGTGTCCAAACTCACTTTGAACAATGTATACTCACACATCCTCAAGTGACTGTAGAAAAATGAATTAGTAAGTACTGCTTTCATTCAGCTAATTAGAGGTTTCCATGAGACAGTCCTGTCTACATTTCTAACACTACAGTTTCATGTAACTTATCAAGCAAGAGCCGTATGATTGAATTTGTAACTGCCATTACACCTGCTCTAACATTACTCTCAGTTATGATACAACACAGGTGTTCAACTGTTTGGATTTTATTAATATAAACAATCAGGCATCTTTCTGTATTAAAAACTAGTCTCTGCTGTGATGGTTCTTTGCTGTTGCAGAGCCAGTTCTCCCTGAACCAAGAAAAAAGAAGGGTCATTAGTGGAATCCAAACCCCTTGATGTAATTTCCCTCAGCTTCTGCATACAGAGCCAGGGTTGTAAAGTGCCTGGTTAAGTTTCCAATCAGAACAGGCCATAGAGCTGGATGAAGAAATTCAAACCAGCCTTGAGACTATTCTGAGGTTTATGTGAAAATATTTAGGTGCTATACACACTGGAACAGAACAATCAGCAGCAGAGGACTACAGAAGGAATTGCTGCCATCTGTTTGATGTTGCACACTAGGTCTTGGTTAACGCACTTAAAAGCTGAATTCTCAAGAACTGAAGAGGTTACATTTCCTTCACAGAAAAACATAAAGAAAAAACTTTGATAAACCCTTTTCTTTTTGGTTTTGAATGCTCCTTGTTTTTGCTATAACCAGATTCACGTTACAGAGTTATTTTAGGGGAACTTCTGCCCTTTTTGAAATTACTTCTTGCACTGATAAAGATCTCTTGTCTTGCTCTGATGATGGGGCTATGTAAACTGGAACAGAAGTTTGAGTGGAAGAAAGAATACAGACCTGAGAAGCTGCCATTCATATGTGAAAGAGGTTTTAAATTGGATTGGATTTAGTAACATCTCACATAGCCCCATTGCCTTCAGACAGAGGCTTTGCGAGGACTTCCATGAGAATACTGCACCTCTGAGGAGATGGGATATATTCTGGCTTGTCTATTTTTTTGTGTGGAAAATCCCTCTAACTCAGTTTATATGCATAATGGTAAAAGATAGAAAACAGTCTTAATAGCATATTGCTATTTCAAATACTAAAAAAACCCACTTAAACCGGAACTTTGTGCAGTGGATGAAGTTTGGATTAGCTCAATTAGTATTAATGAAACATTAAGCTATTATAATAAAGTTCTTGAAGATAGAAGATGTTCTGTGGGCAGTTAGCATTATGGAGTTTACCAGTTAAAGAGCCACACTTAATATTTAGGACTGACAAAGACACAATATACCAGAGAAGTTTTACAGATAAGAGAATGTGAATTGCAGTCTATGCACAGCCTGGTAGAGGAAGAATGACAGTTTGTTTAAAGCCACCAGTGGCCTCCAAGATCTGCAGATAATGTGCTGTGGCCTGATTCTTCTCTCTGGTTTTGAACACATAAACACAGAAAACTTCCCTCCCCGTCCCTGCCTTATCCATGTTCCCCTGCTCCTAGTAGACTCATTTTTGAGCTTTGACAGTGAGATTTGCATCAGCAGTTTTGTCAAAAGTTCACCAGCAGGCATTGACACATCAATGAGAGCTGACATAAATTGATCCCACTGTATCTCCACACCAAAATAAATTATTGAGAACCCAGCCTGGAACAAGTATGGTAAACTAGTTTGACAACTCAAGGTGTTCAAGCAACAGGGAAAAAGGTACTTGTTCTTGGACCTGGACCAATTTCAGGTTAACATACCATTGCAAACTGGATATTTAGCTGTAATAATCCAGTGATATAAATTCTGTGAAGCCAATAGTGTTACAACAGTGTTTGGTCTACAGATCTAAGTGCAGAGTGTGTTTCAGCTTCAAGTTGGAACCATTCTGACACAGTAAATCTCATCTAAAGTATTTGGTAAAAGGGCTGAAATGTCATTGTACACATACACGATTGAAGAGTGACAATACAGTTGAATTTGAAAATCAACAGCACACCGTTGTGTTTTAATACGTGATTAGTCCTCTTCAGAAGAATATGAAAAAGCAGGTTCTTACCTCATCCAGTACCTCCAAGGTTGCTAAATCATCTACCTCTTCTTGGTTTGAAACTAGTGACTTACTGTAATTCCCCTTCTTTGTATGAATACGTTCAAATCTAGAAAAGAAAGACATGCAATTTCTTGATGTAAGGAAACACAGAGCAGATCTTGCATCTGCAACCATCTTGAAGGCAATTCAGCCAAAACATTCCAGCTTTCCATTGTTCTGAATTTAACCACATAAATGTTTGAATAACAGGACATGAGTCAACTTCTCAGTGCAGCACACCTGTACTGGACAATTCAAAACCTATGATTTGATCCCACAATAGCTTCCATGAAGAACTTTGTCACTGTATAGATCCCTGCTTAAGCACAGCCCTACATCAGCTGCAAGACTGGAGCTATGCAATACAGATTACAAAAAAGGAACATATTTATAAAGCATGTAATAGTCAAACTTTGGCACCAACCTGTAAAAACAAAAATGATCCATATAAAAACTACAGATAGGACAAAACCAGGGGCATATGATGAAATAGTATGGCAAGGATGATGCAAGTAAAGCACTCAGGACAGAAACATTTCTACCTTATTGCAAAGGAAGATAGCGTAGCTATCCCCAAAATGCAAGGCAGTGGAAGGACTTAGGAAAATTTATTTTTCAAAGGCAAGAACACTAAACTTAACAGTGCGTACACTGAGCATTAAAGAATGCAAAACTTTTTCCTTTCGGAGTCTTCTTAACAGCGTGGTTGGCCCCTCCTTGCAGGGGCTCCAAAGTTGTCAGTGAAAGAGTTATCTTTTCAGGGAGTTAACTGCCCCGCAAGACCAGAGAGGGAGAGAAATCCAAGTTTAAGTCTCTCAGCTACCAAAGGTCTCTTAAATAAAAAGAGAAAAACTTAAATCAGCCTGTCTTGTCATCCTCTCTTGTGCAAGGTCCACTGAATGCTCTAAAGCCTGGCTGAGATGACCAGACTGTAGAGCAAAGTGCTACAGAACCACTGGGGTAAGTGAAATACATCCTGGCCAAGAAAAATTATCTTGGACTCTATAGGGAAAAAAAGCATACAAGAGAAGGAAACAAAACTTCTACTATTTTTTTATCAGGGTTGAACTTCAATTAAGTTTTCTTACAGTTAGATTTCTTTTCTCTTTTAATCAAACCAAAGAAAACTTTATGCAGTTTCATTTTAATTAGCAAGAAAATTCCCAGAGACTTGGACCATTCTTTATCCAAGAGTAAAGGCATTGCTAAACAGAGCAAAAGCAAGGTTTACAATTCACATTAGTTATTCTTGCTCTATTAGAGGAGGGAAAATAAAGGAAAATAAAGGAAAGGAAAACTAGATACATAACAGGAGAATTCACAAACCAAATCAAGATCAGATGTGCAATAAGGCACAAGCACAGAAAAACTATCAAGTAAATCTGATATCCTGATATGACCTCACTCCGTTTGATGCTATAGGAACATATACCTTGATAAAATGAGACAGCAAGGAAACTGTGTTTTGTGAAGCACTCGTTCTTTACCTTAATTCCAGACAAGACCTAGGAACTTTTGTATTTAATTTTGATATTTCAGTACATGGAATGAGTAAAACCAGACAGGTGTCTTCTACCCAGGCAAGAACTTTAATATACAGTGAACAGAGGACAGGAGAAAGAGGGAAGTTGCACCAAGATGGAAAGTTAGAGTGAGTGAACATCACACTGATGGAGAAATCTAAGAGATTTCTGAACACCCAAATTAAGATTTACTACAGTTTAATGGGCTGTACCCACTCCCTGAATATCACCTACTTGATGAGTGGTACTTCAGGTCATGCTGGCTGTGTACTGATGAGGGATGTAGGTGCAGAAAGTCAAGCAGGCACTGACTTGGTGTCAGTTACTGAATGCCAGGACTGAAAAGAGACTGGAAGAAATTGGACAAAGCCCTCCCAAACTGAGCGCAATCAAGATCTGGATGACGGAAATGCAGACAGAAGTGCACTTCATGTGGTACTTCTTTCAGTTTCTCGTCTCTAACAATCATTCCCTGAGGATGACAGAATGGCCTGTCCTCACCCTGGTGCCAGTAATGGGGGTTTCTTCCTCTCCCATAGCTGACTAATTCTGCAACCTGAATATCAAGATACAAACTTTAGACTTCATTGTAAGACCTAACAGTTTCTCAGTATCTGTGCCAATATCACAGCACAATACCCAGTGTGGAGGCTAAGTAACCAGGAAGCACAATGAACCATATGGATCAACAGGATCTACATTACCCTGATGGAACAGAGGGACCAAATCTTGGCAGTTTTACACCCAGCTATTTTGCAAACTACTCTCAAACTGTTAGGACCCTGGAGTTGCATGGGACCAAAGGTTTTTCTTCTTTCAGAATTTACTACATCTCAAAAAAGACTGTTGTGGCTGAATTACATGGAGGTGAAAAGCAATGAGAATATTACACAGCAGAGTACCAGAGCCATGCAATGTATTGCCATGCTGCACAGAACATGCAACACATGGGCCTGTGCCAACCAGAGACAAAAAGATATGCAGGAGGAGTGTGTGTCTGTCTGTGGGAAGACAGGCAGACTTTGCCACAATAAATCCATAACTGGGCTGTAATTTGGTATATATTTAAATGTGCTTAAATATGCTGAAGCAGAAAACACACAGGAACACAAAAGGTATGGGTCTGGTGTAAACTAATTGCGTGTCTCCTGGATTTGATCTCTTCTTCTCTTTCCTTTGAAACCCATTTGTACTAAAAGAGCTGTCCTGATAGTACTGTCCTTGCAAGAACACTATGGGACAATTTTTGGTAGCATGTACCCCAGGTTGTATTAAAAAAGATGTGGTAATATTGAGATTTAAATTAAGTCTTCAGCCTTACATGATCTGCTGCTGTTTCATTTGTATTTACCAAGCTAAAGGTCATTACTGCACTCAGAGTCAGAGGTGCACCTAATATCCTACCCCCTCAATAGAAATCTATCCCTTTTCTATCCACTCTCCTATTGATTCCTCTTTTTAAGAGTTTCATTTGAAAATTTAAATTTGGACAATTGAAAAAATGTCTCTTTTGTTTCTGTAGGAAGGTTATTTTGTGTCCAGGGGATGCATCTAATATCAGTATGACTTTGAGAAAGACCTATCAACATGCATATCAAGGAAAGATGCAGGAACTGCAAGACTACGTCAAGCTCTGCTGTTCTATTTTTCCCATTGCCGAAGGAAGTCCCAAAACAAGGCATCTGTCAAGCTTTGTTTTCTATTTCTGGTGGAATTGTTACACATTGAACACACATTTTTTTAAAAATGTTAAATGCCTGAATGTTACTGCATATCAGTGAGTGGTATTTCCCAAGATTAGTTTCAATTACCACTTTTCATTTAACGTAGGAAGCTAACAACTGGCTTGCAAGAAGAGAGGAGAGTCATGGGTACTTCTACTTTTTTTCTTTTAAGGAAACAATCTCTATTTATTCCAGAGAAGTCTAATTACATAAAATTGATTCGCCTGTAATCCTGTTCAGCTGACATTATGAGAACAATAGTGCTCGTTGGACCAGATTATATTCTCCATTTTCCAGAGTACAGAAGAGTGGCAGATTTGCAGAACACAGTATTTTTCCATTTTGCTGTCAAAGGGCACAGACCCCTCAAGGGCAGTTATACTGCTTCACTTGCTAAAACTCCAACTACTTAAAAAACTCACATCAGTGCTGTTGACATCAGTGCTGAAATTTCATTACAATCATGCACATAGACATTGTGAACTGAAATAACCATGTTTCTCTGTTCTGCTCAGAAATTTGTTGGAGGCACTAGATCTTAGAGCAATGCTCAACAAGCAATTCAGGCAGCTAAAGGCCAGAAACATTAATGCAGTATGGAGAAGAAAATGAGTCAAGGCAGCATTGTTTCTGTGCATTCTCCTTCACACCAACATCCTCCCCTGCTTATCTTTCAAGATTCAGTTAAATCAAAATGAGGCAACTGCAGTTTTTCTCCTTCAAATTGTCAGAATGTATTTAAAAGATTTCTGATAGTTCCAAAAATACCATGAAAAGGAAAGTGTGACTCATGATGCCCTGTTGAACTCTCTGTCTAAACTGGTTGGAGAATCATCTACAGACTAAAAAGTGACAGGAGAAGGGCTGGACTTAGTCTGGGTGTAAAGAAGAACCTAAAAATAACCAAGTTTTTGTAAGGTGAGGGTGGAAACAGCTGTACAGCTTCCAGCAGTTACAAACAGCAGTAAAATTGACAAAGAAGCAACACACAGAAACCTGTGCAAGATCTGTCATAGCTGGTGATTCTATTTCTCTGGAGGCTGCACAGAGTAATATTAACTTACACTTAAGATCAAAATTTTGTCTTCGACAGATATATTTCATGAAATATGCTTAAATAAAACTACAGTTTGATATCTATGAAAAATCTGTACCTGAATTTAGAAAGTGTAAGCCTCCAGTGATAAGACCCCAGCTGCATCTGCACAATGCTTTGCAGTTAAACCTGCACACCCCTTTGCACTTAAATGATTCACAGCAACGGCTGCAGTCTCAGGAAGCTGTGCTGAAGCTTATGCAATGTTGCTGAGAGCACACTGCTGCCCTGCAGAGCTATGGGGCTTTGACTCAGAGGTGGCCTGCATCCAGCCACTTGGGTCATGTCCTGCTTTGTACAATCTGTTTGACAAAGTTTGTGCTGCTTTAGCATGACCTGCAAAAAAAAGAAAATTATTGGTCCTTCACAACAGCCTCAAAAAACAGCTGTATCTCTCACAAATTTCAATGGAAAATATGTGTTCTTAACTGAGTAAACAGGAGATCTCTAAAATGACTCTTTGGGATTAGTTCCTTATTACCCTCAGGCCCATGCACTATGGTCAGAATCATATTGGGAAGATAAAGGAGAAGCTCCAAAAGTAAGCAATGGCTGCTGAGGTTTCCCACTTTCGGGAGAAATGAGCTGCTGTGCAAGTGAACTGACACAACGGTAAAGTGCCACAACACAGAGCATTACTCCCAGGGAGTGCGGAATGCAGGAGGAAATTCTTCCTTCTCTTTTCTTCTAGAAGTAAACTATTCTTCATCCAGGTAGTGCTGCTGTTCATTGTAATGTATAGAAGAATATTACTCTGATGTAGAGATGGGTATTAGCTAGAAGCACATGAGCCTGCAGATCTGCTTATTCTAAGGCCTTTGTTGCCAGAAACTCCCTATTGCAATACAGCCTGGGGGAAGTTTGCAGATAATCATCCTAGATAAGAGTGTCCTCAATGCAGGAACATACACTTCTCCCTGATACAACAAAGCCGACACTGGGTTCCAGGAGAGGAAGAAGTGGTCTGAAGTTCTCAAAGCTTAGACTGGAGCTCCAAGGCCTCCCATTTAAGCCACTACTCCAATCCAGATGTCATCTGGAGATCTTGACCAAGCACTGGTCTCTGTGTATGCTATCTTATTCTGTTCCTTGTACTGTCTTTGTCAAGCCAGCATAGTGATCTCCTGCCCTCTGCTAAAGCCTGCCCTGTAGAGCTGAGCTTGAAGGATTGCTGTCAGCTGCTGACAGGATGAGTCAGAGAGACCAGGAGAGGGTGAACACCCAGAAAATAAGTAACACAATTCTGTGCAATCATGAAAGGAAACTGTATGGTACTCCCAGTTTTAATAGAGGTCAGTAAATTGACAAACACCTTTGTGCATGTTGTACATGAACTTCTATGAAATTGACTCCCTGACCTTTCCAAATACTTAAATAGAGCAACTGTTTAGCATCCTGTTACCGACTCAGTGTTATTCCTACATGGCCAATATAGAGGACAAACTCTTGAAAGAACAATTCAGCTTACTCAAAACTTTGCATCACTTCGCAGTAGAATAGGTGTCTTTCCCATAATTATTTAGAGAGTATATAAAGATGATGCTCTTAATTTAGGGACCAGAGTCATTTGCTGAAATCTAGGTGCACTGAATATCCCTTGCCTACACAGCTCATTCTGGAATGAGTCACAATTCCCAGGAAATACACATTGTACTAATCATTGCACATTTCTGCAGAGATTACTGTAAAAGCAGTCAAGAATAAGACTGCCAAACAACTCAAGATAAAAGTCTTACAAGCCTGACTGTCAGGTGTAGATGCGACAGTTCTGAAGGTCGTTTCAAAGATAGCTATTTTTATTGCAACGTAAAACTCTTTACAATGCAGGGGTTTTTCCCCTCTTTTGGCCTAGCAAGAAGTGTATTTTTAGAATGGTTTTGGGGTATATGCTACAGCTCTTATTTTTGATAATTATTTTTATCACTAATTTATTTTTAGCATTAAAAACTGATGATTTTAGAGAAAAACATACTGCATTTGCTCAAAGTAAAAAACTGGAATTTGTAATGAAGCTCATTGCTAGTACTCATTTGAGCCTTGAGTAGCACAAGATATGCTAGTGCTATAACACTGCTCAAAGGCTACTGAAAAACCAGTACTATCTTCCATCATTTTCATTAAGTCTAGAGCAGGGCTATGGCATATTACCATTTACAGTTTTATCAGCATAAATTGAGATTTCTCTGCTTACTCAGGAGGTTGATGGGTTCTCTTCCTCTTGCTGTTTCTCGTTTCCATCTCTTGAAAGGATGCAATACAATGCAGAACCAAAACCTAGGTTCCTCTTCACTACAATGGCAATGCTAGGAAGGTTCTGAGGGCCCAGTTGACTGGTCCTCAATGACTCAGTGTTAGAAAATGTTAGAAAATGACTCAGGAACAATGGTGCTAATGGGAGCGACTGCAGGGTGACTCCATTCTGTGCCTAGACATCGCACATCCTTCCTGAGCACAAAGACTGGATCTGAGGATCTAGCCTTTTGCAAAAAATGCTGAGAATGTGACATAACATAATACGAGCTCTTCTTTTTGAACAGTATCAACCGCACATTCAGCAAACAACAAGAGAAGATCACAAGCACATCAACAAACTACCACTGCAGAAGGCAGTCAGAACCAAATTACACCTCAGCACAATGGGCAAAGGTGACACGATTTTGAGTGAAAACAGGAATAGTGCACACAGGAAGAACCAGTGGCTGGACCTCAGCTATTAATTTCCAAGTATTTTTATTTTTTGTTTTGAAATATAAAACTCCTGTTAATAAAGTCAAATTGACAAGGGGAGTAAACACATACTGAGAAAATAACTGGAGTCCTTACTTTCAGCTTTAAGTCAACATTACCCAATGTATTGACTTTATATGCCATGCCCATTTATACAATACAACACAACACAGGTAGCAGGATTTCATCCCATTGTGGGAGAGATCTTTAATCCCTTAAACCACCTGCCTCCCAGTGCCAAGAACAGTTATGCCTGAAATTATGGATTGAAAGAGCATGAGCTGGAGATCATTAGGAAAGTTTACAAGGAAAGTTGCCACCAACTGCTAAAAGTTCAGAAATTCTGCAGCAGGGCCCTAAGACACCATGTAAAAACAGTCCCAGAACAGCACAAGCAAGGAAACAAAGCCAAGAGATTTTAAGATGCAGCTCTTCTAGGTGACTTGTCACTATACAGCCTCTTGATTCTAAATCAGATTTACATGGTACTTTTGTGTAGACACTGCTTTTAACACCTTTGATCTGTGCAGATTGAAAGTGAGAAGATACATATGATTAGTATTTAAAGACTTTTTAAAAGGTATGGCTACTGAATTCAAAGATCTTTATATAATCTTTTGTCATTCACAGCAGAAAAAAATGCTATTCTGTAGTCTTACAGCTTATTTCACAAAATTACAGAATCACAGAATCATTTAGATTGAAAATACCATTTTTTAGTATTTTAAACTGCTAAACTGAAATATGGACTAAGCTATCAGTTTAACCATGCCATTTAAATTACACCCTTAGTTAAATAAGTAAATTTTTGCATGGTTTCAGATAAGAAATTATTACTATTTTGAAAGAAAAAATTCTGTTTTCCTTTGGGAAAATTTACGTAGAAGTTACACTTGATCAACTATAAAAGCATAGGTAACTTCATCACATATTAATACATTCCTTTAAACTCTAGTTCATGTGAAGAGCTTAAGTTCATACAACACAGTCTAAATAAGACAGAGAAAATACCAGTAGATCATCCTTTTCTTGAGCCACTTGACTGCTCTATGCACATGCAAATTGGGCCACCTTCTGCTTGTATTGTACAGGAAAATAAAAGTTCATATAGTTTGCTTTATTCAGCATTTGAATATGATGAAATAAAAAAAAAATTAGTTCTATAAAATGGGTTAAAAAAGGTCACAATATCTAATTGACTTAGAAGCTTGATTTTTAAAAACTATTTAGGTTTTTAATATCACAAATGTTATCAGGATTTCAATTCATATAATTTAGTGATTTGGACTTATTTTTCCACATATCATTTCCCCATGTTTTATAAATAAGTACTTTAAAAAGTCTGGATTATGTTGCAGGTTTCATTCTCAGCACTGACATCTGATAAACTTATTTCAATTCAAGAATTTTTCTGGATTAAGAAAATGTCAAGTGTGCAATATGTAGAGCATATAAATTCAGTATGAGACTTAAATTTAAGCCAAGTGCATTTTTTTTTTTTACTTCAACACCAGAAAAGAGAAAGTACTACTCATCCCATATTCACTTCAAATCCAGAAAATCTGAATATCACAACTTATTTAAAAATATATTTTTTATTATTATCTTCAAAGCATAAAGTAAACAGAAAGGGCTTCAGAATTAGCACTGAAGACTGCTGTTTATGTTGTTACTATAAATGTGTGAAAAGAAATGTGGAAGATTTTAATAAGCTTTTTCCATACAGATGATAATGCTAAAATTAAATTTCATATTCCATTAAAAAAAAAGAAAAATCATCTTGCTTTACGTTGAAGCACCGGAGCAGTCACACCAGGAGTACATCAATATTCATTTACTACATTTCACATCTGATACATCAATTTACTGGGTGGGGTTTTTTCAATTGTAAAATTGAACCAAGATATTTTCGAGTATTTTAAATAAAAGCCCTCAGGTGCTAAGTGATTTACTCAGAAATGATATTACTAAACACTAGTGGAAGAAAGAAAGTATCTATTCAATAAGACACAAGATTTGAAGTTTGCAAAACAAGGTCTCCTATGACTACCGTTTCTTTCAGTCAGGAAAATCCAATTCCTGCAGGAACCTGACTAGCTATTTTTAGCATACTTGATTAAACTAAACATTAGCTGATCATGCAAAAGTAAGAAAATGCTAATCATTAATTTCACCTCACCTTGGCTTTCTAAAATCTGGGATCCTTAGACTGCATCTTGAGTCACAAGAGAAAGGGGAGGTACTTCTAAAGATTGTTTCATTCCACATGGGAATCATGATGCTGCAGTCTTTCCATTGGCTGTACAAGAGACCCCAAATATTAAGCTTTCTATTTTTTGGCCAGTTAAAGCTGTAAGAGTTGAATTTTTCTCTGAGCACTAGCCATTCTGAAACAATGGAACTATCAACATTGTCCTAACTGGTCTACTTTTTAGCTACTTTTACCTTGCCTTTTCAGTGACTCCCATTTGTTGATGAACATCAATAAATTCCATGAGTTGCCTTTGTAGCACGTTTTCTTTTCCTTCAATTTGCTTAATAAAATCATGCTGCAAAAGAGTAGATACTGTTGGACGCTTCTCATAATCTTTAGTCAAGCACCTGTGCTGACAGAAAAACACATATGATCATGGAGGGTTCACAGTTAATTTTTGAAATGCTTGTCTGGAGTTCATTCATGCCACCATAATAAATACATCCATCTTAATCAAAACAGCTCTGCACTGAAGATTGATAGGATTTCACAGAACTGATGAGTCAAAGTAGTTAAATCACTGCATTTTAAAACTAAATATTCTTTAAATTAAGGAATGTCAAGTGCATTAAAAAGTTGTTTCATGTTTTAAATCTGGAGCCTCACTCAGAAGTCAAACTGGATTTACAAACTAGGCTTTTAAGAAAGAGTATTAGTTGCAACATATTTTCCACAGAGAATACAAAGGTATTTTACATATGGTATTTACATATATTCCATATTCAACCAGAGTGGTCTCAGTTGTTACTCACTTGTTGATGAAGTCATTGAATTCGGGTGACCACAGTTCAGGCTGCTGTAGTGTTGGAGGAGGATTCCTGCAAAGATCAGTGTGATGATAAGTTAATAAGCTACTCACTTCACAAGAACAATGTGTGAAGGCAGGCTGAGTAATGAGTTTTAGAAGGCCACTGAAAAAAAGATATTGATTTTCACTGGTAAAAGGAGCATGGGTAGATGATGAAATGCCTCACTGGTTCTCCTACTTTACATAACTAATAAGGAGAAATAGCATTAGAGATGATCTACCAAGTGTAGCTAAAAACACTATAATTTTTTCAATCAAATCAATAAATGGAAATTAAACTAACAACTCATTAATCACTATTCACTTCTAATGGCAAGTTTACTTTTTCAAGCTTGAAACAATATACTTCCTTAAGAGAATTTTTTAAAAATAAATTCTATTTTAACTTTTCCCAGAAGAATCAAATTAATCAACTTGCTGAACAAAGTGTCCAAAGGAACTGACTCATTATTAATTATTTCTCATTCATCAGAAGATAATCAGAAGTGAAATGAAGTGAAAGTCTAAATAAAGACCTATTGTAAATAGATACAACTGCTTTCTTTTCTGTTGTTAGAGCTAAGTGTAATTTGGCTGAAATGGTCTTGACAGTCTTCTTCCATTCAGAGGTGCCACTTTCACTGAGTATGGTCATGAAGACAAAAGGAATGACTGATAGATGAAATAACTTGCTGTCTCTTTTCAATCAATTGTCATAACTACTTTTCTTTAATTGCTGCTTAACGTTTATCACTTTTAAGCTTTACTTAATGTAATGAAAGGGTATTGATCTTGTATTTGCTCCAGAGCACAAAGATGCCCCATACTTGTAAGGGTATAAGCCACAAGTTTGTTTTAAGTCCTAGCTGCAATGACTGACCAATGACTGCAGTAGTTTGCAAATGCTTTTCCCATAGCAAGCACGGCAAGGGTTAAAAGAGCATTCATATTCTGCCTCGGTGCCAAGTCAGCCAATATTTCTTAAACCTATAGGTAATTTAAACTAATTTGGGTGTCTTGGCTGAAAAGGACTCGAAGCACTTATGTTATGGTCTTAGTTGTTGTGATGCTGCTCCATCTGTTTGAATGAAATCCACAAACTACTGTATGACTTGGAGATCAATGTTCTTTGAAATGCTGTAAGTGGCACTTCGGGTAGTTTTATCTTCAGCTTCAAAGAAAACAAAAGAAGTTATTTGCACTGTCCAAGGACAGCAATAGTGGAACTGCAAGAAGCAGCACAAGCTAATGGAAAGCTGAAGCCCAAATGTATGTGAGTGGTGAAACAACCTTTGCTTCAAAGAACATAGCTCCTGAAAACAGGTATGGGACCTGTTCACACAATGGCATATTCAGGCTGTCTATTTCTGTTATAACTCATTATTTGTAACAGAATATATGGGACTCAGCTATGTCTTGCACTCATGGCATCAGGAGAAGGCCTTATGACTTCTCAAACGGTCCTACAGTCAGCTCTGAACTTCTCAATGTGCACACACAGGTGAAGCAGAGCCTGTAGAAAAAACAGCTGGACAAAGTATTCGTAACGTCCTCCTAGTATAAATAATATGAAAAAGTCCACAAACTTACACAGTCTAAGTTTGAAGAAAGTAACAGTTATGGAAAAACTTCAGTCTAACCTATCAAAAAATAAACACATCAAGATATTACCTTGGTATTTTGAAGAGTGCCCTCATGGGGTGCAAATCAGCAAGGGGTGGATCGCCATCTCCCAATTCTATTGCGGTAATACCCAGTGACCATGCATCACATCTGGCATCATAGGAGCTATCTAGCTGCTGCTCACAGGCAATTACCTGTTGGAGTAAAGGACTGGGATAGTCATTGGAGGGTCAAATGTCCAAATTTAAGAGTACACCCATGGTTGGGGGAGTCTCTTACAGGATGGAGATCCTCAGTGAAATAAACAGATAAGTACACATTTGGAAAGTTGAAGCATCTAGTTGCTGAAAAAAACAATGTTTAAACTAGAGAAAGCAGGTGTCCATGAACACCAGATTCTCTCACCAGATGTTGCCTAATCTGACAAAGGCTGCAAATCCTTGTCTTTTTCAGCTGAAGATGTTAAACTGTATCCCATGGCTGAGAAAGTAAAAAGCAACTCGGCAAACCTAGAACTCTGTTATACAGATTATTCCTGAACAGTAATTAGTAGAGCTATAGTACTCTCTCTATGAAGTGAAAGAAGCAGGAAAGCAGAAGCTGAATTCACTCTCATTGAGTCCTTATTCAGCCAAATCAGCCAATTTCCAGATCAAATGGATCTGGACAAAGTGTTTGCCATTGGATCACAGCAAAAATATTTAATTTCATATACATTTCTGCTTACCCAGAATTCTGGATGAAGCCAGAATTTTTTATCTCATTAGCTGAAGATCTAAATCAACATGTATGCCATTGGTTACTTGCGTAGACCAATGTGTATAAACAGAGTGTGTTAATAAAAATACATGTGTATAAACAGAGCAGTTTCACGTGCTATAAACAGATGTACTTGCAAGTGTCTGTGTGCACACAAATAACACAAGGAAATATTTTTCCTGCCTCAGCTTAAAATGTATCTTTATATGCTGCAATTTCGGGCTGGAAAAATCTCTACAGAACCACAGTATATCTTCTTCATTCATAATAACCTCTTCTATTTCTTGCGGTCATATACTATGGATACATAGTATTTAAAACTTTCCAGGTGTAAAAGTCAAAAAATAGAAGGTATAAGGTATCATAGTACCACCCCAGGCTCCTAGCCATGGGGAGATGAGATACCCACAGTTTCAGAGCTTGGAAGGTTGGAAAGTATCCATAGTAGAACTCTCTACTTTTTAAGTAAGCAATTCAATGTCTTGCTCCCTGGCTCTAAGCTTGTAATTTCAAAAGTAAACCCCATTTTAACTTAATCCTTGCAAACACATAGGAAAAAAGTTTTTAAACATCTTTTTAAAGTGCATTACTATTTCATTTGGTAAAAGGCCAGTGGTCAGGAAGAAACACAAAGAAAGAGAAGAAACACAGAATACAGCAGCTCGGATAGCAGTGACAAAATGTTTTGAAACATGAACCTAACCTCTGGAGCCATCCAGAATGGGGTGCCCACGGAGGTGTTCCGACGCAGACGAGTGCTGGTCAGCTGAGCAGACACACCTGGAAGAATGAAGTGAAGCTGTAATCAATGGCTATTTCTATCCAAGACAGCCCTTCTGAACGGTGCCATCCTCATCTTGTCATGCCACAATTTCCTCTGCAGGTGAATCTGAAATACTCTTTCCAGTTCTCTGGAAAGAGAGGCCCAGTCCTCAGAGGTACTCAGCTCTGGAGGAAGCTCAGATGAGGTTCTCTGCATCCTTTGTTTCCAGTGACTTCAGCAGAACCAGGACTTAGTCCCAAATGAGTGTTTGATTAGTAATCTGACTCCATATATTTTGACTGGTTAATTACAGTTTTTCTATATCCTGTATTAGGAGAGCGGTAAAGTACTTTAGCAAGGGTGGAAAAGTACTATACCTTCCACAGCTTTTAATGCTCAGTACTGCCACTAAACCTGTTTCATTTTATAACTGTATTTCAGGTTAACACTATAAAAGATACTTATCTTCATCTCCTAACTTCCCTGCTGTAAAAAAGAAACAACAAAACAGTGAAACCTCAAAAATTCTTACAAAATCAGAAGTCTCTCCATGCTCAAAGCATTCTCAACGCAACAAGCCTGCAAATCAGCTTTGCAACATGAGCTGTAGTTTAAGGAATTAACTATTTCAGGCCAAGAGCTGGAAAGTGAACTCAGACTTTTAAGGATTCCTTTTAAATTAAAAGACACTGAAATACTAGGAATTCAAGTGGGCTGCAGCGCACTTCTGATCAGCCTGACATCAGTTTCCTTCTTTACAAAACCAGGGTATATCAGTTGGAAATAAATCTACTGCCTGCAAAGGGGAGAATACAACACATGGAGGAAAAACAGCCCCTCAGCAAGCATGTCCTGAACAATTACAGATTTATGAGTCACAAATAACTGTGAGCTCCACACATGGAGAAAAATAGCCCCTCAGCTAGCAAGTCCTAAACTATCATGGATTTGAGTAATAGCCAATGCTGAGATCCACCAGAGGCATATTCTGATGTGCTGATATCATGGATGGCTAGAAGGGTCCTGTGCTCTACACATACATGCTCCAGCCTCAGTCTGACTTACAATGAAGCTCACTTATTTTGCCTTCATACATACATCTGCTTTCTCTTTAAATCAGAAAGACGACTCCGCTTCACTCCGTAAAACACATGAAGCTCCAGTGAGCACCACCAACCAGTTTCAACTCTGTATTGTTTGGTCTGAACATGCTCGACCTTATCTTCCTGAAAACCCTGCAGATGGTTCATAACAGGAGCAATTCACATTAACTGCCCAGTAGAAATATTAAGTAAACCTCTATCTAGGTAGAATTTAATTGTTTTGGAGGTTCTTTCAGTGTAGTCAAGAAACCATGAGCTTGATCTGTTTTTTCGCTCTAAAGCTACGTGTCAGCTCTGATTCACAAAAGATCTGCATTTGTCTATCACAGAAATGTATGTAATATCTGAAAATAAGGGCAAGAAAGATCCTGCCTGTTCTTTTGAGATAAATGCAACCACTGCTTTTGTGACTGCCTCCCTCTAGTCTACACCAGCCTTGAGGAAGTTGGATCTTTTCCTCTCTGTGTGTCTACAGAAAGTCCAATACACAGTGTTATGCACCACGGAAAGCAGGACAATGTGAGTCTTAGCACAAAATCCATCAATCCTGCTTCAACTCAGCTAAGCAGGGGCTTTGTTTTTGCCATCTCAAGGATTGTTGGAGGGCCAGCTTCCGGCTCACAGGAACTGTGGCTGTTCCAAGCCCTCAGAAAAACATGTCATTTAGTAAGCACACATCACCACAGGTCTGAAACCATTGCAGTGATGCCAACAGACATCATTACATGAGATCCTTGAGTTTGAAAGGAGCTGAGGCTACTCTCCTCTTTTCCTTCCTAAGTGTTGTGGGAGTCCCCTGTGCAAAGCTCTTTTTTGCAGTCTTGGACAAGGAAATGGGATTCAGATTTGTAGGCAAAGAAAGGCACTAACTAAATTTTTACGATTCTAGTGTCAGATTTTATAAATAATCACAACTTTCTCTGTCTATGCTCTGTGGTTTATTTTTTCTCTTTGAACTGTAATTATTAAACAAACTGAATTTTGTCCTCCTCACTCTTCTTTTATTTCAGTAAAAAAACAGATTTAATTTGAATTGTTTACTACTACTTTCTTTAGGCTCTTGGGGGTTTTGTGTGCTTTTTGTTTGGTTGTTTTTTTAAATCCTTCTGCTCTTAGCATTGAAGTGGCATTTCAGATTATGCAGTGTAGGTCTTATGACAAATGATATTTCCTTGGGCTTTTTCTGTGTCTAGAGGAAAGATGATGTAATTCCACACTTAGTAACATTTCTTCCAGCATTTCAGCAACCAGTCAAGCATATAGCTCACCAGCTTTTTTAAACTTACATATTTTCAAATAAAACCATCCTGCTCCTCCCCTTTTCATTTACTACTGCTTTGTTGCAAAATGAGTGAAATATTATCCCATGAAAGCCTAAAATATGTCATAAAATGGTGTTTTATTACAAGGAAATTATAAATCTTAAGAAAGTTAAGAGCTTTATAAATATGTGCAGTAATAGTATCAACTCACACCAAAAAGAAAATATTGTGCACATAGCTGCTTTTAGTTTTTCCTTTTTCAGGCATAATTTTACTAATAAAAACTGGAAATCAGGACACTTACACTATGAATATTGTTCAAGCGTTTCATTGCAAAAACTGGCATATTGGAATAACATTGTAATTAAAGCCACCTACTTCTGACCTTAGCACTCAATAAAAGGAAAACGGTGCAGAAATTAGCTCTCTATTACTGTGAAAGGTCTGTTATCATAGTGCCTCAATCTGAGCAGACACTGTTCTGATCTAATTTGGGAATCTGCACAACATCACTTTATGATTATGTCCTGTGGCAAAAGTATGCACATTTTAGTGGTTGATGCTAGTGTGGGAATGGCAAGCCCTCTATATTGTACAAATTCACATTTCACACACAGCAGGGAGACTGCATTCGCAAAACATTAGCCACTGTATTCATACATAATGACCTTTCCTCAAAGGGCTTACAGTGCTTTGGCCAGCTCTTCCATATCCCTTCTTTATTTGTGCCCTCAGTGTACACTTCACTACCAAAGCATCCTCTTTGTGACCTTCTTTAGATGTTCTCATCATCATTCCTCAAGCTAGTCTCTGGACCAAAAACTGCTCACACTGTTAACCTTACAGATCTAAACAGGCTGAAATGCTCTTTCTCCTAGAGAAACAGATGTAAACAGAAGCAGCATTTTACACTACATTCCCCTTAAGCCACTGGCAGCTATGTTTTGCTGTTCCTGTTCCATGTTGTTTGATGCAAAAAGTGGCCTCTCCTTCCTTACTTCTGTGCCCAAATGTGTGAAGGTAGTCCCCCATAAATCTCTCAACTCCACCTTTTCACTAGATCTGGAGACAACAGATCCTAATGGTTCTAGGTTTTCCTTTGGTACCTTAAGCTTCACTTTGAGAAGAAACTACCATTCTTGTCAGGCAGGAAAGTAGCTACTTCCCTCACAACAATGGTGGAGTTATAACTCAATTCCTCTGTAATTGCTGCTATCTTCGACACTCGTTTTTTGTTTGCTTCTGTCACGTTGTATTGGTGTAACAGTACATATCCAGACAGACTATTTGAGACAGATCAGCTGAAATGCATAAAAAACGCTAAGAAAAACATCAACCAATGCAATTCCTTCATACTCCATAATGACAAAAGATAACAGGGAAAGAACAAGATTAAAACAAAGCAATTCTGATAGTCTAAATGGCAAACATCACAACACACCAGGTGTGTAACCACATTTAACTGTATTGCAAATAGTGGCATCCCCACTAAGACTGCAAAAGGAGATCAGAGAGCTTCTCCCAGGTTTAATTACTTAGCATGGACAGAAAACATACCTATATTTAATAGCAAATGTTACTAACTGATGGTAAGGACACAAGAGCTTGGTTTTACATCTTTACAAGAGGTGTTTCAGAACCTTTTAGAAACAATGTCAACACTCAGGATTCCTTATAGACTATCAACTGACCTCAAAAATAAACTTTTAAATGAAAAGAGCACAGGGGCAATATTGATTTCTTGGGTGAGCTGTTGCCAGAAAAGCATACTTGAGAACTTCTGCTCAGCAATAAATGCTCACATTAGATCTAGAACTAAATTCAGGTTCTGACCAATAAGATTGAAATAAAGAAATAGGAAACAAGGTTGAAATGATAAGTCAAGAAAATTAGAATATTCAGCAGCATTTTACATTGAAAGGTGTTACATTATGTTATGATGAAGCATGACCCGCTTTTTATAAATCTATGCTGCCTACTCTTAATCACCTTCTTATCCTTCATATGTTTAGAAATGATTTCCAGGATTATTGGCTCCATCACCTTCCCAGGGATCAAAGTGGGAATACTTCCCAGGGATCAGCCTGTAGTTCTCTGAATTCTCCTTCTTGCCCTTCTTGAAAATAGGAGTGAAAATAGCTTTCTTCCAGGCTTCAGGAATCTCCTCCAATCTCCAAGACCTTTCAGAGATTATCAGCAGTGGTCTTGCAAAGACATCAGCCAGCTCCCACACCAGTTTTGGGTGCATCCCGTCAGGTCCCATGGACTTGAGTACAATCCAATTCTTTTAAATGCTCCCTAACCTGATCCTCCTTTACTGAGAGTAAGTTTGCTCCAGACTTTCCCACTAGTCTTAGGGATCTGGGATTCCTGAAGGCCTCAGCCTTTTCTATGTCCTTTGTCACCACATTCTCTGTCTTTATGTATTATTTTAATGCACATAGTGTTTTAATGTTGAAAACTAGAATTTCCAAAACCCTCAGGAAAACAGATGCAAATTTTTAAGTGAAATTGACATATCCAAAAGATAACCAAATGGTCCTTTACAATTCCAGGGAGATCAAAAGCTTAGTAATCAAGAAGACAATGTATTTGAACTGCCTGAGAGATGAAAAATCCATAGTGTTTACTACAAAACCAAGAGGTGTGGAGTAAAAGGGGGATAAAAAAAGTTAATCTCTACTATCAAATACAGGGTGATATAAATGGAAACTAAAGAAATCAAAGTCCACTGCCTTTCATAGTAAATTCACCATGAGGATTAAAGACAAAGAAAAGACATTTTTAAACATACAAGGAAAAAAAAGAAAATCCAAATCAGATACAGAATCATTACAAGATACATACTGATAATAAAATGGCAAACGACCTAAATAAAGGCAGAATATCCACTACATTTGTGAAATATATAATATTTTTTAAAGAAAAGGGTTTAATACAGTTCTTTCTCTAAGAAATCCAAGAACTTCTGTGTTACAGACTGGGTGGGATTGTGTGGCAGCATACTCTAGCTTTCCTGCTAGAGTTTGCAATTTCGATTGAGCCCTTTCTCCATGGCCTCCAGTAGAGCAGGTGACCACAGACTCCCCTCCACATGCTCCTGACAGTTCAGTGACTCACAACACCAGTGATTCTAATCAAATCTCATGCTTCAGGGCTTCAGCTGGTTTCCTGAAAGGGAAGCACAGGAACTTTTGTTCTCCCGATGCACAATTGGCCAGATGTATTTAGATAGGAGAACTAGTCTTCTCCAAAGCCTCAGGGATTTGTACAACTAGAGGCAGTCTAGTGCAGTATGACAGTGAGGAAAGTCCTCCTTCTCAGATGCTGCCTTCCTTATACATTAGAATTCAAACTGACTGGCACTTTGACACCCAAAAAGGATTTTTTTCCCCATCTGACTGGGAAAGCTCTGGAGACTTTTCTCATTGTTCTATGACATGGTTTTCCTGTTATGATAATCTGGGTTACTGGCAACACCTATGCTGACGGAACAGAATATTTTAAATACCTCAGGGCTGGAATACCTCAGTACAAATGAGTAATTGGGTTCAACTTTCAGGTAAAAAATGAATGGGCTTTAGCATACACAGATGAGACCAGGAGGTTTCTAACAACTTCAAGAGATGACTATTTTGTGACCCATAAGAAAATCAAGAGGAAGTCTTTGCTGGCCAGAAAGGGCTATTTTCTCACTTCATGTGTCTCTAGCATACACCACCAGCTTTCAGTGACAAGCTTCTTTAATGCTTAAGCCATCAGTGACATCTTTATGTGAATCAATAGAAGAAAATATTTGAAAGACTAAGTGAACAGCTTATCCTGGATGTAACATTTGGCCACATGATTTCTTTTTTTTTGTTATTGGACAGCACAATGGTTTTCATTCAAACATGTCCCATAAAATAAGTTTTTAAGAACTAAGCCTTCAACAAAGAATTAAACACTCCACAATGAAAAAGCTCCACAGCTCAAGTCAAGGCAATCCTTCTTATCCATGCTAACCCTGGGCTGAAAAATTTGGAATTATTACTTTGATTGGGTTCAAAGCAGTTTGACAAGCTGCTCATGAAGAAAGCTTTCCTCAAAGTCTTTTACTTCTACTGGCTTCTGCCATTTTCTCCTAGTAAATGATTTTTAGCAGCAACATGTGAATGTCATGCTACATCGTATGCAGAAATGACAACACAATAACAGTCTGGTTTTGATCAGAATCAGTGAAGCGAACAGCTTTATTATGGATGCATGCTAGAATGACTAAGGCAAATACAAGTCTTGCTATGAATCATTGCTTAAAGTAAGCTAAGGGCAGAAAGAAAATAATTTTATTTTTGAATACTTTCAAATTAAATTATTTTAATTAATTGTTTCATTTTTGCAGAATGATTCAGACAGCATTTATAGCTAATGCAGGGCAAGTAGAAAATAATGCAATAGGATATTCTGATTACTCTAGAATAAGTCATTTAGAAAAGTTGGGAAAATTTCTCAAGGTCATGCTAAGCTCCTCTCCAGCAGGACATGAGAAGCTGGGAACCATGATATATATTAAAAGGGACAGAGATTAAAATGCCCCAACACTGACATTTGGATCACTCACAACTGAATTTTCAACATATTCACTGAGCACAAGGTGGCTCTAGACTCCCTGTCCATTGCAGCCTGACCTGTACCACGTGCATTCTCTGCACAGTCCTGGGAACCTTCTCTCCTTCTGCAATGTCACATGCCACCGATGCATGCCAGGCTGATCTGTGGTCACCCAACTAACTGCATCTATCAAGGCTATTTGTGGTAGGGAGAGGCCACAGCATCCTGTCACAGCAAGAGAACAGGAAAGCTGGTGAGGTGTCACAGTGAAAAGATGAAGCTCTGTGCCATGGTTCCCTTCCCAACCCCCAAACCAAGATTTTAGAAGCTTTTTCCCCACAAGATGAGGAGAAAGCTCCCTCATGCATCAGAAAACCAGGAGAGGTGAATAATTAAGCAGACGAAGCTACTAAGAAAGAGTCTTACCACAGACTCCTTAATTACATTGAGATTGTCCCCATTGTTTCGGACATGCTGTACAATGTAACTGATTTTACTTCTCTTGCCTTATTATTATAGAAGCTGCTAGCTCATCTACACTTGAAAACCTCAACCTGGTTTATAGTCACAGAATTTTAAATATTTTGGCCTGTATTCCTGTATCAGAATAGGCACGAATATCATGCAACAAAACTTAACAAAAACACCTGTGCATTCTAATTCATGTTGATCAATTTTTACTGATCACTAGTGGTGGTAGAGCACTACTAACAGTCCAAATTAGTAAGGAAGAAGTAGCGCACCACTACTGAGACACAATGCAGAATGTTGGCAGAATTACTCTTTCTAGGGGAAAAAAACCCCAGAATAACTATACATTTTAATAACTCAATTAAATTATAAATTAATACTTTAGTATTGTCCAAATTAAATTATGTATGCATTTTAAAGTAAACATAGAGACAATATAAAAATACACTATGAAAAGAGTGTTTACCATTGACTAAGTTTCACCAAATTGCAAATTTGAATAATAAGAAGGCCATCTAGAAATGCCAATATAAAAATTTCCTTGGCTCTTTACTTTGAAAGACTTCAAATAGCTTTAAAAGAAGAGTGATCATTCTCTTCATAACAAAGTAATAACCATAATACATTAGAAGCACAAAAGCTGACTTCTGTCCATTTGCAGTTTCCAAGCTACATAGAAGAAATAATTCAACTATTAAACAAAATAATGTCAGTTTTCAGTTTCTAAATAGAGCAATCTAGTATTCCCTCTCCTAAACCATTTTTTCCCCAATGAATAGTACTCAGGTTAAATCTCTAGTTGACTCAGGCTACTATCAATGATAAAACTGCGCTAACTATATGCAAAGTGGGATATTTGAAACTTCATCTGGAATTCCCAGCCAATATTCACACACAACTTTTAAATCCAAGACTTTGAAACAAAAGCAGAAAAATACAAACCAAGCACGTTTGATGTACAAAAATCACCTTACCTTCACTATATATTCCATTAATACTACAATACAGGTTTTAATTATGCAATCTCTTTATCCACAGTACTAAAGGAACCCTTGAAGTCATTATTCTATTAACTGCATTCAGCACACCTTGTAATTTTCCACTACCAGAAGTGAGCCACCAGAATTTTCCGCCAGCAGAAGTGAGATTGCATTACCTTTTTTCCATGTCTTCCACTGGAACCTGCTTTACCTATAAAAAGCTTAGAGTTTTCTTATGTGTTGCTTATCCAGAGCCTCTAATGATGAAGAGTTTTAGGTACCATTAACAAAATGCCTGAGAAAAAGCTGAAAATGAGCCATGCCAACCCTTTTCAATATCCCCTTTCCCACAGTTACAGTACTGGGCAAACTATGGGGAATCATGGGATCTCCAGTAGTCAGGAATAGAGTTGAATTCTAAAGATTTAATGAGCCCTCCTACATTTTATTTTCCTTATGGGAACTTGAATATTTTTAATATCCATCTAGCTGTTTGACTTCTTTTTTTTTTCCCAATGACCTTTCATGTTAATAACATCAAAAGTCTAATTACATGTGGTATGAAAGTATGTTTTCATTTGATGACAGGACCTTCAGCAAGAAACACTGCTGCTGGAAAACTGTGGACTTCCTAAGTAGTGGAGTTTAATTTATACTTACATTTTTATGGACATTTCCAAGGCAACAGCTGCTCATTCTGAGATATTTAGTGTCTGACAACAGGCTTCAGTAGTCCCAAAGAAGTATGAGCTACCTGTGCTTTTGGTCAAGACTATCAGCCTACAAGGTCAAGCCTCAAAAACGTAGCTGAAGAGAGATTTTCCATACTTAGCTGAAGAGAGATTTTCCATAAGTGTTACAGTCTCCTCATTTTAGCAAAAAGAATCATTTGCCATGTGAATGTACAGTTTCAAAACTTTTAGTGGAAAAATGGTTCTTTCTTCCATGACTGCTGACACATCAGCAACTTGCCTAGTTTGCTGATAGGAAGTTGTGTCCTCTAGGATTCTCTTCATCCAATAACATTTAAGCGTGAAAAGCTCTGGCTTTTAAACTTCCAGACTCATTGAAATGGCAGGGGATTTCAGAAACAATAGCAGGGGATTTCAGAAATAACTTCAAATCTTTCAAAATTAAATGTCACTTGGACTTTTTCAGACCAAAGTTAAAATAATAATAACAATAATAATACAGCTAAGTTTTTTTTCTCCCATTTTGGAACAGCACATTATAGAAATGCGTCTTAAACTAACATTAATACACAAAAGGCCCTGTGCAGCATCCTGATTTTAACTAAATTCAGAGGAACTATTCAAAGAAGCAACTACTTGTCAGCATAAGCAGATGCTATACCCTCGACTTCCTATGAAACTGGTTACATATTATAAGAAGCAGATGAACATACGAATTTTTATTACAGATGAGGTGCTTCTATGTGTTCAAGTGACTTCAAGCCAGCTTTTTCAGTGGTAAAAAAAGATCAGACACTGACAGATATCAAGGCAGGAAAGGTTGCAGATAAATTTGTCACATGACTTTCAAAAGATATCTAGCATTAAATTAATTTGGATTTACACGCTGAAAGTTTTTGAAAATTTTATAAGGTGCTTTTCTGCATGCTTAGGTGCTAAAATTTAATTTGAAATCTGTCTCTTTATCATCAATACACTGCATACAACCAGAGTTCTGACAAATGGATGTAAAAGATTTCCTTCCAAGAACACTAATAAGCAACTGTGAACATAATTAAGAATATTTATCAAAAAGGAATTTAATTCACACCTTGCTTGCCCCCAGTTCTTTTTATACAATAGATTATACATCACTCTTCAAAGTGCTGCAGGGAATTTCATTTAAATGCATATTTTTCTATCAAATCTCTATCTTATACTGAAAACATAGCAGCTATACTTGAATATAATGCAACTATATGATGTGGTATAGGATCCTCCTTGCTTGGAGCATTATTGCTGTGATTTGCAGGCGTAACATCCTACCCCAAAGGTTTTCTACCAGAACAGCTTAATAGCCAATTCTCACAAATTTTCAGGTAGTGAAATTGCCTGCAGTCAGGCTTCTTCTCTTACAAAGAAAAAATGGACTATTAATGTGTTTAGAAGTTTAATGAATTTAAGGACTGAACCTGTTATCAGGGGACATGCTTACAGTAGATCCCCTTGGCTGCTACTCATTATCTCTGCTGGATGGATGTGAGGAGAGAGGATGCATCCCTGGTAACAGTGTTTCGAAATTCTTGTGGCTTGGACGGTTTAAACTAAAACTTTATCTGCCAGCTCCTTGATAAGCATTGGTGTGGAGATGTCATAGAATCATAGAATGGCCCGGTTTGGAAGCGATATTAAAGATCCTCTAGTTCCAAACTCTCTGCCATGGGCGAGGACACCTTTCACTAGACAAGGTTGCTTAGAGCTCTGTCCAACTAGCCTTGAACACTTCCAGGGATGGGGCATCCACAACTCTCTGGGCAAACTGTTCCAGTGCCTCACTACCCTCACTCTAAAACAGTATTTTCTAATATCTAATCTAAACTTACTCTTTTTCACTTTAAAACCCTTCCGTCTTATCCTGTCACTATATGCTTTTGTAAATAAGTTTCTGTCCAACTTTCTTACAGGCTCCCTTCAGGATGCTAGACTTGATTTGATCATTAATCTATACTGGGGTTGGGTGTTTCTTAGATATGAGAATATTGTTTGGGTGATTAAGCAATATTACAGCAGAATTCTAAGGGAAAGCAAAAATTTCAGTCTTCAAAGCAATCTGGGTGAGGAATGGCCATGGTATTCTTCTGAAGTCTTTCTCATCTCTTTAAATACCAGTAGCTGTAGAGAGGTGAACAGTTCAGGCTGCTAGCCTGGATTTTGGGAGAGCTTTTCCACACACTTTCTGTGTCACCTCAAACAATTCAGTCTCTCAGAGTTTCAGATCCCCAGCTGTTAAGTGGGAATTAAAATAATTTGCTTCTCCGTAAGGGTGTTGTGAAGGTTATCCATTACTGACTGTGCAGTGTTCAGACAATGTGGTCCCAGCATACACAAGTACCTGTGATACAATAACCATAATTCAATGTGTACAAACTGTTTCACAAAATGAAGCTTCTGAAAAGTCAGTACTGCTGTGCAAGGAAGGACTTGCGATGGCAGTACACTATACATCAAGTTGAAAGAGTACAAAAACAAAAAAAAAGACAAAAAAGGCACAAGTTCAAGTTAAATGATTGCACAACACACACAGACTGAGAACAGGTCCTTTTCTAGTTCCATGCTCAGTAAGGCACTTCACAGACCCATCTTTCAGATACAGGTTTGATACACCTGTTCAAGAGAAAACTATCAAAAATAACATCAGGGAGGACAGCAAAGACTTCTTCAGGAACATCTCAGCAGCAGCCAGCATGCAGGAGAATGGTGCAGATAAAATTATCCTGGGAAAGGTTCACTTCCTTGCTCATGTGTGTTTGGTGGTTGAAGGAGTCCTTGGTTTACTGCCTCTGCTGCCCTCTCTATAACAGAAAAGCTGTGTGCATGCTAAAAAGGGTGATGTGATTATTTGGGTTGGTTTTGTTTGTTTGGCCCCATGTAATAATTGGTTCACCCTAAACCAAAATTTTTTTTTCCTCTGAGTATTTACCAGCTAAAAAGGAGACTCTGCCTGTGTCTCTATCTCATTTCAAAGCCCATTCACAGGCTTGTATAATAAAAGATGGTTATGAGTGTGGTGGTGTGCAATTAGCATATATTTCTCACTGTATATTATTGTTCTGTTCTATGGTATGTTCTGTTATATGTGCCCCACCCCTCACCCCAGATGGTTTGTCCCCTTCCCTTGTTCTCCCTTCCCATTGGCTGGAGCCCCTATAAGAACCAGGGGCCGGAAGTGGGAAGGGCTCTTTCCCCGGTTATCCCCCATAAGCTTGGACCCTCCAGGTGGCCTGTTGCCTCTGGAGAGAATAAACTTGTATTATATGTAACCAGGGAGGGCCGCCAGCAATTTCTTCGTTCTCCGTTTCCCTCAGCCATCCCCGGGGGAGTGCAGGGGATACACTTACCCCCCGGCAAGCCCTGACAGGGGATGGCTACATATGAGTTTCAGTCCAATAAATGTTTATGTACAGTCTGTAGCAGTGCCAACATGAGTGATTTTGATCAACTCACATTCCTGGCTAAAAAATGATCTTGGAATCTGACTAATGTGGGTTTAAATCCTCTTAAGTGGAAGACACAAATCTCCCCAAATCCCAGCCGAATACCTTAAACAGCAGTCTGAAGGATGAATAGTATATCTTCCATGATGATTTTGTGAAGACTATAAATGTTTTCCACTTGAAACTATTTATTATTGGCTTCAGATTGGAGTCTTTTGGGGTTTATTTTTGTTTTGGTTTGGTTTTGGGGTTTTTTTTTTTTAGAAGAAAAGGGAAAAAAAAAAAGCCATGGAAAAGGCCAATCCATTCCCAAGTTAAGGTGCCATTCTTTTGAGAGGAAGGACTGCTGCAGGTATTACAGACCCCTTTTGAACCCACATAAATGCATGTGCATCTGTACTTGTTTCTTGCCCATAGTCTAATCTCTATTTTGGCATCGCAATTTTCCCACAAGAATTTAAGATTATTTTTCAATTACAGTCTTATCAGTAGATTGCAGTAACTGGGGAATAAAGAATTCAGGTCCTCATCCCTACAGCTTGTATGTATTCACATCTGCATAAGTAAATTAATTTTCAGAAGCATTGATCCTACGTGGCTCTAATTGCCTTCAACACCTTAAAAAATTAGTATCCACAACACAGTAAAAGCGTGTGGGCAAAAATATTGATTTTTGCCTCACATTTAACTTCCAGACTATGAGAAAATACTAGTAAGTGTACGGCAGATAATTTAGGAAGTATAAAGACTTTTCAAGGGAAGATTTTATCTGAGAAATATAACAGAAATACATGACATTTCAGAAGAATTACTAACATTGTAAGGATTTCATGTGTGAAGTAATGAGAGCTGCATAAATGCAATCTACTTGCAGGAAGATACTATACTAAAGGTAGTTAAAGTGATTAGTTTAAACAGTTGTTATGTATCAATTGAATCAATTTCATTAACAAAATAGGAGGGTAAAGGAAAAACCAAGATTTTCAATCTGCTGAATGATATTTACAGTTGTCTGCTGTGCTGTGAAATAAATTAAACTTAAACATAAGAAGACAGTGTGCTATCAGAACATAATAGTTCATAACAGCAAGCATTACAAACTTTTATATCCCTCACATAAAACAAGAGCCAATACACTTTTAAGGCAAATCACTGTGGTATGGCTGGTAAGTAACATGTTGCATCCACTTACCTGTGTCTCTCCTTTTCCATTTTGGTGGTGACATCAGATGACAGCATTCAAGAATCACTTTAGGCCTAACAAACTTGAACAGACCCTTTTAATGCCAATTCTTTGCCAAAATCTGTTAGTCTTCCAAGACTTCAGAAAGTTGGGATTACCTATATAACATTTCCCACTCTACTGCCTTCAAGTATCTCTTGTTTTGCTTTAAAGCAAACTAATGAAGTATATGTGTCTGAAGTGGAGCTTTCCCATTGTTCACAATATCTAGTTAAGTTCTAAGCACACTCATATACAACATGAAGGTTTTCCTATCAGCTCCTAGTTTCAGCGAACCCGTGTATGGTCCTGGAGGAACTAAACACCAACCTTATTTTGAATTCTATTAACTTGCTTTGCCATTTCACTTACCACCTGCCCCAAAGCATTTGGCACTTACCACCACCCCATCATAATTTCTATGTATTAGTCATACTATTGAAACAGTATTACCAAAATTACTAAAATGTCTCTCAAGTTAAAAAAAGGAACTGGTTATGCAAGTGAATTTTTAATGAAGAACTCAAAACCTTAACAAAAAAATTATCATATTTAATCTTTTCTGGGTTGTTTATTCTACTTTATTTTCCACACTTCAGATCTAAACATTGTTTGTATATATAAGTAAATATAACATACCAAAATCCACAAGTTTGACTCCTCCTTCAGTGGTCAAAAGGATATTATTTCCCTTAATATCACGGTGGATAGTTTTGTTTTCATGCAGATGCTGAAGTCCCTGGTGGGCGAGATGTAAACATGAACTTTTTAATAACAGCTCTGTCCTCTGTAATACATTAGCAGAAACAATAAAGTAGCAGAAAAATATGAAAAAGTTTAAAACATTTTTTTAATCCAAAACCACAGAGGTGTCATTCTTACTGGAAAACCATTTGGCATATCACAAGAAATAGAAATTTTTTAATTGCCCCACTTCATGTCAAATAGCAGAAAAACAGCACTATAAACCTACATATTGTACCTTTAGAGCATAAACACAAAGAAAACTACTAAGGCCCATATTCCATTGGAGAAAGTAAAATTTCAGTTACAAGAAAATGATAAAGAAAGACACTTGATCCTGATGAGCAAAAAAATTTCTTGCAGTGGTGTTTGAATTCACTAGACATGTGGATCATTTTATTATAAAAATATTTTGGATCCAGACATAAGGAGTTAAACAGTATTTTTATTATATTTCTCCTGTTTCAAAAGAAAAGCAATTTTAATGCTGAATTGTATTCACTAAGAAAATTGATCAATGGTCAGAAATCAATTTTGATTTTCTTAATAATGAAACAAACAGATTAACTGTTCTTTACCTTGCTTGCTCAAAAAGAACCATTTGAAGTACACATCACCTTGATTTCATTAAACATTGCTATAATACAAGATAGTGAGCTGTGTTAGTGAGGACATGATCTTCATTCATTTATGGAAAAAATATGAGCTGAATATTAACTGTCCTTTCACAGAAAGCTTATCTTACCATCAGAGCTTCACGTAAAATGTAAGCAATTATAAGTTCGTTCATCCTTTCGCCTCTCTTCAGAAACCCTTTCACGAGATCAGTCACAGATCCACCATTGCACAGCTACAAAACATGAGTGGAATATAAAAAGGAATTAGGGAGTGTTGGAGTAGCCACCTGGTTTTTGTTTCAGTTTTTGCATCTGTAGCCAAAGGAGCTCCTAGTAAACTGGCAAAGCACAAATCTGTCCTTATGACTACCATTTATACAAACAACATACACAGCAACTTTTGCCAGTTCTTTTTCACTACCTTCTATATTTAATTCTTCTTGCCCAAATACAAGTACAGCAGTCTATCTCTCTGTTTTCCTATATACATGATTGCTTTTCACCAAAACACAAATAGATTAGAGTGCAATAAATTTGCAGTGAAGGCATGTTTTCTGGGGCACACTAATTGCTTCTAACATTCATCATGTGCAACTCACCAGCAACACAGATTATTACAGCATCAATTCTGAGGTACAAAAGCTATGTACAACATAAAATGGATTTAAGGCATCAAAAAGTAGGCAGCAGAGAAATGTTCCCAACAAGAAATCTTCCAAGGGGAAAGCTGTCCTTTTTGCCAAGTGGCACTTAATTCCTAGCATAGAAAGATGTGATACAGAAGAGATGAGCATCATGGAAGATGAAGCACTGTGGAAAGAAAGGTCTCATATCCCACTGAAGCAAGGTGTGTCCTTGGTGTAAGACTAATTATTGTCCTTGTAGTATCAACCCTGTCAGCTTTTTGCTCCAGATGCAGAGCCACAAACTACTCTGGACAATCCTCTCTCCTTTCTAAGGTCCAGCTAGACTTCTGCAAACCCTTGTCCTGTCCTGTACATGTGGGTCTGGCCTTGCTCTCTAAAAATGATAATGAGCACACATTACCAGAAGGTTAGTTTAGACCTGCAGTCCTTCACATGTTCATTTTTACCACTTACAATTTTTGTGCAGGAAGAAGCAACAGTGAAACTTTAATGACTATCTCTGTAGCAGTTCCACACATGCAAAGATGAAATTGGTACTTAAATCCTTGAACTACCCATAATGCACGTCACAATACTGATGGAAGAGCCATTGCCTCTGTAAAGGCATAGCTGTTTCCAATAAAACAGTAAAACAAATTATAAGTTTTACA